>CM072512.1:111587763-111675342 GCA_036898135.1 Oncomelania hupensis
ACTTGCTTTACTGAAAGTGGACAGGGATGTTGATATTGACTTCAAAGAGGCAGTGAACTGTTTTGCCAGAAGATACAATTCACAAATGGTACTAATGCCGAGGAACCTAGTGCAGCAAGAATGAAAGTGAAAGCAGGGCGGTGATGTTCATAAACTACAAGGTAAAGCTTTATACCGTTAACGATCAACAAAAAGTAGTGAATAATAATAGTATACAAAACATCTCTGCTGATAAATAAATGTAAATTATGTTTGTGTGTGTGAGTGTTGTTTTTTGTTTTAATGGAGGGGCAGATGATAATTTTTGTACCCCAGAGTTTGTCAGTTCAATTGTTAAAAAAGCTCAAAGTCCCAGACCATCACAAATGGCTTTTTCAAGGTTCAGATTGCACCATTTTGCATCCTTGAAAAAAAAATTCCGGGGAGGGGGGGAGGGGGATGCCCCCGGACATTCTAGAAGGCTCGGCGCTTCGCGCCTTCGCTGAATCTGTAACCCCCTCCCCCCTCCCTCCCTCTCCGTCCCCCCTACCCCTTCTTCCCCTCCCCCCTCCCTCCCTCCCTCGACTTTTCCCAGGTCCGGCCCTGTAACGTTCCTATAAAGTTTTGTCAAAATCAATTCAATGGTTCTCGATATATAGCTTCCCTCGGACCGACGGACAGACCGACATTTGGTTGGTTCTGATCCCCCTCTTCCCCTACCCCCACCGACTATTTGAAAGTATTTCCAGATATGTCTGGAAAACAATAAACGATAGCGACGACAATAATGATGATGCCGACGACGATTTGATGAGATGTCGACAATGACGATGGTGAGGCATATAACGACTGCATAATAAATTACGTCAAGTACATTCCATTTCACTCAAAATGTCCCAAAACTAAATAAAATACAGCCGATTACAGTCATGCGGTACTACCCATTGTAATTGTGTCGCTGTAAAAGACGACTGTTGGCGACCAGTGTCACGTAAATGTTTGTCGTTGCGCCCTATTTTCACGTGAAACTTTGTCGCACAGCGAGAGAATTTCACATGAAAAACGACTTGAATTCAGAGTTACACATTTTTATAGGTAACTTAGTGGATTGCAATGGTCGCAATAAAAGTCCATTTTATCTTCACTTTTAAGACACCTTTGTGGAATCCCAACCAACACGAATTAAACATGGGCAATTACCCAGCCTTCAAGTGAAATAAAGTCCTCTGTTATCATACAGCGCGCTTACCAAACTCAAAGAGCTGCCCAAGACACTTGCCTAAATCAACATAATAACTCAAGCCGCACACTACAACTTGCAGCCTTTTCACAGATTTCCGTATTATTTTTTCTAAATTCCGTTGATGCTGCGAGCGAGCGTCGTGGCCAGCATGACGAGTTAGATCCTGCTTTCGGCCAACATCAAGGCACGCACTGCTTGTCAACCACCACCCAGCACAACTGAACCACCTTGGTCGAACTACATGCATGCGTAATTGAGTTGATGAACCTGCCACATTTAAGGCAGGGTTGAAACAAGTTCTTTAGCGTGCCTCTGCGGCGACATGATAAACGGTAAACCACTGATTAAAGAATCATTACAAATAAAAAGGCGACTTCTCCTTCGAGACGCTAATCCAGATTGCCTTGCACGTCAGTTAAGCATTAGGCCGCTCTGCTGCTTCACTGTGAGACCATGCACATTCATCGTCATCATCATAATCTTCCTTTTTTCTTCTTCTTTCTTTCTTTTTTTTTAGTGTTCTTTTTGTGTAGTAATTTTTAAAAATGTTAATCAATTCATTCTTTACCTAATTCCTTCTTTCGTTCCTTCTTCCTTTTTCTTGTTCTTGTTCTTCTTCTCCTTGATGGATTGCAAGTACGGAACCTGTATCAGTAAAATCTCCACAGAGATTTAAATAAATCAAACATTTGCACCGTTTTAACCCACTGTTGTTTTGTTGGTTTTTACCTTATTCTTTGCTGTAGCCTCATCATTAGTGTTGTGTGCAAAATTATTTCGTCGTTGTATATATATATATATTTTACCATTCTTTCTTTAATCAACCGGATTAACACAAATACATCATTCTTAAACTTAATTCTCTTATTGTCCCCTTCTAAGAGTCATTAAAGACATCTGCCTTCTGCACTGAACGACGTTTTCCTACAAACTATCTATCTATCTATCTATCTATCTATCTATCTATCTATCTATCTATCTATCTATCTATCTATCTATCTATCTATCTATCTATCTATCTATCTATCTATCTATCTATCTATCTATCTATCTATCTATCTATATATATATTTTTTTTATTTTTATTTTATTGTGCTTTTTCCAGATCAAGAGTTACTCAAGGTCCAGGCCGAGAAGGCTCTAACTCAGTCGCTCAAGTAGACCACCTGCTTCCTTTGAACCATCGTCTGAGGCCGCCCAGACAAAGGAGCACAATCCTTAGCGACTAGGTACGAAGGAGGGGAGTGGGGAGGGAGATGGAAGGGACCTAGTGCTTTGCTGGGTGTATTTGTGTAGCCTGCACTCATCCGATTTAGGACATGATATCTAAAGTCCGTGCCACGAAAGGCGTGCGTGCACACATTAGATGCTTTGTTTATACTCTCCTCCGAAGAAGTAGGGGTGCAGTGTCTAAGGGTCTTCAGGGCTCCAGGCTGTCAACAAGCTTTAAATCCCTGTCAGTACGGGCTGCAATGTTATCGCTTAATATTCAAAGGTTCGATTGTTCTGCCGTTGAATACACCCCAACCGTGTCTCAGCGTCATGTTTCGTTGTTGTTTTGTTTGGTTGGTTTGATTTGTTTCTGCACTCCTCGATTCCCGTCAAGCGGTTTCGAACCCCAGCTTGGAGGGTCATGCAATGTTATCGCTTGACATCTAATGCTTCAGTTGTTCTGCCACTACGTATACCACCGAGGCAACCACGCTCCATCTTTTCTTTATTTTCTTATTTATTTAGTTAATGCTTTGTATTTGGAATAGGAGTGCAAAAACATTATAATCATCACAGAGAAATAACAACGCAGTGCAAACACACACACACACACACACATACACACACACACACACACCACACACACAAAACTCACAAAGTAAAACTGCAAGACACATTGACATTAAATCCAAACGACATCGCTTTTAGCGAAATAGGCCTTTTTAGAACATTTTACGACCGCTGCGTTTAATTGCGTTCATTTTCTATTTTCTTAGTCACCCGAACACTGAGACAGAACTAATATCAAAGCAGGGGGGGACAACCCAATACAAATGCCGGTGAGTGCAGTGGCGAAAGAGCTACTTCGATCTATATTGTTTTAAACAGTGACAAAAACTTCTTTTTCGGAAGAACGGAACCATAGTTCTGTCTGGCTTTTAAGATTTTTAAGATCAAAGGAAAAAAAACAAACTGTCAGTTACTTTTTTTTTAGCTACACCAAACATCGCTTTCCGTTGTTTTGTTATATGATCTCTTTATCCTTTCTCGTTCCAGATTGTATAATGTTATTTAATATAAATTATTTTGTTTTGTATCAATTTACTTTTTAAAACATTAGTTTATATTGTTATTTTTCAGTATTTTCATTCAGTCTCAGTAGCATAGTTCAATGTAGTTTACTTGAGCTTAAATTTGTGTAATTCAATATCATATGTATATGCTAAACGTGCCTAGGAGCTTTAAGATTAATTTTTTTTTTAATGGCGAAAAAAGCTCATAAAATGTCGATATAATTCACATAGCAGATGCCTATTTGCTTACATTTTTTAACATTTGTGTGTGTGACTAGTATTTGCGACATTTCAGTCTAAACAGTGTGAATCCGAGCGGTCTAAAGAGCGTCTGCTATATGCCATTAGGTGATGCATCTCCCTCGGAATTCCTATACAAGCACACACACACATAAAATCAGCGGAGCGTGACCCCCGCACTGACAGCATGTTCTACAAGGCTTTACCTGGCTTCTTCTGTGCGACCAATTGTGTGCCTGCCCCTTTTGGGGAGGTATGACAGCGCGAAATCGTCCAAAAAGCGCGAACTTTTGACAGCCGAAAAGCGTGAAGGTAAATCTTAAAATAGCCAAAAGGGCGATTATTTTTTAGATTGAGGTTCAGTGTCTAAAACAACACCTGTGTTACACACCCACCCACACGCACACACACATACGCACGCACACACATTCACTCTTTGACTCACACACACGCACCCACACACGCACTCGCACACACACACACACACACACACACACATACAAACACGCGTGTTCGCACAAACCCACAAATGCATATACCGATACACATACTAACACACACACGAACACCAACAGCTCTAACAGCCACACACACACAAAATTCAAACTCAGTCTTGTGGCCACAACTAACACAACGACAGCTATATGATAAAATAACACAGCTTTCTTCACACAACCCTGCGTTATACGTTAGCCCAAACAAAAAATCTTAATTAAAAAAACAAAACTACTGATGCGCGCTTTTAGACCGTGAGAAAGTTCGCACTTTTATGCGCTTTTAGAAAAAGGTGCGCTGCAGGGCGATAGCCGTCGTCTTAGTGTAAAGCCGAAAGACACTAAACTGGATATAATTGCCATAGTGAGTCCCCGCGAAACTGTTTATGCTCTTATCGGAGAGCTTTCACTTCAATGAGGTGGCGATTAATACCCTTATAATATGATCACACTATCTAGTGTATCTACTACTATCTGCTGCAGAATATCTTCGACTTTACACTACAGTTCCCTTGTCCAAAACGTTATTAAAGGCTTGGTTCTCTCAGGCGCCTGGCGGTGACACTTAAATAAATTAGAGACTTCGTTTACTTTTGCGAAAGCGAGTTTACATTGTTATTACATTTTTTTAAATAATGAATAAGCGGGCTTTCGTTGCTCAAACCAACTGTTAAAGTTAGAATTGTCCATTTGGATTCTGACAAGGAGTGATTCCCCTGTTTTTAACTTTACGTCGATACTACTATAGCCGTGTAATCTTTGACCCTATTTCTGAGTGAACCAAGCGGTTTGAAGAATGCGTTTTTAGTGTTAGGGATAGGGCAGGGTTTCGTTTGTCAACCTAAATCAAAACCCGTACGAGCAATTGTTTTTAAGGGTTCTGTCTTTTATCGGCTTTGCTAGCTGCTATTTTTAGCTGCAGAAGGTTGGCTGGCTAGCCCATGGCTGTTACTATAAAGAGACACAGAAACTACGGGATTTATTCATTAAGAAACCAACTGTACTTTCGAAAGACTTATTTTATGTTGTAAGCTTATTTTTTCAGTGGTGCAGCACTCACTGTGAGTGTTAAAAGGATCTGTCAAGGGGGCGTGGTCAAAGTGGCACCTTTAAACGTCATGCAGTTGTTCTCCTTTCACAATTTGGTATTTATTTTTAAAATTATTTTTACTCTCTACTATCTAGCGTAAATGTTTGGAGAATGACCTCAAACTCACTTTAATGTCATCAGCTCGCCGTGACATTTGCAACATCCAAGAAGGAACAGAAGCAGGGCATCCTGATCTCTACTTCCCCCATTGATCACAGCGCGGAAGTGACGATGCATTTCAAGAGCCCTGTGGTCTTTCAAATGAAGAGATCTTGTAACGTTGTTGGAAATAGTATAGTGTTTTGCTGCAGAAGAGTGAGTGGGGTTTGTGTGGACGTGTGTGTGTGCGTGGGCGAGCATGTATGCCAGTGTGTGTGTGTGTGTGTTTTAGTTGTGGGTTTTTTTGCAGCAAAGATGCACATGAACACTGAGAAGTAGATCAATGGACCCTTTTCTCAAATAATTCCCTGCTTATTCTGCTCGAAAAGGACGGCTTTAGCGGGTTAAAGCAATATTTATAAAATTTCGTTACAAGACTTTCTCAGTCTAAAAAACAAACAAACAAGGCCTTTTTTCATCATTCATCTAATAATAATAATAATAATAATAATAATAATAATAATAATAATAATAATAATAATAATAATGACGATGATGATGATGATCATGACGACGCTGATGATAATTACGACGACGACGACGATGATGATGATGATGATGATGAGGAGGAGGAGGAGGATGAGGATGATGAGGATGATTAGTTAGTCATTGTTTAATGGTCCAGCGCACTGCAAAGAACCGAATCAGGACCACATGATGATGATGATGATGATGATGATGATGATGATGATGATGATGATGATGATGATGATGATGATGATGATGATGATGATGATGATGATGATGATGATGATGATGATGATGATGATGATAATAATAATAATAATAATAATAATAATAATAATAATAATAATAATAATAATAATAATAATAATAATAATAATAATGCCTGTTATATGCGCACTTTGCTCCTAAATCAGACTCCAAACTACGGAAATCTGTACAACACACGTACTCTTCCTTAAACAACAGGCATTCATCGCATGCGGTTGTAAAGGCAGAGATAAAATTTATTATACGACGGAAGGAAATTAGTTTTGTTTATATTAAAACCTTACAATGACTGCATCAAGACCCTTAGTAAAGGCCAGGGAATCAAGGGTGTGTTCATTTATTTTAAATTTTTATTTATTTTTATTTGTATTTTGGTTGTAGCAATTGGTTTACTTGGCAAATTGCATTCTTGTCACGTACAAAAAAATAACATAATGGGCAATCGTGTTTTGTAAACAAACAACTGTGCCATACATACTGATATACTATTTTTAATCAACCTTTGACGCTATTAACATATTTTCGATTTATACTCAAATATTTTTAAAAGGGGTTATTTTTGGGCTAAATTCTTAATAGCTTTCCAACGACGAAGTCCGACAGACGAACACAAGCCATTGGACAACACCATGACTTGATCACAGTGATGATGAAACTGAAACTCCGATGGTATGGCCACATTACCAGGGCATCAGGCCTTGCAAGACCATCCTGCAAGGCACGATGCAAGGTGGCAAGAAAAAGAGGGAGACAGAAAAAGCACCCATTGCACATAGCTACGATCGAAAGAAAGTATACTCCAGGCACACGCTGCGCCGCAGGCCAAAGTATGCCCTTGTCCCTTGAAGGGATACTTTGGCGAGGTTAGCAGCCTGCTCAGTTACAGTGTCGCTGAAAGACTACAAACGGAAAAGTAAGTTTCGTCTCCTCTAGGTGACGAATTAGGTCACGCTGTATTTGTTTCTAGGTCAACTGTCTTTTACGAACCGTTTGATAATCTTTTCGAACCGTTTATTGACGCCGGATAGTGTCCTCACTTGGTTTCATACAATTTAAGAATCCAAGAAGGCAAATGGGTTTTTGGGACGGAAAAATGGCATTTTTGTAGAGAAAATGGTTAGGGCAAGGGCTAGGGATAGATCTACAACTAACCCTTACCCGAACCCTTGTAGCAATATTCCGCTCTTTCCGTCACTTTCAAACAGTACTGCGGTTCGCATCCGCGGCTAGCAGTGAGCCCAAAGTATACTTTTAAGGGATGGAGGGAATACTTTCACCTGCTGCTAGCGGCAGTTTTGGCGATACTTTCTACCGATCGCAGCAATGTGTTTTACCTCGAAAAAGAGGTGGGAAGATAACATTCGAGAATGGACTGCAGTGATGGAGAAAGTTTTTAAGCTAAGGGTATTTATACCCTCAACCAAAACATGTGGGGGTTTTCATACCCTCATTGCAAACATAAGGTTTTTTTTTATACCCCTATCAGTTTTTTAGGGGGTACACCAACATACGTAATAAACAATGTCTTGTGTTTGGCGCATGTTTTGCACAGCATAAAACCATTTTCTTTCAGTGTTAGCCACGGAAATTCCAGGAGCCATTTCTCCTGGAAAGTGTTTTCATCAGTTTGAGTTTCTTCAGCCGGGCCCGGTTGCGGCTCACCTTTTTCTTCTCTTACCGAGCATTCAAAGCCAAAGGCTGACAAAAAATTTGTTTTTCTTTTCCTTCATCTTGTTTTAATTTTTTTGAGCAATTAGTTTTGTCTGCTTTATTTTTCCTTTTCTTCGGCTTCCCCTCAGATCGCTGCTTGTCGGCCATGTTTAATGTTGGGTTGTTGTCAGTCTTATATAGCCAATCAAAAGCGTCGAGAAAAAATAGTGAATATTATCGTGCATATGATTGGCTGTTTCTCGGAAGCGACAGAATGAATAGGAGGGGGAGAGAGCGTGGTAGGCGGTCGCGCAGGACGCACAGGCACACGATCCAAATCGAGCGAAAGCTGTACGCACGACCGAAATAGTTGTACCTGATGATACCTCCCAGCAACTTAGCTTTACGTTTTCATACCCCTTTGACACTGACTTTGTGCGTGTTTATACCCTTTCATTACATTTTCGTTACGTGATTTCCCAACTCAGTACGTGAAACACGTACGATTGTACGTGATCTCCATCACTGGGACTGGCTCCACACTGAGTGAAGCCCTGAGGACTGCAGAGGACAGGGAAAGATGGAGTATGCTGGTTAAATGATAATCTGTGGTGCTCCAACGGCTTCCGAGTTACGGGATAGGATATGAAAGGATAGGATAGGATAGGCAATTGTATTGGATCAGGCAAAACTCGCTGTGACTTTGAAAATGGTCTTTTGACGCTGAACTTGTGATTTGGGGGCTCTTTAGGGGAGGAAGGGAACCAGAATACCCGGAGAAAATCCTAAATGCACTGATAAAGTCTGAACCCGAGTTTAACTATTTTAGTCCCGTTCGAAGATCGACCCACTATCCTCCGGAAATAGAAACTTTAACATTGGAGACCAGCGCTCTACCTCTATCAGCATCACAACCTTCCCCAAATTATATTCTACTTTGGAAGCTACCTCATCCTTCGGCAGTTAAACGTCCATTATATTAGAATATTATTACACGACTTCCTCAATCCCATTGATTATATTATTAATAATAATAATAACGGATTTTTATATAGCGGGTACTCCAGCCTATGACCAGACTCACCACGCTTTGCATAGTCATTACATATAAATACATGCACATGATAAAACATCGCTTTTGCTACAATACACCAAAAGACGGAACAGTAAAGGTACAAACTATTTACAACTATGTACACAAATTACAAAAAAGACAGAAATAGACTATTTACAACTATGTACACAAATGACAAAAAAGACAGAAATTATTATCGTCACACAGGATGGTAAAGACAGCGAAATATCTTCGTCGCTTATTTACCCCAAAATTTCTATGTCTCTTCCAAATCTCTGTTAAAAAGGCCCCGATTGTAGTCACAGAAATTGCATTCATGATGTCTTAAGATTTCTTCCGTTCAAGGCCATTACCTTCGCAATGGCCGACTAGCAGCGGCAAGTAAAGAACCGCCTCCGCTTATTTAAATGACCCAACGTCAATATCAGTGTGTTCTTCCTACTCTAAAGCAACCATTTACGGTTTAAAGCACCGGTACCCTAACTCATGTTGTACAGATTATCGTCTTGAAGACTCTCTGTATATTAGCCACAACAATGTCGATCATGCAATTAAAACATCAGGCGTCTCATTAGGACTGCTAGAATTAATTAACCCTGTGGGAAAGGGCCATTATGAGCAGAAAATGTTCCTTGGTTGAGTGAAAGCCTTATTAAAAGCATTTAGGATGTACGACACCTCGGATTAGCTGGGAGAAGTGGGGGTGATAATAGAAGTAGAAAGTGGAGAGAAGATGGAGAGGGTGAAGGAGCGGGGGAGGGGGAGGGGTAGTGAGGTTGCAGCCCATTAAGGTCACAGCATATGTAAGCCATTAGGGCACAGAGTATCATATTGTAATATCGTGAAACGTTCTTTATAATCACCTACGACGTACCCCCTAACCCCCTATCTTTCCATTCCTCCCTCCCTCCCTCCCTCTCTCTATCTCTTCCTCTCTCCACCGAAAGCACCCCAGCCACCACAATGAAATGCCACACAGGACAAGACAGCTTTGGAATCAGAACTGCTAGCGTTCCTGGGCAGGGAATGCAGAGGGGTGGGTGTCAAATTCTAGATCAGATGGCGAGCGAGAGATATGTGCATGTAGGGCTTACCATGGTAGGGATGTGTGGTCTTTAATCCTGGACGACGGCGCGAATACTGTATTATCTATTTCAATGAGAAATCCATATGGCCATAGCAGATGTATCTTACTATCTAGTACTTAACAAATGTTTGGAGTTCCGTATGTGACCAACAAGCGTGGATGGGTGATCGATGGCAGAGCGCAAACAAGGTGAGGGTGAGGCGAGCAAACGCATAATATTCTCCACAAATACTCCAGTGATGAGACCGAGGTCGGTAGGCCGACTCAGGATATTTTTCTTGTCACCTTCCTCCACAAGCAGTGCCTTAATGCGGGAATGCTGATACTTAGTGCCTGGCACAAACAGACTATGCAGTCGACTTGTTAATAACGAGTTCGAAAATTAAAAGGACCCAACTTGAAGGCCTTCTTTCCTTTTGGCGAAAACGGATTTACCCTAAACTTGGCATTGTTATCACATTAAGCAATGATGAAGTGGGCTGATTGCTCAAACTAACTGCTACAGTGTGAATTTTCCATTTCGGGTCTGACAGAAAGTGATTTTTCCCTGTTTTAACGGTACATCAATACTATAGCCTTGTGACCTTTGACCCTATTTCTGAGTAAACCACGCGGCGTGAAGAATGCGTCTTTGGTGTCTGGGGCAGGGTAGAGTCTGTTTTATCAACCTAAAACGAAAATCCTTAAGACAATTTTTTTTACGGGTTCTGTCTCTTCCCGGCTTTGGAAGCTGCTGGTTTTAGCTCCAGAATATTGGCTGGCTAGCTCATGGCTTTTGCTATTAACAGGCACAAAAACTAGGGAATAAAAAAAAATTAATAACGATACTTTCCAAAGAGTTGTTTTTTGTTATTAGCTTTTTTCAGTGGGGCAACACTCACTGTGAATTTTAAAAGGATTTGTCGTAGGGCACGGGCAAAGTGGGTCCCTTTAAGCTTTTTTTTCCAACATTCGTCTGGTGTGTGGAAATTTCTAGTAGCTTAGGATTTGTGTGTGTGTGTCTGTGTGTGTGTGTGTGTGTGTGGGTGTGTGTGGGTGAATGTGGGTGTGTGTACGTGAAAAAACGCACAAATGGGTTTCAGACCTTGTCTTTTCTAGTACCAAATGGGTTTATTTGCTTGGAACCCACTTTTTTCCAGGACCCCACTTTTTTTCTAAGTTCGTGGGAGTGCTCTTTTAGTGCATGGGAGTGCAGTTGTAGTGCATAAGAGTGTTTTAAGTACACAGGAGTGCTCTATCCGGGACGGAAAAAATACAGTCAATTTTCGGAGAAATTTTGAAGAAACTTCGACCTATTTCGTCGCCTATGGAAGACGAACTAGGTCAACTTTTTAGACAAGGGTTCGGGTAAGGGTTAGTTGTAGATCTATCCCTAACCCTTGCCCTAATCCTTTTCCTTCAAACGATCACTTTCCGATTCCTACATTCTTAAATAAACCCAGTTGTGATGTATTGCAAATATAGGTGGGTGTGTGTGTTTGTGTGTGGGTGTGTGGTTGTGTGTGTGGGTGTGTGTGTGTGTGTGTGCTCTTGGACTTAATGTACAGAACGGTCCTACAAACTGTCTAGGATAACAGCAACTTTGTATTCCCCCTCAGTTCAAAACGATTTCTCTCGATGGTAGTGTCTTAGATTTCTTGTTGTCTCAGTCTGAACAATCACTGCTCTACTTCATGTTAAAGCTTCTTTGCCGTTGTCAAAAACAAAAATGTCAACACATGTGTGGAATCGTCAGGCGGCTTGAGTTCGAGCTTTATCGGCCAGCGCCTTCAGCAGCTCTTTAGCTAGAAAAAGCGCTATATAAGAACGAATAAATAAATCAGTACTAGTTGAGGGGCCGGGTAGCTCAGTTGGTAAGAGCGTCATGCTAGTAACCGAAAGGTCGCTGGTTCGAATCCCGGATTGGTCAACGTGTGATCATATTATTTTCCCCTTTACCAACAACTGGCCCGCTGGTGTTAGTATAAATCGGTCCAGTAGTCACCTATATGCGAAAGTGTCGTGTGACTATAATCTACATACAAACAAACAAACAAACAAACATCAGTACTATTGTATTTTATTTTGTTTCCTAGTAGCATCAGTCTGTGCGTGGGTGATGGTGCAGTAGCGCAGTTGTTTGGGCACAGGCTAGATAATGTTTCGTGAAGCAAACGTTGGGCCCCGTTAGTACTTGGATGGGGCGGCCATGCTCGGAAGGCAACCCATCGAACGACATAAAACTAATGAAACAATTACGCTCCCCCCCCCACCCCCCACCCCCCACCACCACCATCACCCCCTCTCTTCGCCCTCCAGTTCACCCAGCTGTGAATAGATCGCCTGCCATGGTTCTGTTTAGAACCGAGGAAGGTAAAGCAACGAGAAGGAGAGGAGGTGGGCATCACCCTCATTAAGCTGGCCCAGAGAAAAGATCTCAAACGTCTCCACGACCGAAAGGTTACCTTTTGTTTTTTGGTATCAGTCTCCCCTGTTGTTGTTGTTGTTGTTGTTG
This sequence comes from Oncomelania hupensis, assembly GCA_036898135.1. Lineage (NCBI taxonomy): Eukaryota > Metazoa > Mollusca > Gastropoda > Littorinimorpha > Pomatiopsidae > Oncomelania > Oncomelania hupensis. The sequence goes on from CM072512.1 coordinate 111,600,295, forward strand.
TTGTTGTTGTTGTTGTTTTTGTTTGTAGATTATAGTCACACGACACTTTCGCATATCGGTGACTACTGGGCCGATTTATACTGACACCAGCGGGCCAGTTGTTGGTAAAGGGGAAAATAATATGATCACACGTTGACCAATCCGGGATTCGAACCAGCGACCTTTCGGTTACTAGCAAAACGCTCTTACCAACTGAGCTACCCGGCCCCACCTCTCCCCTGTTGTTTGTAGATTATAGTCACACGACACTTTCGCATATAGGTGACTACTGGACCGATTTATACTGACACCAGCGGGCCAGTTGTTGGTAAAGGGGAAAATAATATGATCACACGTTGACCAATCCGGGATTCGAACCAGCGACCTTTCGGTTACTAGCAAGACGCTCTTACCAACTGAGCTACCCGGCCCCTCATAGGTCGCGCTGTTTTTATAGTGACCGCAACAACCGAGGTTTGTAGTGCAATTATTCGTGGAAAGATATTCGCCGTGTTCGATGATAAGCCTCTTTTGTCGGAAACAGAAGGGAAGGCCATACCTCTTCTGAGGCCGAAATGAGTGTAGTGCCGCTCGTCTATGAGGTTAAAAAAAATACGGCTAGGATGGTTACCCGCAATTAAAAACCTCTCTAAGCTATGCCGTCTAGTTCAACTATCTATCACTGATACTCGTGAGTTTACTAGCTATTCCGTGACCTTACGGTATTGACATCTTTCTCGTCTGACCCTGCTAAATTATCCCCAGCCCACCCCCACACCCCTCCATCCCCTCTTTCATACGGTCACAATTTCTTTGCATATGTATGTAAAAATGGCCGATACTCAAAAAGCGATTGACTGTCGGCTTGGTCAAGGTAAATGGGTTTACAATGTGTCTATGAAACTTTACGATAGTGCTGCAACAGTCAGGGACCGGGCTCGAAGAATGCTTCTGTAACATCTTCACTAAAAGATTGTTTTAGAATGCTGAATGTAAGGTTCGAGTTTTGGTGGTAACTATGCAGACCCACATTTGACCTTTCTTATTATTCCTTTAAAGTATGATATACTTCGAAATGCAATTTATATTAAAATCACAGAAGAAGAAGAAAAACGAGAAGAACAAGAAGAACAAGAACAAGAAGAACAAGAATAAGAATGAGAAAACAAAGAACAAGAAGAAGAACAAGAAGATATATAACTATTGCGATGGTCTTCTGTGTGCCTTTGATGAATCAAATCGTCAAAATTTCACCCCTGATGAAATACAAAATCAACTGCCAAAGTCTCCTTTCCATGGAATCAGGCATTTAACTACCACAAGGTATTCAATCACAGATATTTCGAGAATGGACTGGTTTGACACTGAGCGAAGCCATCGTATCAGGGTTGCTGAGAACAGGGAAAGATGGAGTACGCTGGTTAAACGATCATCTGTGGTGCCCCCCTACGACCTCCGAGTTACGGGATAGGATAGGATGTCCGATTTACCGCTCTTGTTTGTCCAAACGCGCCCTATCCAGGAAATAAAATTCTTACTTTTGACTGAATTCGATGTGCATCCAGAAAAACCCTAGAGAAGTTGGTCTGCTTGGAAACATCCCATACAGTACTTTTTTCAAACCTCGATAAACTTAGAGAGCTGGGCGATTTCATTACAAAACTTTAGGCTGAACATTCCTCAGTGCTGAAGAGATTTTAGAAGGTTGTTCTATGGTACAAGCCAACGTAAACCTGCAATATCGACAAACATCAAAAGCGATGTTTTATCGTGTGCATGTATTTATATGTAATGACTATGCAGTAAAGCGTGGTGAGTCTGGTCATAAGCTGGAGTACCCGCTATATAAAAATCCGTTATTATTATATTATTATTATCCATCTACTTCCACACTCACTAGGCACTAAAATAACTCAGACTGACTGGCGCAGTAAGGTTGCCAGTGTACAGAGCTTGTGTAAATGCTCTGGGACCACTAGGATCTAACACCAGACAAATAATAAAGCGATAACAGCCGTGTCGTAAGATGTTTGGGCTGAGGGGAAGATAATTTCGGGAGGTATGGGGGAGGGGGGGGGAGAGTGAGTTGGTTGAGAGTGAATAGTGAGAGGGAAAATGATTGATATATATACTTACTAGTTTTGTAAAAATAATTTACACAAATTCTGAAGACAGTATCGTTGTATGTTTTAGAATGCGTGTTGTGTGTGTGTGTGTGTGTGTGTGTGTGTGTAGGTGTGGGTGTGTGTGTGTGTGTGTGTGTGTTTGTGGGTGTGTGTATACCCCCATCCCCCTAGCTACAGGGGGGGTGAGTGGCTGCCATACTTTCTCCCCCTTCCCCTTCCTTCCTCTTGCAAACAACCCCAACCCCTACGGTTCCGCTGCCACTGGTATGGCCAGTGATACGCGTTGGTGCAAATTGTTGGATCACTCATTGACTGTATTGCAGAGTGATTATAGCTATTGAATTGACGATGGACAGTGCACCCAGCCAGTGCAAAGTCTTCGATCGCTGTTGTGTCTGGAAAAACTCGTTTACGGCTCAGCAAGTGAGTGATTCAACTGCAGTACCGGTTTGACCAATGACCCGTGGACCCGTGACCCGCAATAAAGATCAATACTTAGATAATTATTTGACTATGAACGTCAGTGATGAACCGCGGTGAGTTGGTAAGTCTTATCCTTGGACCAGTTGGCAACATACCAACTTCCACAGAACACCGACAAAAGCCATAAGAATGAGGGTGATGTTAACGGTCATGCTGATAATGAGGCCGCGACGACGACCACAACGATGATGATGATGAAGATGATGATGGTGGTGATGATGATGATGATGAGGATGATGATGATGATGATGATGATGATGATGATGATGATGATGATGATGATGATGATGATGATGATGATGACGCCGACGATGATGATCACAACGAAGATGATGACGTCAACGATAATGATGATGAAGCTACTATACGGCGACGATGATCATGCAGGCACGTAAGGCACGCACGCGTAAACGTACGCCCACCCACACGCAAACATTGCACAGAGCTGGGGGAAGGAGTGGGAAGGGAGAGAGAGGGTGATAAGACGGTGTGTGTGTGTGTGTGTGATAAAAAGGGCAAGGTTGGAAGATTCAAAATTTTATACACGCCGTTATTATTTGACGTCGAATTTCTGACTGAAAAAATACAAGTACAATGATATAAAACTTAAAAATAAAAATAACAAAATCCAAAAAATTCAAATAGGCGTATACGCAGTATTTTTTTTATTAAATTCTTTAAAAATATTTTGATTTTTTCCCTCTTCCGTTTCGTCGGAATGTTTTTCTTATTGACTCTTTTTATGCAACCTTTAGCTTCTTCAATTTGTACGCTATTAATACATTTAGAAAATATCTTGTTCTAGAGAAGTCAGAGTGACTGCTGGCGGATGTAGGCGAGACAACTCCACCTAAACCCTGTTGTATCCCTTGGAATAATATATGTAATTCTCTTACCCTTACTCGTGTTTTAAATGTGGACAAAATAATGCTCATTCAACTTTCTCTTTTGTTAAAAGCCGAGGTAATAATTTTCAACACGCTTACATCGGAAACTCAATGTAGTTTGCACTCTTGTTATTTTTAGCTTGCACTCTCGTTATTTCCGTGTGTGTAAATTTACCACACACAAAAATTGAATGAGTCGCTGTTATAGTAATGTGCATCCTTTCTTTTTTCCCCACACCTATCCCTATACCCTCTCCCAACCTCCCTTCATCTCTCCCTCCCTGTCTCTGCCTCTCTCTTTTTCTGTCTATTTGTATTTTTATCACTCTCTCCCTCTCTCTCCAAAACCTAGATATTTAGCTTTGAAAATAATATATTCTATTATTTTCAAAGCTAAATATTTAGGCTAAAATCTGACTAAACGATTTACCTAAACCCACACCACAGAAAACAAGATAGCAAGCCGTTCATATGTATACATCATACAGATAGCTGAAATCAGTTTTAAAAAACAAAACAAAGAAGTTAATTTTCATAGAGCTGTTCTGGCTCCTAAAAAGGCAACATACACATGGAACGATTGGTCATTATTTGAACTATCGGCAAGCAAAAATGTATAACAATCTGCTTAGGCACGTTTGAGATACAGCGTAAAGTGTTTTAGGGAGCAAAAAAATACTGTTGGGCATCAGATACCTCAACCATTAAGAAAGTGCAAATATGACTGACATAAAAGGCGCAGCAGTAAAAATAAGGAAATACAGGGGCCGGGTAGCTCAGTTGGTAAGAGCGTCTTGCTAGTAACCGAAAGGTCGCTGGTTCGAATCCCGGATTGGTCAACGTGTGATCATATTATTTTCCCCTTTACCAACAACTGGCCCGCTGGTGTCAGTATAAATCGGTCCAGTAGTCACCTATATGCGAAAGTGTCGTGTGACTATAATCTACAAACAAACAATAAGGAAAATTAATCGATGCGCACTTTTTGAAGACAAGATGACAGAGTTGTGATTTTCCTTTTTCGTAATAATTCAAAAAGCAGCAGCAACAACGAAAGCTACCAGAAGCCCAATAAGATTTAAACAAGCTGTATAATTTGTTTGTTTTTTGGCTTCTCCCAGTGAAACTACTTTTCTGTAAAACGCAGTGAGGCCAACCCATATGAGGCGCCATTTGTAAATTAAATCATTAATGTCATTATATCTATAGAACATACATTTTACCAGTATAAAAGATATTGTATACTTATAAAATGAATTCTATGTCTATAAAATACATTCAATAGCAATACAAAACTTTTTATAGCTAAAAACAACATTTTTATAACTACAGACTACATTTTATAATATACAAGAGAAATCATACGCGATCATCACGCCGTTTGTAAATATTATTCCGAAAAACTATTTTATCTCTAAACACTTCATTTTATCTCTAAACACTACATTTTATACATAAACAATTCATTTTATAGGTAAACAATTCATTTTATAACAGCAAAGAGCTTTTATATCTATAAAATAAATGTTATAATATATACAATGCATTTTACCTGTAGAATGCATTCGGAGCGTTATTTTACATTCGGCGCATGACATTAATTTTAAACTGACTTTCGAATTGCTGATCCCAGGGAAGCAACTCCATCCTCGTGTAGACTACTTGTAAACTTCTAAGCGACTCAACATGGTAAAGACCATTAAAGTCTACTACAAAAATGGCAAGGACCATACTAGTGTACTATATAAATTGGCGAGGACCATACTAGCGAAATGTTGATAAAACATCAGCGACATCATTGTCAGTCTCGACTGTTCCAATTAATTTTTTGTCGTCTTGAAAAACTATCGATAAGCACGAAGGCAAACCAGCTTCCATTGTAACTGTTACCTTGGAGATTGTTGACATCGCGGGAAGTCGATATAGGCCTAGCGGGAATTCCCTACACGCGCCCTAGCTATCTAAATTTAGCTTATGCAACGTCACTATATATGATGAAAAGGCGAGAGCCCAGCGCATACGTGCAGGAGGGGGGGCCTTTTTCTTGAAATGGTTGAATGTACCTATTAACCAATCGTCCCCTATACGCTTAATGAGTCCGGGGACGTAAATTTTAATTTTTAAAAAAAAGAAGAAGAAAGAACGTCAGCCATCTTTGCGCACAGCATAGCAACTTTGGGTCGCTTAGAACTTACAAAATAAAAATAATCGAAGGGAGAGAAGCAGTTATACAATGAGAAAGTTAGTATAAAATTATTGTAAGGCGCCGACTGGAAAATAATTGTCGCGAATGCATTCTACAGGTACAATTCATTGTACGTGTTATAAAATGTATTCTATAGATATAAGTGCTCGTTGTTGCTATAAAATGAAGTGTTTACAGATAAAAGGAAGTTGTATAGATCGTTTTAGCTATAAAATGACTTGTTTATAGATACAATGACTTGTTTATAGGTAAAATGAATTGGTTACTTATAAAATGTTTTGTTTATAGATAAAATGAATTGGTTACTTATAAAATGTTTTGTTTATAAATAAAATAGTTTTTTTGTGTTTAATATTTACAAACGGTGTGACGATTCGTGTATGATCTCTTGTATATCGTAAAATGTAGTCTGTAGCTATAAAAATGTTGCTTTATAGCTATAAAAAGTGTTGTATTGCTATAGAATGTATTTTATAGGTATATAATTCATTTTATAATTATACCATATCTTTAATACAGGTAAAATGTATGTTCTATAGATATAATGACAATAACCATTTAATTTACAAATGCTGCTTCATAAACCCAAGTCCAGTTTTTTGTTTAAAAATTTATTGTCTTCACCAAAGAGATATTAGACATTCCCCCACTAACCCCCGCTCTCAAAAAAAATTCCATTCTATCCCCAAAACACGACACCGAACAAATTAAAGAAAACATAGAATCTATATATATAAATTGCTTAGTCCTTCTTCGCCTCTACTATAAAGTTTGTCTCCTATGGACGCTGATCTGGGCAGGTGCTGAGCGCTGCTGATCGGCCTGCTGTGTGCTCAAAACCAGCCAAATCGTTATAGCCGACATTTCCTTACCGAACGTTTAACCGTTTCTGAGATAAATAAATAAACAAAATGTCCACAAACTGCAATAGCCTCATTCCGCGCGCTTCCATTAAAAATCAAATTGAGGTTTCAGCATGTTTTCCCATATAAACCAAAAAATTTATGGTTTTTCTATGAAGCCTTGGTAGCTTAGTGGGTTAATCTTTCGCCTACGGTTTCGGGCGACCCAAGATCGATACTCACGCGGGCCAGATTTTTTTTTAAGTTTTTTTTTTTTTTTTAACACTACAATATGGATTTTTTTTTAAATTTAGACTTTTTACCTTTAATTTATTATTATTATTATTATTATTATTATTATTATTATTATTATTATTATTATTATTATTATTATTATTATTATTATTAAACTAATAATAATAATAATAATAATAATAATAATAATAATAATAATAATAATAATAATAATAATAATAATAATAATAAATTATTATTTTTATTATTATTATTATTATTATTATTATTATTATTATTATTATTATTATTATAATATCAAATTTTCTTTTAAAACCTTGGTGTTTTTTATGATTTCTATTTGTATTATTCTATATTCAATATTATTATTATTATTATCAGTAGTAGTAGTAGTAGTAGTAGTAGTAGTAGCAGTAGTAGTAGCAGTAGCAGTAGCAGTAGCAGTAGCAGCAGCAGCAGCAGTAGCAGCAGCAGCAGCAGCAGTAGTAGTAGTAGTAGTAGTAGTAGTAGTAGTAGTAGTAGTAGTAGTAGTAGTAGTAGTAGGCCTGCTGTGTGCTCAAAACCAGCGAAATCGTTTTAGCCGACATTTCCTTACCGAACGTTTAACCGTTTCTGAGATAAATAAATAAACAAAATGTCCACAAACTGTAATAGCCTCATTCCGCGCGCTTCCATTAAAAATCAAATTGAGGTTTCAGCATGTTTTCCCATATAGACCAAAAAATTGATGGTATTTCTAGGAAGCGTTGGTAGCTTAGTTAGTAAAACCATTCGCCTACCGTGCAGTGCGACCAAAGTTCAAATCTCACCCGGCCCCTTATTTTTTTTTTTTTTAGTACACTAAAATATGGATATTTTTCTTTTTAATTTAGGCTTTTTACCTTTAATTTATTATTATTATTATTATTATTATTATTATTATTATTATTATTATTATTATTATTATTATTTATAAACTAATAATAAATTATTATTATTATTATTATTATTATTATTATTATTATTATTATTATTATTATTATTATTATTATTATTATTATATCTTATATCAAATTTTCTTTTAAAACCTTGGTGTTTTTTATGATTTCTATTTGTATTATTCTATATTCAATATTATTATTATTATTATTATTATTATTATTATTATTATTACTTATAAACTAATAATAATAATTATTATTATTCTTATAATAACAATTATACTATCTTATATCAAATTTTATTTTAAAACCTTGGTGTTTTTTCTGATTTCTATTTGTATTATTCTATAGTCATTATTATTATTATTATTATTATTATTATTATTATTATTATTATTATTATTATTATTATTATTATTATTATTATTACCAAGGATCGGGATGGGGTGGTACGTGTTGGTAAAAGGGGGCTACGGGTAGGTTTATAGGGGCTTGGGTAGGCATAACGGGGATGCGGTTATATATAAGGGGGTATGGTGATAGTCGATTCCTTTCATTCATACCTGCGAAACGATCAACGGGGAAGTATCAAGGAGGGTACAGTTAGGAACCAAGGGGGTATGGAAGGAATCAAGGGGGTATGGGGAGGTATCAAGTGGGTTCGGGGAGGTATCAAGGGGGTATGATGAGGCATCATGGGGGGGGGACGGGGAGATATCAGGGGGGGGTATGGTGAGGTATCAAGGGGGATATGGGGAGGTATCATCGTCCAAATGAAACTCGCAGACAAAAGTTCTCTCTGTCTACATTTTAAACAGCATCATGTGTACCCTGGCTTGCCAGGGTACAAAAACCACTAGTACATAATATATGCCACACCTACAGTGCATTCACACCACTTTAAACACATTTTCTGGTTTTCATAATACAGTCGCGAACGGCGATGTTAATAAACATTTTGCCACAGCAACAATAATTACTGAACTTCAAAACATGCCATCCATAAGCAGAGGTCAGACGTACCAAGTTCATTGTACGGAAACAACATTGTACTCCTGTCCACTTTCCCTATTTTTAGCTTTCTGTAAGTTTAGTACACCCATCTGAAGAGTCTTCGCGATTAGTACGGGTTTCCTAGTACATGCACACACACAGAGGTTCACAAAGCCAACATCCTTTTTTGTTGATGGTACCTCCCTTCCGGCGTCTTTGGGCAAGTTCGCGCAGCGTAGCTAAAAGTCGCCGAGCCCTCAGGAACATGAACCAAGCTGCTAGCAGAATGGATCCACAGCAGCAAAAAAAAAAAAAAAAGTAGATCCTCGATGGCGCAGTCGTAGATAATGCACAGCCATTGTATTATAAATAGGAAGGGTGGGATCGGATTAATAAATAATAATAATAATACAGGATGCTATGTACGCGCCTTTCCCCAAGGCTCAAAGCGCGGCGATCTATACCAACATACACGCTCACCTGTCTCATTTACCCTCACACACACCAAATACACATACATCACTCAAACAGGTGGTGTAAAGGCAGGGAGATCGCTATTAGAAGACGGAAGAAAAATCGAATTTGTATTTGTGAAATTTTTATATTGACTGCATCCTGTACCATTATTGAAGGGAGGGAGGAAACCGGAGTGCCCGGAGAAAACCCTCGGTGACCTCAATAGTCTCGTACCTAAGTCACATACGTTCGCCCCTTGCGGGAGTCGAACCCGCGACCTTCGGCATAGGAAACCGGCGACTTATCCACTGCGCCACTGCGCTCAAACGGGTTATTCTCATACCGCGTAAGCACGATATTTGCGATTATTTAAATTAACGTCCCCGGACACAGAGCGTATAGGGGACAATGTAAGCACGAACCTGTAAATTTCCCTTAAATCCCTTGTTGATATAAGCCAATGAAATGTGACAGTTCCATATATAATAAAATTGCTAGGCCTTTATCAATGTCGTCCCAGTTGTAGGACAGTATTTTTCAATGTAAATGAAGATATCGTAGGTTCGTTGGTACGCGGTTTGGGAAGAAACCGTTTGAGCGGCCGATACTTCGATACATGGCCTGGCTGTACGCTACTGCTGCTACCGCCATGCTATTGCGGATCCATTCTACTTGGTTATTGCCCTTGTGCCGAGCCTTATGTTTGCTAGTGAGGGGTAGGCGGCGAGTCTCGTGTACGGTGTGTGGGGGGCAAGTTGTGATTTTTGTAGTACCAAAGAATCAACAGGTCCCCAGCGCTCCCTGTCATTCCACAAGCTGCAATTTTACAGTACCAAAGAACTGGCAGACCTTTCTCGTAGCTAAGGTGCTGGTGTTTGTGCCAAACCAGACAGATAAATCGATGTGTACAATGCGATTCTTTGTGATCAACGCTCCGAACCTGACCACACATTGAGACTGGTGTACACAACTAAATCAAACATGCTCAGGACCCATCGCTGCCAAACGCTTCACTCGGCGAAACTAAATCAGACAGCTGGGTGATGGCTTCGCTTGTTGCCGGTCCCCCAGTCTTGTAAACCTTCTCTTCGGTCCTGGCTAAGCAAACAGAAATCTCATTTCTCTGCATGTCTGGGGGTATAATGGAAACGAATCAGTTTTGGTCTGAATGAAAAGCAAACCTTTGCCACCCTGAGTTGATTTGCGAGGCGTCAGTTTATCGGTTACAGGCCATGCCACCGTTTCCACACCCTAAAGTCCACGTTTCCATGGGCATTTGGTTCCGATGAACCGCGTTCCGACTTGGAACTTAATTTAAACTAGGAAGGCTCGTGTTTATATTTGCTGGCTCGCCAATGCCGAAAGGTACATTTTCAAAGGTGAAATAGCTGTTCTTCTTAATTTTAGCGTATGATTCGAAATGGACGTTCCTCCTCTGAAATACAGTGTGTGATCTGAAAGGCGGCGTCATCCTACACAAATATCACATAGTTTGGACTTTATTTGAATCAAAGCAGAGATTGTAATGCTTCCACTGAACAAAAAAAAATTCAACAAGTGTACTGTCATGTGAATATATGCAAGTGGTCAGTACAAAGCAGCTTTCAGGTCAAGAAAAGACTACACAATGTTTTAATGCACTGTGATGTAATTATTGTTAAGATTATGAGGAATTGTGTGCTCAGCTAATATAGTATTGCTTTTGGTCAGCCCCTGAACGCCAAAACAAACAACACTACTCTTCCGCGTTGGAAAGTCGCTGATCCGAACCCGTTAGGGAGTGAACATGTTCCCACAAGGTAAACCCTTCTGGACTGTCTACACTCTGAAAACATTTCCCTCCCTGAAAACGTTTTCCGGGAAAAGTAAATTCACTTACATTCCGTTCCAATCACTGTCATTCACCATTTTAAAGAACGGTGAAATACAAGATTTTCCTACAGCCTTTGGGTGGTAATGGGGAAAAGCGTTAGGGAACCACTATACTTCTCAGGGCCTGGGCTTCAGCGAGAGGTGTGGATCTTCCCTCACTGGAAACCGCATGTACCTTGCTCGGTTCTCAAGATAACGAAATACCTGATCGCAGCTGGGTATAGACTAAAGGGGGATGGCTCAGAAGTCCCCAGATTTAAATATTTGCGTATGCCATGCATTCAAGACTGTAGTTTACGATATTTCATTTCTTACCAGCACGTTTGACGGTCCTGTACAGACGATCACGGACCGGGTTGGTTAAATCCTTAAATTCTCACCACAAAACAGCGTGTGCCTTCAAACCACCGTGGACTAACCCCATGAAACCACTAAAAGCTGTCTCGCTGTCTAAATAACTAATTTTACACTGTTGTGTTATTGTGGTTTCGTGTGGCATTTCATTATTTTCTAAACCTGATTTTGATGTGTGATTTTTTTTAATCTTCCGCAGATGTACATTGATCTGGTTTGTGCAGAGTGTGACAGAGTGATGTCTTGTATGATGAAATTTGCGACAAAATTGTTTTGAATGTAAGTAGTTTGGCATGACTGTGTGTGAATGAGCGCGTTGAGCATGGTTACAGAAAATTGCGCTATGTAGAAATTCTCTAGTAGTAGTAGTAGTAGTAGTAGTAGTAGTAGTAGTAGTAGTAGTAGTAGTAGTAGTAAGTAGTAGTAGTAGTATTTCTACTGCTTTTGCATTACAAACAATATATTAGCATTGTTAGCATTGTTTTGTTTATGAAAACGCTTTTACATGCTGTTAAAACATTCAAAGATTTTTAAATGTTTGCTGTTTAACATACCTAAGATTATAGGCAAATATTTGTTTTTATTTTAGCACGAAAGAAGAGAGAAATACAACAGCACGCTCTCTTTCTCTTTCTCTTTCTCTCTCTCTCGCTCTCAAATCACACGCACACCCACAAACACGCACACACCCACCCACCCACCCACCCCCACCCCACACACACACCGTACGTAAACATTTCAAAATTGTCAGCTCAGTTTGACGTCAAGATCGTTTACTTAAAACATTCTGTGCTGTTAAGAGCCCCTGTGAGTTTAAATATGCAGAGCACGTTTCTGGAAGGATTTGACATTTCTAAAGGATGACCACAAATGCATGCATGTAGTATGCATAAATACAGGAGACAGGTAAGTCAAAGAGAAAGAAAGGGAGAAAGGGAGAGAGAGAGAGAGAGAGAGAGAGAGAGAGAGAGAGAGAGAGAGAGAGAGAGAGAGAGAGAGAGAGAGAAGATTTAAATACTTTGCCCCTCTCTCTCTCTCTCTCTCTCTCTCTCTCTTTCTCTCTCTCTCTCTCTCTCTCTCTCTCTCTCTCTCTCTCTCTCTCTCTCTCTCTCTCTCTCTTGCCAACTCACTTCCGTTTGTCTGTGTCTGTTTGTTATCAATTTAAATCGCAGCTTTTGGTATTGAAGAACAACTGCAATAAGCTTCTACTAGTCTTAGGTGTCGATTCATAACCATTATTAAGAATCAGTTGTTCATAAGCGTTTATGAGTGAGGTTCTGCGTGTGTGTGTAAGTGTGTGTGTGTACGTGTGTGTGTATGTGTTGATGTGTTGTTTCTGTGTGTGGATATCTCTCTGTCATTCTGTCAGAGTTTGCGTGCAAGTGTGTTCATCCATTCACAATGAACCTCAAGTAAAAAGTTGGGTTGTCTTTGAGAGCGCCGCCTTCCTTTATGAATGAATTACCCCACCTTTAATAATAATTTAAAAAAAACAATTATAGTAATTATTCCCCATATTATAACGCCCCCACACACATGCGCGCGCAAACACGCACATTACACACATTCTCCTCCACAATGTTTTTTTAGTAATGCATTTATTTTTTTTTAAAGAGTTTTCAAAGCCCATTACCGGTAAACATGCACTTCTGTAATTTTTTTTCTGGCCCTTCTCCCCACCCCCGATCTCCACGCTATCCTAAACATCACCACCCGCACCTGCAATGCCTTCCATTCATCTGTTAACTTCGTGTGATACTAATCAAATAATCCTTTACCTTTTTTTTCATTTTTTTCCGGTTGCGTCTTCTTTCTTTCGGCAACAATATTCATTCTTTCTTTTGACAACGATAATCATTTTAAACTTTGTAATTATAGCTTTCGGGAAAGAAAAAAAAAGGTCGTTTATCGCTTTGTCGTAAGCTTACATCTTCTTTTTTACGGTTTCTGTTATATAATTAAAGTTTCCACTGCCACGGTTTTACGACTTCCGAAGATGTCACCTACATTAGGAGATAACCACAGACCTTAAAATAGACGGTGTATCACGACGAAGTGAGGCGGTGGAGTGGGGGAGGGGACGGAGCGTATTGAGGGAGTGAGAAGGGGGGGGGATGAACTGACAGCTAGGGGAGAAAGAAGGGAATGAAGTAGAGAGAGAGAGTGAAAAAGAGAGGGAGAGAGAAACAGAGAGAAGGAGAGATAGACAGAAACATAGACAAGAGAAAGACGGACAGAGAAAGATTTGACCTTTGAAAATTTATAACAAAGACCTTTGGCCCATATATATTGGAGAGGGGGTTTGAAGGTGAGAGGCGGGGGATGTTGTGAGTACACTCATAAACTTTGGAACTTGGTCCTTTTATTAAACATACAAACGAGGAAACAGCGAATATCAAATTAGGCTCCTAGCCCAGGCAGAATAGGTGGGGAGGGGGAGGGGGTAGGGCGCATAGCCATACAATGGGGGAAGATGGAGGGGGGGGAATAGGGATACACAATATAGTACTATACATAATGACAGCAAGAACGGTAATGATTCAAAATTATTATCAGCTTACAGCTTACCTACGGCAACTGGGAAATCGTCGTTCTAATGATCACTGGCGTTATGACAACAGTGATCAGGGCTCTGCTAAGACAACAGCGAATAACATTCCTGAATACACAACTGGTGAGAGAGAGAGAGAGAGAGAGAGAGAGAGAGAGCGAGAGAGAGAGAGAGAGAGAGAGAGAGAGAGAGAGAGAGATAGAGAGAGAGAGAGATTAAGCCGATTTCCTCTAGATTATTAAGCTTTTACGTGTTAACCACGCACGGAATCTTAGATTCCTTAGATGCATAATCACAATCAGACATTTTTTTTAGGCAATGTTACCAGAGAATGATGCAAGAGAGAGAGAGAGAGAGAGAGAGAGAGAGAGAGAGAGAGAGAGAGAGAGAGAGAGACCATGTTTACCGGAAATTACCTTACAGATGAACATGAAGTCATTATTTTAAAAAAAATAAAGGGGAAAGAAGAAGAAGAAGAAGAAGAAGAAGAAGAAGAAGAAGAAGTAGAAGAAGTAGAAGAAGAAGACAGTCCTCGATGTATGAGAGAACCCGAATTCTTCTCAAGTATTAGCGTACTCCTCGACAACGCAACTTACATTGTGGAAACTCTTAACTAGAAAAACGCACAACAGCGAACAAAAGCAAACCACGGAAACTAAATGACACTACAGCATAGCAAACAAACCAACATTAACATAAAAAATAAAGCTACAACAGCTCATCAGTCAGCAGAGCACAACACCCGTAGCTTGTCTTATTCTTCGACTTCAAAATAAACGCGGAAGCTAACAAACAGAACCACGAACGAAACACTACAGGAGCAAATTACACACGGATTTTAAGACAGGGGGCATTAACCAAGTTTAGTGGATTCTTGTGAGCACATCGATAGTATATCTTCGCCATGCCAGCGGTAGCAACCCAATGATTCATACTGCTACATGGGGCTGCACACTACCGTTTTGCTATCGAAAACTCACTTTCAGCGTGAAATGCTCTGGTGATTTTTTTTTAAAACCTGCTAAAGAAGAAGTAAAACAAAACGCCGTTCTTTCACACCTTACCCCCCACCCCGTAGTATTCTATGCATCTTTTGCTTCAGCATCAGCTTCACAAATAGGCAAAGAAACTATCTTCTTGCATGCACCATTACAAACGAAACAATAATGAGACACAAATAGCACATTGCACGTAATAGATATTAAATTAGAAAAAAAAACTCCTCTGTCCACAAATTACCATACCCAAGTTCCTAGTTTTTGTCGTATTTTTTTATAATGTTTGTTTGTTTGTTCCTTCTTTTGTTTGTGGTGGTGGTGGGAAGGGGAGGGGGGAGGGTGGTCCTCAAAAACTAACTTATCGAAAGATAAACGAAACAAAATAAAATAGCAAAATGCGCATAGATCTTACCTGCAAAGTCACCAATTAGCAGAATGCCACCTTCCTGGATCCGTATTCCAATCTGTTAAAATTTACATTTATTTTAGCACTCGTGTTTTTATTCAGCATTCCAACAAACCGTTCGTCATTCCACTTTACCGCAATAATTCGGCAAAGTTGTCTGCGGAGTGCAGAACATCAATGTCAATCCAGAGATTACTCGAGATGAACACTCATATATTACGCCATTTGTAAATGTGCACATGTATTATTTACCATTTGATGTCTTTTTAACGTATTATGTTATAATGCTATAATGTCAAAACAATTTGTAAAACAAATCTAAATATACCACATAATTAAAATTGCAATAATTCACGTTTGTTAATTCATGATGTCCTGTTTTTTTGAAAACGATGCAACATCAAAAGAGAACAACAGTCGAATTTCAAAATCACTGTCAAACGAGTAAAAACAATTCTCAAAGATCATTGTCAAAGAAGAAAACCTCAACAAGACTTAAGTAGAAGAAATCCTGGAAGACCTCTTTTAAAACAGAAGAAACTCAAGAAGGCACTCAAGTCAAACCTGCAGTGGACATTGAGCATTTCAGCCTACAATATTCACATTTTTATTTCCCCGGTTTGCTGTGCTATTATTTTAGCTTAGATTTACAATGATGGTAGAGAAATTTGATACTGGTAACACTGGGAGAATTGGAATGGATTGAGGGGTGGGGTGCGGGGGATAAACATTGCCGAAACAGCAGTAAGTCTAATTCCAAAAGTTCACAATTTCGAAACAGCGGGAAATTAAAATAATGAAAATATTACCCTCTCTCATCAATAATTTTATGGTCCGATCAACAACTATGGTACCTCCATGCCCAAATGTTATCTTGAGTACAACACGCCGGTAGGATACATTTGGAGGAGAAATCTGCAATTAAGCACGAGAAACATGGGTAATCACAGTGGAAGGGGGAGGGGGGGAGGAGTCGTGCGCACGTGCAAAGGACGTACGTACGAGTACCATTCTGTGCATAGCACACTAAAAATGTCTGTAGGCCTATGCATTGATGTGTGTATGCAAATGCGTGTATATCTCAGCTTCATTTTTCTCTCGTTTGCTCTCTACCCAAAATATGGATTATCTATTATTAATTTGCTGCAATGTAAGTACTCCCAAAACTCTTGGACATGCTGCCTGTGTTAATGGAACCTCCACAAACCTTCCAATTAAGACAGACCTTTACTTTTGAAAGTCTGTCGTGTTTTTTTTTTTCTTTTAGTGATCAAACATTCCACGCTTCCAAACACAAGCACTTTTTTTGCGCTCCTAAGAATCATATGGGTTTTGTAATAATAATAATAATAATAATAATAATAATAATAATAATAATAATAATAATAATAATAATAATAATAATAATAATAATAATAATACAGGATGCTATACGCGCCTTTCCCCAAATCATTCAGGCTCAAAGCGCGGAGATCTATACCAACATACACGCTCACCTGTCTCATCCACCCTCACACACACCAAACTTACATCCATCACTCAAACAGGTGGTGTAAAGGCAGGGAGATCGCTATTAGAAGACGGAAAGAAAATCTAATTTTTATTTTTGAAATTTTTATATTGACTGCGTTCTGTACCATTATTGAAGGGAGGGAGGAAACCGGAGTGCCCGGAGAAAACCCTCGGTGACCTCAATAGTCTCGTACCTAAGTCACATACGTTCGCCCCTTGCGGGAATCGAACCCGCGACCTTCGGCATAGGAAACCGGCGACTTATCCACTGCGCCGCTTTTATCTTGCCCACTACTGGATTCAAACCTGGGTCATCGGTGTACCAGGCGAACGTTCTACCCCTGAGCTACGGCGGTAGGTCGAAGCCATATGGAATGTTAATTACGCCTGCAGTGCTGCACGTTTTGTACAAGGCATTGAAGAAGGCAAGACAGAAAAAGAGAGTGTTACAAATTTTATGTCGGGGACGCGGTGAGTATAGATGTTTGTAATGGAGGTGGGTTGTTGATCTTTCCTTCTGAGAACAGTTGAATTACCTGAGGTTGGAAGAGGCTTAAGAACTGCAAGGTGTATATGTGTGTGGGGGAAAGGGGTATCGTGGGAGAGAGAGAAAGAGAGAGAGACAGAGGGAGCAACAGATAGTTGTGGAGTGGGTGGTGGGGGTGAGCGTGCGCCTGTATGTGAGAGAGAGAGAAAAAAAATAAAGCGAGAGAGAGAGAGAGAGAGAGAAAGACTTTTACACCTTTGAAACTTTGTTTTAAAATTAGGGATACAGATTTTAGACTAATTATAAAACCTAATCGGCCAATGTGTCCCTTAACAAATTAACATAATAAAGAACCTTTATTTTTAAGGGAGAAAGAGGGAGCCAGAGAGAAGGAATGGGAGTCGGGGATGAGCGAGCCCCTGTATGTGTGCGTGCCTGAGAGAGAGACAGAGAGAGAGGGATGGGGAGGGGAGAGAGGAGGGTAGGTCAGACACAATGAAAGAACTCGAAAGAAAAGAAATGTATGAAGTAGGTAATGTGATGAGTGTAGGAAATGTCATGCGTATATAAACAAGGTAGCTATGGGTGTTTTGATGTCCCAGCGCAGTAGAGCATTCGCCTGGCTACACTAATGTACCCAGGTTCGAATTCCGTGGTGGGGCAAGATAAAAAGTGGCAATTTTCACTGTCCATCTTAGCAGTGTGATTGCTCTGATGGTTCAGGTCCCTACGCTTCTTTCCCTGGGATTGTTATCCCCGTCTGCCATATCGCCAATGGTGGGTGTAGACGTTAAACTTCAATGTTCAGTCATGTTTTGATGCAAAGGAGGTGGATGGTGAAAGTGATATGCATTGAAGGTGGCTGGTGGCAATGATGGAGATGGAGGAGAGATGAAGGTGGAGTGGAAAAAAAACAACCACAGCAATGCGGTAATAATGTAGAAGAAGGAGAAACAGGGCCTAGGTGGGAGAGGAGGGGAAGGGAGAGGGAATGGTGGGAGGGTTAACAATAAACCATTACCACCCAGTGAAAAATCGAGTCGCGGAGGCAGAGAGAGGTCTAGATCTGCTTGCTTGCTTGCTGCCCAACGCTCGGAATGTCTGTTGCCGTGCACTGCTAATCCCTGCAATGGCGGCAGTGAGAAGCTTCCAGAAAGTCGTCGTCACGAACAACCGACATCCGTTTCAAGCATGTCAGTTCCTACTGTTTGTGGCGGTGCTGGGATTCTCAGAAATGGCACAATGCCGTCGACTGGAAAGTCTGCTGAGGTGGTACTATGACATTAGACTGGAATATTTCTGGGCATCAGGGACAATATGAGGATCCCAGGGTATTCTACAGAAAATTCAGAAGAACTGGTACGGGTCTAACTATTACTACATATTTTGAGGTAATCTGACGAGGACCCTCTCCAAGTCTCGGATAGTCTCAGATATGCCGGGTTTTGTTTTGTTTTGTTGGTTTGTTGGTTTTTTTTAGTCACTCACAATTGCGTTACCCCATCAACCAAAGAACAGGAGCAAAATGTATTGTAATATTATACATTTATACATTATACAGATAAGCGAAGGTAACAAATCACAATACATGACAAGTGACAGCATCATTCTGCACACACACACACACACACACACACACACACACACACACCCACACACACCC
The DNA here is from genome assembly GCA_036898135.1 of Oncomelania hupensis. Lineage (NCBI taxonomy): Eukaryota > Metazoa > Mollusca > Gastropoda > Littorinimorpha > Pomatiopsidae > Oncomelania > Oncomelania hupensis. The sequence goes on from CM072512.1 coordinate 111,619,285, forward strand.
ACACACACACACACACACACACTGCCTTTATCTCTTGCTATACAAACAAACACTCATTGTTCCGCCTCCAGCAACTCACACAATCAACACACGTAGCTAAGACTAGCCAAGGCCTCGCTGCTAATTAAGAAGCGAACGTAAGCGAGTCTTAGCTACGCAGTGTGCAATAATAACATTAACACTTTCTGGTAATAAAACGTGGGCCTAATTCATGACAATGAGCGACTGCTGTGATAACTCGCGCTGGGTATGCTATCGTAACTTGTATATTAGCGGTATAAGTACAAGAACTATAATTTTAAAAAACAACAAGATGACAAGCGATCAAGGGCGTTTCAAACGTTAAGAAAATAAGTATATGAGAAACGTCATTAGTCATGGAAACATAATAATTAAAGACTAGACATGATGTGCCAAATTTGATGTATACAAGTATATATGAAATTATATGCATAAGTTGCTAAAAACCTTCTTTTTAATTCGGCATATACTCTGCCAACACCGTATTATTTTTTTCCTAAGTTTGAAATCCACTGAGCGTTTTAAAATAAACCCTTGTCCCTTTCGATGATGATGACTGGAAAATGGGTACAAAAGTATACATGCAGGCTTATGGCAAATGTTCACTCATACAACGAGTCATTTTACAGAGACGAATGTTTAGCGTTAATCTTTGCGGACCTTAAGGCCTACTTTAGCAATGTTTCATGTTAAGCAACGCCTGGAGGGGTAAGAACTTGGATGGGTGTCCATGCTTGGAAAACAACCACCAAACGACACAAACAGATTGAAACAAGCGCACATCGACCCACCCCAGTCCATGGGTTCCTAGCACGGTTTAGAACCTGGGAAGGTACATCAGCGAGGGAGAGGAATTAGGCCCCGCCCTCATTAAGCTGGCCTAGAGAAAGTGGAGGTCCCGAACGCTTCCCTCCCCAACGACTAAAATGTTACGGGAACACCTTTACCTGTTGTTGGTTTTTGTTGTTGTTGTTGTTGTTGTTGTTGTGTTGTTCCTGTTTTTTAACCTAGCGTAAATTGACGTCATCACTGACCCTCATGCTTGAATACTTTTTGCAGGTACAGACGCATTAAAAATTTAACATATTAGGATGTTGTTGTTATTATTATTATTATTATTATTATTATTATTATTATTATTATTATTATTATTATTATTATTATTATTATTATTATTATTATTATTATTATTAGGATTATTAGGATTATTAGTATTACTAGTATTATTATTATCTCCAGGATCGCACAAACAACTGCTGCCCTGACAAGGTTGAAGCCCATTTGGAAAGACAGGACCACCAGTCTATATACCAAAGTAAGACTGCTGTCATCTCCATCTTCCTATATGCTTGCGAAGCATGGACCCTCACAGCAGAACTCCAACGAAGAATACAAAGCATGGAGATGAGGTGCTACAGAAGACTTCTGGGCATTTCCTATACCCAACACATCACCACCGACGAAGTCCGACAGACCATCACACAAGCCATTGGACAACACGATGGCCTGCTCACAGTGGTGATGAAACGGAAACTCCGATGGGATGGCCACGTCACCAGGCCTTGCAAAGACTATTCTGCCAGGCACAGTGCAAGGAGGTAGAAGAAGAGGGAGACCGAAAAGGAGGTGGGAGGACAACATTCGAGAATGGCCACGTCACCAGATCATCAGGCCTTGCAAAGACTATTCTGCAAGGCACAGTGCAAGGAGGTAGAAGAAGAGGGAGACCGAAAAAGAGGTGGGAGGACAACATTCGAGAATGGACTGGTTTGACACTGAGCGAAGCCATCAGGGCTGCTGAGGACAGAGAAAGATAGAGTTTACTGGTTAAACGATCATCTGTGGCGCCCCTACGACCTCTGGGTTATGGGACAGGATAGGATAGGATAGGATAGGATTATTATTAGTATTTTAATAAAGGTAAGTCCTCGTACATCCGCTGATTATGAGTAGAAGGAAGTGTTTGCCGGGATCTTTCTTGGTATGTGGGAAACTGCATTCTGCATTGAAAGACAGACCAACCACTAACAAATGAACCAACGAAAATCACCTCCCTTCCCCGGACGCCCTTCCCCACCTCCCCTTCTGTCACCACCTTATAGTTGTCGCAATCGTCTTTCGATTGGTATATATATATATATATATATATATATATATATATATATATATATATATATATATATATATATATATATATATATATATATATATATATATATATATATATATATATATATATATATATATATATATATATATATATATATATATACAAACACACACACACACACACACACACATAAGCACTGGCAGACATGTGTTATGCAACTGTTACCACAATGAAGTAAAGATTATAACGTCTTATTTCAATACACAAGGGCCGTAATAAGAATTGCTGATCTCCACAGTCTGTTGTGGTTCTCAATGCGCTGCTGAAAATCTTCAACGTTACTCTACAGTTGCTCTGCCCAAGAACCTTATTGAATGTGGAATCTTGCGGGTAACATTTAAACACCAGTTGTTCTCTTTTCACACTTTAAACAAATAACTATATGACCTCCAGAGTCGTAAAAAGCAGGTGCAGTAGTAAGTTGTTGCGCTTGAGGAATTGAGAGTTCATGGATATTCACACAAACAATTGTCAAAATAAGATTAACTATATATTTATTTCTACTAAGTAGCTAACAAGTAGAAATAAAACATCTGTTTATGCATGCTTGCATAAAGTAATTTTTAGAAAAAATGCAAACCGGGTGTAGATCTGTCGAATCATTAACTTTTCTGTTTTTTAAGTGTACACACAAAAATGGAATATTCCTTAAAACCAACAACTCAAAGAGATACATACATATTTTTAAAATAACACGTATTCATCTTATTTAAGTGTTAAAAAAGAAATGAAATAACCGAAAAACTTACCTTAAATGCACATTTGAAATTTTCGGACACCAACACTTTAATCAACTATTTAGAGAAAACGCGCGCTTTTTTGCGAGACAAAGAAGAGCCAATTGTGTGACCCCCATCAGGGGTTCCATGTATTCATACACTTTTGAAAGTGAAAGTCGATAGTTACTAAAAAAAATAGTGCTTTTATATGGGCATACGTAACACAAAATTTAGGACGCCACAAACCACAACGATAATAAAATCGCTTATTGCTCTTCAAAAAAGCGCCGCAAGCATCTTAAGCGTACGTGTAAATCTAGTATGAAATATTGATGTTTAAATATATGAATATATAATTTCGTTTCTTGCAGCTGAAAATGTAAATTTTGTAAACATCCGGTTCAAAGAAAGTAGGACACCAGACGTTACGTGTGAGACACAAATTTTAATTTCGGTTATACTAACAAACAACAATAGACACACCGCAAAGCAGCCGAGCATTAAATCAAGCTATCTTTGCCTCGTGTTTTTTTTAATTATCAAAGCGATCGATTTATTTATTTATTTCAGTGTTGTAATAAAGAATGTAAGCAAGGTGCTAGAATGTCACATTTGTCATGACAGAACAAGACTGTTTCACAAGAAATGTAGTTCGTAACAAACAAGTCAAGGACAAGATTAGTAACCATTAGCTCCAATTTATGCACAATATGGGGGATTATTCTAGATTTAAAAACACACAATTATGATTTTGCTTCATTGTTTATTTTAGTGTTAAAGGTAGCTATTTGAAGTGGACCAGTTTTCGCAAGAATGATCCATATGCAATAGCTTCTTTGAGAGATCTATATTTCCCTCTTGAAATGTGCCATAGCTATGTTTCGTACCCTTCGGTATAGCATCTGGACTCTTGCCAAGGCAAAAGATTGAAAAGGTATATTTTTCTCTTTTCTGCCCCATATTATGATCATTTCGTTTGTGTCCTCAGTTTATTACCACTCAATGTAGCAACTGGATTTGTTGAATATCTGCGCGAAGAACATCTTCATTTGGGACAAGGTTCCATTTGTGGAGCGCCAACAATCTATTACTAACAGGAGCAGTACGGCAGTGAATCGGTCTGTCAGTCAGTCCTACTTTGCACGCGAACTGTTCATCCGACCACGATGCACAAATCTCCTTTGTTGCCAATTATCTATAAAACGATGGGTCTCAAACCCAAAGCGACTGACAGCCACGGACTCAAATCCGAAATTTTAAGAAAACCGTTTGAGGAAAACGAAGAATGGTAACCTACTCTTGAGATTGTCACAGACTGCACAGAGGAAGAGAGAGAGAGAGAGAGAGAGAGAGAGAGAGAGAGAGAGAGAGAGAGAGAGAGAGAGAGAGGGAGATAGACAGACAGACAGACAGACAGAGACAGAGAGACAGAAAGGCACAGAAGGAGAGGAACTTGAAACCTGAAACTTTTTTAGGTGGGGATTTTAGACAAATTATAAAGTGTAATCTTCTAATCTGTCCTTTAACACATTCAATCCCAATGAAGAGAGAGAGAAAGAGGGAGAGAGATAGAGAGAGAGAGAGAGAGAGGGAGAGAGAGAGAGAGAGGATGGAGAAAGAGAGACCCAGCAGGTAGAAACCTAAAACCCCACACGCGAACCTTTTTATATAAGTGATAAAGATGTTAGGTTAATTATAGTCTAATCTCCAAATCTGTCCCTTAACAAATTAATCCCAAAGATTAATCCCAAGAGAGAGAGAGAGAAGAGAGAGAGAGAGGGTTACTAAGGATACGAAAAGAGAGAGAGAGAGAAAGAAGGAGAGAGAAATAAAGAGAGAAACTTTAAACATTTTTATTTATTTAGAGATTTTAGACTATAAAGCACAATCTTCCAATCTGTCCCTTAACAAATTAACAAATTAATCCCAAAGAGAGAGAGAGAGAGAGAGAGAGAGAGAGAGAGAGAGAGAGAGAGAGAGAGAGAGAGAGAGAGAGAGGCGAGGGCGGGCGGGGACATTGGTCTAGGATAATGAAAGAGATAAAAATTAAAACAGGAGAACAACCAAATACTGATCATACACCAGAACTTTGGTTATTGTAAAACATTTAAACAGCAACAATTCACAACAGCATACTGACTAAACTGAAATAGAATTAATAATATAACTGAAGTCCATCTTCCTATATGCTTGCGAAGCATGGACCCTCACAGCAGATCTACAACGAAGAATACAAGGCATGGAGATGAGGTGCTACAGAAGACTTCTGGGCATTTCCTACATCCAACACATCACCAACGACGAAGTCCGACAGACCATCACACAAGCCATTGGACAACATGATGACATGCTCACAGTGGTGAAGAAACGGAAACTCCGATGGTATAGCCACATCACCAGATCATCAGGCCTTGCAAAGACCATTCTGCAAGGCACAGTGCAAGGAGGTAGAAGAAGAGGGAGATCGAAAAAGAGGTTGGAGGACAACATTCGAGAATGGACTGGTTTGACACTGAGCGAAGCCATCAGGGCTGCTGAGGACAGAGAAAGATGGAGTATGCTGGTTAAACGATCATCTGTGGTGCCCCTAGGACCTCCGGGTTACGGGACAGGATAGGATAGGATAGGAACTGAAGTCTGGGGTGTACTTACTCACTAAGATATATAACCAGGGTCCAATGCTCCGATGCTCGGTGTGAGTAGAGTCGATTAATTTGTTTTTAATCTCTCTCCTGTTTCGCTAATTCAGCGTTAGGTTATTGTTCTGTGAACCTGAGATCATGGCGATAATGTCAGAAAAGTGTAATTGAGACTGCAACAACAAGCACCACCACTCCCACCACCACCAAGACCCACAGCAGCAGCAGCAACAACAACAACAACAAACAAACAATAATAGCAACTACAACAATCAGCTACTAACAGCAAGCAAACATGCACCTACCATCAGCAAAAAATACCTATTAATCACTGTTCTGATAATGGCTCGGTGTCACGAATTGGCTAGTTTAAACTCTGCCTATCGACTATTTAGCATTGTGTAGCCTTTGTAACAGTAGAGAGTTAGTACAGTACACAGTAGCAATTAAATTACAGCACACTGCGAGCCTGAGCCACACACACAGCGCAGTGACGTCAGCACTTGAGTTTTGAATATGAACATTTTACCCAATGAGAGCTTACGCAAAGCGGTTCGAGCCAGTTTGACTGGGTCCGAGCCTAACACATTTTTGGTCAGTTGGGAGTAATACACCGAAGTGTTAACAGCTAGAAAGCTGGCAGAGAAATCTCTCTACACTTAGACCAGGAAGCAGGACTTAGGAATCGTAGAATTCTATCAAGTCACACGGGCCTGAACTTGTCAAACAGACGGGCAGGCGAGCTATCCCGAGCTATCCCGAGCTATCCTGTGAACCCCACTCCACAGAAACAAGTTGGTTGAGGAACCTCTACCGCACAAGTCGGAACGAGCGACCCGGTAAAACTCCCTGTCAGACCCCACAGCGTGGCCAGGGAACCCAACTACACAACGACACAGGTGGACCAGAAGCTACCTCACAGAAGGACTTCGACCGCACCACCCGCCAGTTAAGTGTGTTATCCCAAGTGCACTTAAACTGATCAGAACAGGACCACAGTAGTCCAACTATTCAGAAACTCTAAAACGGACCACAGTAGTCCAACTCTACATGAGATATACTAGCGAGTGCCCGATGAAGATAGAACAGCTGCATAGACTATCAGCGATCGAACTATTAGCATTGAAAGAGACTTTTTAAGTTAGATTAGTACTTAGAGAACCTTGTATAGAGTAGAAGAAATAAATGTGTGATTTTAACTGTTATCAAAAGGCTGGACTACATATGATTCATAGCCGTGTGAAAGCTAGTGTGACAGTATTCTTTTACCTTTTTTCTATCTATTTCTGTACCCCAACCTTAACACAGAACGAGCTAAACAAATAAATTTATTAAAGTAATTCATAGGGTGACTTACTAGCAGTTCCCACCGAATAAACGTGAGGGTCCATAATTCCATTGTGCAGAGCCCATAAACCCCACGTGACACTTTAATTGGCGAGCCTAGCCAGGATCTGTGTATAATAGGAATTGGGTATAAACGGATCTAAGTACAATAAAATTAGATAACAGTAGGAGTAGTAGAATAACTTAGAATAGTGGTAACATTGACTCAGTTTGGGTGCACTATTCTTTAGTTAAAAACTTTTTTGCTTCAATTATTTTTGTGTCTGTATGTTGCATTGTTCTTTTGCAGGTTTTGCTTAAGTAACTGTTGTATGCCATTTGACTCTTGTTTTATTCTATTATTGATTACGAATTTGATTGTCTTTGCATTGTTTTTATTGACTTGCAATATTGCTAGTGTTTTGGTATTCCACGTGATTCAGAGGGTGTTCATAGACACGTTTGGCAATGTCGGACCCAGTGGCCTTGAGATTGCGTTTCAAGGAATTGGGAGAAGCTTTACACTTAGCAGGGGCGGACCTAATTGCGTATATAAATGCAGAGGTAGAGAAACAGGAGGCTAAGGCAGAGAGAGCAGCAGAAAGGGAGGCGAAGAAACTAGCCTTAGAAGCAGAGCAGAAGAAACTAGCATTAGAAGCAGAACAGAAGAAACTCGAAGCAGATCAGAGAAAAGCAGAATTAGAAGCAGAGCAAAAGAAATTAGAAGCAGAGCAGAAGAAACTAGAATTAGAAGGAGAACAGAAGAAGGCAGCATTAGCAGCAGAGAGAGAAGCAGAAGTTAGGAGATGGGAGTATGAGAGGGCAGAAAAAGAAAAAGAGAGGGCAGAGAAAGAAAAAGAGAGGGAAGAAAAGGAAAAAGAAAGACAGCATGAGTTAGAGCTAAGAAGATTGGGATCAGGAGCTTCAAGTTCTTCCTCAACCCCTTCCCACTCAGATCAGCTAGAGGTAGCATCCAACCCTGTACAAGGAATGTCATTTCCACTGGGAACATTCAATGAGAGAGAAGAAGGTCTAGATCTCTATCTGACTAGGTTTGAGCGCCTAGCAACAGAGTATAAACTAGATCCCACTCATTGGTCTTTCAAGCTTAGTCAAGGACTTAGAGGAAAGGCTTATGACATCTACAGTAAGCTACCGACTGACAGAGTGACTGACTATCACAAAGTAAAAGAGGCACTCCTAACGGGATTCGAACTGACAGGAGAATGCTACCGGCAAAAGTTCCGCACCAATCGGAGAGTGAAAGGAGAGAGCTATGCGCAGTTCGCGGATCGGTTGTCCACAACGCTGGATAAGTGGATTAGCCAGTCAGCCACGGCTAAGACGTATGATGGACTGACAGAACTGTTAGTATGGGAACAGCTACGGGAAACCATGACCCCCGAGCTGAGAACCTTCTCAGTAGAGCAGGGCGCGGAAAGACTAGAAGATCTGGTCAAGGTCGCAGATAGGTACGTGGCCGCACACGGAGAAGCCAAGAGCTTCAGGCGAGACCTAAAGCCTAACGGGAAAAAGGCACAGAAACGAAGCCCTAACCGAGAAGAGCGCACCGCGAATAAGCCGAATAACCCCAGACCTGGGCAAAATAAAGGACCCAACACGGAATTCGGGAAAAGAGGTCCCGCAGAACAGAGACGGTATTGTTCGTTCTGCAACAGAAACAATCACTCCACCGCAGAATGTTTCAAGTTGGCCGCACAACGTAGGGAAGAGCGCGAAAGCCGGCCAGCGCACAGAGTTCTAACTCAAAGTAGCGGTAATAAGCCACACACGATCGGAGATCACCCATCGGTGACAGACACGGTCAAGGTCAACGGAAAAGAAGCGAACTGTCTGTATGACACAGGTCTATCATACGACGCGATAGTTAGCGAATCTCTTGTATCGCGCGCGGACTTGACAGACAAGACAGTCGACTTACAAGGAGCAGACTTGACGAAACCGACGACTACTTGCCCAATAGCTTGGATCGAAGTAGAGAGTAGGTACGTCACAGGACGAATCCAAGCAGCTGTTTTACAGAAACCCCTGTATGATCTAGTGCTAGGTTGTAGGTATGTGTTCTTAGGCACGCCCCCAAAAACTGTAGAGATAGCTGCAGTGCAAACCAGGGCCCAAGCTAAAACCCAACCACCCCAGCCCGAGTTCGCTCCGAATCCAGGACTCGAAGAGATCAAAACAGCACAGAAAGAAGACACCTCGATAGCGAAGTGCTTCCAGAAGCTACCCAAGGCGCACACACCCCCGCACAAGGGAGACTTCTACATGGAACAGGGAGTTCTACATCGACAAGGAGATGGAGATCACACCCAACTAGTACTACCAGCCACCCTTCGAGCCCAAGTACTAGAATTAGGCCACAGCATGCCACTCAGCGGACACATGGGAATTGGAGCCACAGTGCAGAGAATCAGCGCACACTACTATTGGCCAGGAATCACGGAGGATGTCAAGCGCTACGTGAAATCTTGCCACCAATGTCAACGATATTCCCCGCGACATCACACCGTACCAGTTACCTTAGGACCATCAGTAGTAGTCGGCGTGCCATTCCAGCAAGTCTCAGTAGACATAGTAGGACCACTGCCCATGACCAAGAAGCGGAACAGATTTCTACTCACACTCGTCGACGCATGTACGATGTGGTGCGAAGCAGTCCCGTTGCCAGCGATCGACACCAAGAAGATTGCAGATGCACTCATCGCCATCTTTACCAGAGTCGGATTCCCGGACAGCATTAGAACGGACAACGGATCTCAGTTCACCGGCCGCCTGATGCAAGACGTGTTCGAGTTGATACAAGTCCATCACATTCGCACACCACCATACCACCCCGCCAGCAACGGACAAGTAGAAAGACTGAATGGAACCCTTCTCACCATACTCAGGAAAGTCGCCGACGACAATCCAGAAGCGTGGGACACCTACGTGAATGCGGCACTGTTCGCATACCGAGAAACGCCCCATGCAGCCACAGGCTACACCCCGTCAACATTGCTATTCGGCAGACCTCTAGCAGGACCGCTAGAAGCCCTACGCAGAAGTTGGACGGAAGCCAAGATAGACGACACACCCAGAGGTGCCACCAAGTACGTCGCAGACCTGCAGGAAACCCTCAAAGCAACGTGGAAGAAAGCTGGTGAAGCACTGAAGAAGGCAAGAGCCCGTCAGGCGAAGTACTACAACCGCCACGCGAAGGACAGAGAACTGCAAGTCGGCGATCAAGTGCTACTCTTACTTCCAAGTGGAACCAACAAGCTGGACATCGCTTGGAGAGGACCGTACCGGGTGACTGCCAAGAAATCCAAGACAGTCTACCAAGTAGAGGTGAACGGGAGAGCCCGATACCACCACATCAATCGCCTCAAGAAATACACGGACCGACCAGCGACCCCCGGCACACACACATGGATGGCCATCGCCATCGCGGAAGAAGTTCATCCCCAACTTCAACAGCACTGCCGTACCACTGACAAATGGAACCCGGAAAATCGCCCCGGACAAAGTCGTATGGACAGCGGAATGCGAGACAGCATTCCAAACACTCAAGGACAGAATGACATCGGCGCCAGTACTCCACCTACCCGATTTGACTCAGCCATTCGTTCTTCGCACCGACGCAAGCGACTTAGGACTCGGAGCAGTACTGCTACAGCGCGACCCCAAGAATGCAGAGACGCTATTCCCTGTCGCCTACGCCAGCAGAAAATTGAGACCCGCCGAGACCCACTACGCCACGTCGGAGAAAGAATGCCTTGGACTAGTCTGGGCCATACAGAAGTTTCAACTCTACCTGTATGGGACCCATTTCACAGTTCAGGTGGACCACCAACCACTATCGTTCCTGGCAGCCTCCAAGTCTTTGAACTCTCGCCTGATGCGATGGGCACTCACCCTTCAGGCGTACTCATTCCAAATCGAGTACATCCCCGGCAAAGAAAACCACGGAGCCGACTACCTCAGTCGCCATCTCGTGGAGGACACAGCAGCTGTCGCCCACCCAACACAACTAAGGGCCACAGCACCAGAATTCGTCCCCGCCCAGTAATACCCTGTCACTAGTGTCCATAGCTACCTGGCACAGCATTGCAGCTCAGGTAGAGCAACTTACTTAGTTTGTAAATAGGACCCTAGGATAGTGCAGTGTTAAACTAGGCTCTGTAGTAGAAAAAGGTCGAATCCAGTAGTCATCGCCTTTTTTCAGTTGAGGGAGCCTGTCACGAATTGGCTAGTTTAAACTCTGCCTATCGACTATTTAGCATTGTGTAGCCTTTGTAACAGTAGAGAGTTAGTACAGTACACAGTAGCAATTAAATTACAGCACACTGCGAGCCTGAGCCACACACACAGCGCAGTGACGTCAGCACTTGAGTTTTGAATATGAACATTTTACCCAATGAGAGCTTACGCAAAGCGGTTCGAGCCAGTTTGACTGGGTCCGAGCCTAACACATTTTTGGTCAGTTGGGAGTAATACACCGAAGTGTTAACAGCTAGAAAGCTGGCAGAGAAATCTCTCTACACTTAGACCAGGAAGCAGGACTTAGGAATCGTAGAATTCTATCAAGTCACACGGGCCTGAACTTGTCAAACAGACGGGCAGGCGAGCTATCCCGAGCTATCCCGAGCTATCCTGTGAACCCCACTCCACAGAAACAAGTTGGTTGAGGAACCTCTACCGCACAAGTCGGAACGAGCGACCCGGTAAAACTCCCTGTCAGACCCCACAGCGTGGCCAGGGAACCCAACTACACAACGACACAGGTGGACCAGAAGCTACCTCACAGAAGGACTTCGACCGCACCACCCGCCAGTTAAGTGTGTTATCCCAAGTGCACTTAAACTGATCAGAACAGGACCACAGTAGTCCAACTATTCAGAAACTCTAAAACGGACCACAGTAGTCCAACTCTACATGAGATATACTAGCGAGTGCCCGATGAAGATAGAACAGCTGCATAGACTATCAGCGATCGAACTATTAGCATTGAAAGAGACTTTTTAAGTTAGATTAGTACTTAGAGAACCTTGTATAGAGTAGAAGAAATAAATGTGTGATTTTAACTGTTATCAAAAGGCTGGACTACATATGATTCATAGCCGTGTGAAAGCTAGTGTGACAGTATTCTTTTACCTTTTTTCTATCTATTTCTGTACCCCAACCTTAACACAGAACGAGCTAAACAAATAAATTTATTAAAGTAATTCATAGGGTGACTTACTAGCAGTTCCCACCGAATAAACGTGAGGGTCCATAATTCCATTGTGCAGAGCCCATAAACCCCACGTGACACTCGGTCGGTATAGAATGCCAGCCTGGTGTTCAAGGTCTGCAAGAGTTCTGGATTCAATTCTCAACTGGACTATACTTTTTGGTGATATGCTAAGAGACTGGTTTAAACCTATAAATTATTACAAACTTAAGCTGACTTGGGTCTTCGACCTTATTACCGAGAAGACTTGCTCAAAAGAGGTAATAAGGTTTAAATCCTCCTCCTAGGATATCACCGACTTTTTGTAATGACTCTTTGTATGGTGGTCTTTGTTCTTGGAAGAGAAATATACATTATTTAGTAATATTATATCCCAGAAATCACAATTGCTAGCCTCCATTTTTGTAAACTGTGGAAACAGGAATCCGCTTAATAAATTACTATTATTGCTAACATCGGCAGTAATATAGACAAATACCATTCATCATAATAAATGTATTTGTATGTGGACAACAACGGTATTCTAAGAAATCAAAGTGACAGTCCATTGGAACTATATAGCAATACAGGAAACGATGTTACTGTAAATGAAACACAAGACACATGCTGTACCAGCAGTCCTTGAGGAAGTTTCATTCTTCGTTTCTTTAAAACGTTTGGCTTTGGACTTGTTAAAAGTAGTTTAATCTCGTTAGACCTAGCTTAGTTAGAAGTGGTTTGATTGGTTAGAACTAGGGTTACGTTGAAACGCGCACGACAGTACGTGTGAGACGCGCACGATAGATTCAATCGTTTTATTTTTGTAAAGCATTCAATAACAGAGTGTGTTTACCTTTGATTTCATTTTGCGTTGTTGTTAGAAGAAGCTTTGTATAACGTTGGTAATTTTCGTTGGTCGATATTATTTTAGAAGTTTCTAGAGTTGATTGTTTATGGTCATGCCACACGAGCGTCAAATCTTGAATCCAATTCATGAAATCACGAAAAAATCCCTTGATTGTCGTGTGGCACCCTGTGCATTGCGAATCCAGAATCTTTGAATTGGCTCCGATTGCCGACTTTCAACATATTCTAATTCCGCGAGTCTCGATTGTGTGATTCGGACCTTTTGGCCAATGAGAAGCATAATACGAATCACGTGATCCCAACACACGTACAGCAAAACTTCAAGACCAATAACCCTCAAGTTTGACTCGATGTGCGAATTTCGTGTGGCACTGCGCGATTCAAGTCAAAATGAAATTCCGACTTCGAAGTCGAAAATTGCTCCGATTCGCGTCAAGTCCAGTAGGTTTGACGCTCGTGTGGCATGGGCTTTAGTCTGTCGATCGAAGTGTGTGAATAAATCTAGTTGTAACTACGAGACGCTTCCATTCTAAACAAAAAGGTTATATGACGTAAGACAGTGATACGAAGTTTATTCTGATTGGTTATAATTGTGTCACGCTCGAACATTCGAACGTTCTCTCGAGTATAGATAGACTATATATGTACCGTACTGTTTCAGTTGAGAGAGTTGAAAGGAGAGAAAAAAGAGAAAGTGGAAAAAGCGATTGTATGCAGTTGTTGATGTACGCTGAATTAAGTTGGAAAACTTCATACGACGACTCCTGCCTTGTTGCTGAGTGAACAGGTTGCGTGGATAAACGAATCCGAGTTACACTTATCAGGATTCAAGCATTGGGGCTGAATCAACTACTGATAAAAACCAACAACGAGTGTAACACTTAGTTAAAAATGATTCCTCCCTCAGACCCTCTTACTCATTGGGTTTCGTTGTTTCTTCTGTCTTTCATGTCAATTTCGTGTATTATTCTCTTCTTGCTTCTTTTGTTTATTGCTATTCGGTTGAATTTTATCGTGCGGTGGAATTCGGAAATCTGTACGAATCCTTTCCTTTCCCACTCTTCCACTCCCCAACCCCAGACCCCCCCCCTCCTTAACCGCCCAACCACTCCCCCACCTCACTTCCCTTTCCCCCATGACTTTCTCTGATTGGCTGCCTGACTGTCGGTCTGTCTGTTTGTCTTTCTCTCTCTCTCTGTCTCTCTCTCTGTCTCTGTCTCTGTCTCTGTCTCTCTCGCTCTCTCTCTCTCTTTGTCTCTGTCTCTGTCTCTCTCTTCTTGACGACTCAGCTTACTGTCTTACCCTTCTTTTAGTTTTTCTTGTAATCTCCATTTTTTCATCTTTTCTTTTCTTTTTTTTTTCTTTCTTATTGATGTATCGAATTGAAAAATGCCTAACTAACCTTTCTTTTTTTTTATTGACGTGTCGAATTAAAAATGCTAAACTAAACCAAAAACTGCCACTCAATTAAGATTAAGATTATTTCTGTCTTTGTTTTCCCTCAAAGTAAAAAAAAATTCCTTAAAATGTATTTTATTAGCCTGATTTAAAAAAAAAAGAATATGTCTGTCTCTTATTTTATTTTGAAACCAATTTTTTTGATAATTGAAAGTTTTATAGTGGTGTCACGGAAACCTTATTTCATTACGTGAATATGTTCTAAGTTCCATGTAGTTGTCATTGCTCTTTGTATATGTGCATTCTTTGTTTAGCTGTGAGCCTGCCCGCTGATGGGTGTATGTGTTTGAGGGAGAGGGCAGGTGTGTGTGGTGTGTGTATGTGTGGGTGGTGTGTGTGAGGGGGGGGGTGCGCTTGCGGTTTTTGTATATTATAAGCGACATGCCAAATTGTCCCTTTATTTCTTTTTAATTTTATTTTTATTTGTGTGTGTTTGAATACAGATTTCTTGACTTGATGCATCTCAATTCTTCAAAACTTTTTTTGTCATTCCTACAACGGATTATTTAAGAAATGAAATGAAATTTTTTAAAGTGGTCTTATGTATAGTGCACAGCGGATTATTTGTATGAATAATTTCAATTCAATTGAATTAAATATTGTAACTTCCATCTGAATTGAATGAACAGCACAAACCGTAGGCTACATCCTATAAATAGTTTGTGTTGAGTTAGTTGGGGTGTGAGGTAATCCATGGTCTTGAACGAGAAATAAACTTAACATACCATTGCAAACACCACCATCTTTGCTATTGTGTTTGTGTATGTGTGTGTGTTTGTGGATACTGCGTGTGTGTGTTTGTGTAAAGTGTGTGTGTTTGTATATACTGTGTGTGTGTTTAATATGTGTGTAGTATGCATTGTGTGTGTAATGTGTGTAATATTTGTGTGTGTGTTTGTGTGTGTGGGTGTGCGTGTGCAAGCTGGATCTCGGTGGTCAGTGCCTGGAGCAGCTCTATAACCTGGTAAACGATCTAAATTTGAATAATCTACTTACAAGCCATTATTTCTACACAAACACAATCCAATCACATCAGTAAATTTAAGCGAGAAATAAATCCTCGTTACCATAACATGAAAAAGGAACCTTTCCGTTTGACGAAGGAAGCTTTTCTAACCGGATCTACGGACAATCACGGCTTTAAAATGCCAAATGAACAAGATTTTCCTGTGTGTGTGTTGGTGTGTGTGTGTGTGTGTGTGTGAATGCGCGCGTGTGTGTGTGTGTGTGTGAATGCGCGCGTGTGTGCGTGTGTGTGGTTTGTTTTTGTTCTAGCCCCACGACCTCCCCAAAAGCCAGCTTACAAAAGAAACCCAACCAAAAACTCCGACTGGCAACCGGACAAAAACAAAATACGGTTGCTCGGTTTATGGCTAGCTGGGTGATTAATGCACAGAGTGGAAGAAATGACTTGTACATTAAATTAATTGTTATAACATAGCGCCGTTAGTTCAGCTCAGAGATCTGCTAAAGGCGCTGGGCCAAAAACGGGATCTAATTAAACGCCACATAAGGCGTCAACTTGCTGCTAGATGAGTTGTGCATTGACTAACACTTCAGACATAGGAGAGATGGCAAACGACCTAAAATTATAATGTATGCGCGTTTTTATACTTGAACCTACCTTCCTGCCTTTTGAGGAAAGAATGACCGGGTTCTTGAGCGGCAACAAAGGAAGATAAAACACAATATAAACAGTCATTTTTAAACCGTTTACTCCCGTGAAGTTCCTGTTGAGATTTGAACCATCGTGCATCGGGCGAGCGTTTTACTCTGTAACACTGAACCACCTTGAGTTCGTGCTTGCTGTCGATCGACTGACACACCTACAACAACAACAAAACAGAACACCGCTGCTAGGATTATTGCTGGTCGCTCCATCTACGGGGCTGAAGAAATTAATTGTAAAAGCACAGGTTAGAGCTCAATGTCAGTACCTTGGGAATTCCTGTCAACGCAACAGTTGCGCTGACTCGACATCATGTAAATTGCCATTTCTTTTCTTTAATGCCGTGTTCACCCCACGTTTTATTTATTATACAATCCCAAACTTCCCAACCTCACAACTCCATTATTTCTTCTTCTTCTTCTTCTTCTTCTTCTTCTTCTTCTTCTCAATTCAATACTGTATTTTAATTTAACGTCTTTTCACAACAATGTGATGTTAGACAAACATAACAAACAAAGAAACAAACAAACACAATCTGTTAATTAAAGTAACTTAAATAAATCTGTTCCCACAATGACACGCGCAATGTCCTGTAACATCGAACTATATAAGATGACCCTAATATCGTCTTGTGCAGATAAAATAACTCCTTTTTTCTTGTACAGTGCTTTTAAAACAGTACAGTCAACGTAAGGAAATAGCCCCAACACATAATACAAGTAACATTTTTCTACTATTTTGTACATCATGAATTTAAACCTAGCTTATAAGTTATATACTAATCAAGCAATTGTTTTGGAACAACTAACAATATTTACTTAGGGTTTTATATTAGTAAAGTGTTGTTCTAATAACGAATAATATTCAAATAATAATAATATAATGCATGCTATATAAGCGAGTTCCTCAAATCAGCAATCAAGCTCAAAGCGCGGCGATCTGTGCCAACATGCACGCTCACATGTTTCATTCACTCTCACACACCCAACAAACATCTATCACTCAAGCACGCGGTGTAAAGGCAGGGAGATCGCTATTAGAAGACGGAAGGGAATTCGAATTTTTATTTTAGAAATTTTCATATTGACCACATCTAATACCATTATTATTCTTATTCTTATTATTATTATTATTATTATTATTATTATTATTATTATTATTATTATTATTATTATTAATTTTATTATTATTATTATTATTATTATTATTATTATTATTATTATTATTATTATTATTATTATTATTATTATTATTATTATTAATGCAGATTTCCTACAAATACATCACGGTATTTTTTATGATAGACTCAAGCCATCCAAACATTCTAAGAGTGGTCCAGGGTGTGTCTGGTGAAGATCTCTAAAGGTCTAAATAGATGTCACACACTTTTTTTTCGAACAAGAGTGATTCTTCTAGACAGATTGAAGGAAAGTATTTAAAGATTTTCGTCTTACATTCAAATTGTAGGCCAGTGTGAAACTGTCCACTATGACGCGGATCGCGGAATCTTTATTGAGTTTATTCAGTTATTAGTACCTTTCTACAAAATAATTGTTGCCGTATTGATATCGTACCAGCTCAAATAACTGATTTAAGGAGCTATAACATGCAGTCCACGACGCGGACTTGCTGTATCATTGCACTATTCTAAAGGTGGCGCTAATTTTAAGTCTTGCTTTTGTGTGACCTGCATGTGCTACTTGGAACGTTTGCTTGTCTCAAGCAGAAACCAAAAGACCCAGAAGCATTGGGCCACCCACCAGACTACCTGTCGTTTGAATCTGCCACTTGTGCTTTAGACAACTAACCGGTTTTTTTTAAAATGCTACATATGCGACGCCGGGGGAAAGTGAAACACCTTTGTAAGGACCTTATACAATTCTTGACCCACTATAGAGTTCAGAAAAAGGAAAAGGAAAAAAAAGCTTTCTCTTCATCTGCTACGTGTACTTTAGACAACTAACCGAATTCTTTACAGTGCTATCTAAGCCACTTTTGTAAGGACTTTACACAAATCTCAACATTACCTAGATTCCAGATGGGGAAAAAAATTATCTGACCATCATTGAAATTTGCAGCGAGGTCTCCTGCACGCCGGGCGAACGTAGCCATTCGTCTAGTATAGATTACAGGCGCTCATATCTGGAAACGAACGCCTGTGGGCTAGGCACAGGCTTCGAAGTCTCTTCTTTCTCACTTTTCTCTATATATTATTGCTAGGTCGGTGGATCTTTGAAGCACGCTCTGTGTCGCTTAGGGGACAATGATCAGGTCGATAGAGGATGCATCAACTGTGGGTCTTGTCAACTGCATCCTCGCAGCCTGGGCTGCTAGGAGTGGATGGGGTTTTCCTGCTGGGGTGGAATAGATACGTTATTTATGAGTTGGAATGCTCTTATGATCATATACTTCTCAAGCTTCATTGCTACTCATCATCGTCATTAGCAGTAGCTTAATCAGCAGCATCGTCGTCGTCGTCATCATCATCATCATCCTCATCATCATCATCATCATCATCATCATCATCATCATCATCATCATCATCATTCATCATTCATCATTCTTCATCCATATATTTAATTATGTAGAACTCTACACAAAAGTGCTGGAAAGGTCTGTGACTTAAGAACTATATTGATACAATACCCAAATAACTAAAATAAAGCTGCCAGTCTTTTGTGTGCCTTATATTCTATGGTACAGCGTCCAGATTAATTTAGCCAGAACAGAATTTGTGGAATGAGCAAGGTTTGTGAATTTACTACATAAGAGTGAAATTCAAAAGGTACAACACTTTATCCTAATCAAGGATTTTAAAAGAAGTCTAGTCCTACATTCACGTGACACACTTTCAGTTCTGCCAGACACCTTGTTTTGTCTTACACCTTCATTTCATTATTTTTTTTACAAATTGAAACAAGACTATGGGTTGCTTCCTTACACAAGAAAAACTTAAAATTAACAATGAACTTTGGTTCTGCACTGGGGTGGTGGAAAATGAATGTCATACATAATATTAGAAAAACCTACTTATTAAAAGGGAACGGTGCTTCCGCTCTCCCTTTTCCTTAATATTCTCCCCCCCCCCTCTCCCCTCCTCTCTCTCTCTCCCTCTCTCTCTCTCTCTCTCTCTCTCGATTCTTTTTTTTTTTTTTTAATTAAAGCGCCTGTGAAAAAAAACGCAATAATTTCTATTATTCAGTTGATGGTGAGTGAGTATTCGTCTTGCACGCAGTTCCGGAAATGACGTCAAAGATTTCAAGTAGGTTAAAAGCACGTGCTACCAGAAGAGGAAGCTGCTAGTCAAAACGATGCTGAAAATGATCGCCTAAAAGTTCCGTTATCAATGCGTCAGCGTCATAGGGGGGATTTCAGTTAAAATCCCAGAAAACTCAGTATCCCAAACATTTTGCATATCGGTCTTTTTCTCAGTAGCAAACAGTGCCCAGCTTTTCAGCTCTGCGGGACTAATTCCTATTAAAGCCTTTTGTTTTATCTGTTTTTCTTTGGTTGATTAAACTGCCTTCCACGCGCTGCCATCAAAAAGATAACCAATCTATACTCCTGCAACACATTTCAGGAGTTGCAGTGGTTGATCATTGAGGCTTACTGCCATTCCTCGCTGTCATCGACGGTCATTTCAGAATTGCGCTGGGTGTCAGAGAGTAGGCTATATTTATTGTTATTTTTCTTTATTTAACGCTTTCTTGTACCTTTATTGTTTATTGTTCGGGAAATTCTGGGCCGCCGCGCATTGGGAATGCGTAGTCGCAGCCTGAGGCGCACCCAAACCCAACGTAGATCTACCTAATACTAGTTGTGTTTTTGAAAGTTTGCTGGGGAAACAAACCGGAGTACCCGGAGAAACCCCCCGAGACTTGCCCGAGTCGAAAGTAAATAATATTCGGAGAAACATAACGCCCAGATGCTGAATCGATCCCACACCTGTCAGGCACCATTGGTTTCTAGCGTGTGGACAAGGCAAGGTAGTCTCCCTTTAGACAACTTAGACACAACGCTCGCAACAGGCGCCCGTATCTGAACACGAGAGCCCCTTCGATAACGCCTCGATATCTCTCTATTTCTCTCTCTCTCTCTCTCTCTCTCTCTCTCTCTCTCTCTCTCTCTCTCTCTCTCTCTCTCTCTCTCTCTCTCTCTCTCTCTCCTCTCTCTCTTCTTTTTTTTTTTTAAATCCACAGGCGCTCGTGTCTGGATACGACAGCGTCCTCTCTATAGAACGCGCCCCTCTCAGTACTTGTAGACATGTTCCTTGTATATGTGTTGGAACTATTTCCGTACAACATATATTATTTGATTGTACTGTTTTAACAGCACTGTAGCCTACAAAGAAAATGGAGTTATTTTATCTTCATAAGACAATCATCTTATATAGTTCCATGTTACAGAACACCGCGCGTGTTATTGTCAAAACAGATTTAAGCCTATTTAAATTGCAATAAATAACAGATTCTGTTTGTTTGTTAGGTTTGTCCAAAATCAAATTGATGTGAAAAGACGTTAAATTAAAATATTGAATTGAATTGGGGTTGTACTTTTATATCAAGGTCTTAAACTCCTCTCAGGAAAAATCGCGGGTCGTCGCATTTTTTAAAATCTACATGAACGAACTAGAAGATTTCTTTCGAAAGAAGACCATTCAATCGATTCAACAAATATTCCCTCCAAACATTTCAGGTAATGAATATGCGCAGTCTAGTTTTAAATCCGTTTCAATTTATGTGACATTATATAAAATACCCTCCAACCCCTTCATCCCCCAACCTGCCTTCACCCCCCCCCCCCCCCTTCCATGCCCGCAAAAGAAAATGTTTAATGATTACTTGACATAAGTTGGCTGTTTGACAGTGGGCTCACCGCAACAATAACTTTCGTCGGTAGTAACCGGTTCCAGGTGTAAAAGCAATGGTGCGCTTTGCTATTGAAACAAAACAGTTAGTTCCCTTGAATAGTGCTTAATATTATGTCTCGGCAACTGTAATATTTGCCTAGTTTTGTTTGCTTATTTGTGTTTTTTTTTGTTGTTGTTTGTTTCACAATTTTTACATAAAATGAAGGAGTTTAAAAATAAACTGCGTATATTTATTACTGTGGATGTTTGGATGAATCACTTTTGAATCTATTGAGTTGCCTTCGTTCGGGAGAAATCTTCTAGTTCGTTCATATTGATTTGAAAAATGCGACAACCCGCGCTTTTGCTTGTTTGTTTGTTTGTTTGTTTGTAGATTATAGTCACACGACACTTTCGCATATAGGTGACTACTGGACCGATTTATACTGACACCAGCGGGCCAGTTGTTGGTAAAGGGGAAAATAATATGATCACACGTTGACCAATCCGGGATTCGAACCAGCGACCTTTCGGTTACTAGCAAGACGCTCTTACCAACTAAGCTACCCGGCCCCACACGCGCTTTTGCTTAGTTAGTTTAGTTGGGTGAATTAACGTCCCCGGACACGTTCTTTTGCTTAGAGAAGTTTGAGACTTAAATACAAAAGTAGGCCTACTGATAGGGATGCTATCGTGTCCAGACACGAGCACCTGTGGACTGCTCTCTCTCTCTCTCTCTCTCTCTCTCTCTCTCTCTCTCTCTCTCTCTCTCTCTCTCTGACTGTTCAGTGTGTTTCGATAATTAACCCCAAACTCACACACACACACCCACACCCGCACACACACACACACACACACACAATCAAATATATATTTTTTTTTATTTAAAAAATAATAAAATCAGCTCAATCAACAGTTTACCGCGGCTCGACAACAATTCCTAATCGATCAAGACATTTAATTCTTGTTTTGAAAACAAGTTTATTGCTTTGTTTTCCTTTTTCGCTCACGAAGTTGGATGGATTGGTCGCGAGTTAGCATGAAATAAATATCACATTCGGACGCATATTGTGACAAATCAAAATCTGCAGCTCAACGCAGCTGTTTTTCGTTTGTAGTTGATTAAAAAAAAATATTTCCATCATTTTATTTTTATTTCTTCATTTTATTTTTATTTTATTTTATTTTATTTTTGTTTGATTTTATTTTTTATTTTATTTTTATTTATTTTATTTTTTTGTAACTAATATTATTTTATATAATTAAAACTTTTGTTTATTTCATTTTATAGTTTTTTTCTTCTTGTCTACAAAAGATATCCTATGGCTGACACGATTGTTAACAATCAGCAATCGTTTATTGTCATGCTGTCTCCACCTGAGCAGTTCGCCATTATTGTTATTGCCGCTATTGTTGTTGTCGACGTTGTTGTTGTTGTTATTATTATTGTAGTAGTTGTTATTATTATTTTGGTAGTAATTGTTGTTGTTCTTCTTCTCCTTCTTGCTTTCTTTCTGTATGTTGTTTATATTCCATAAAGAATTTTGCATTTCATTATTTATTGTTTCATTGCAATTATAGTATATGAGGCTTGAGTCTATTTACATTGAAAGAAAGAAAGAAGAAATGAAAACTAACTACTGGATAGAAGAGAGAGAGAGAAAAAAAAAGAATTTATAGAAAAAATTACAGGAAATAAATAAATATAAAAAAAAAGAAAGAAACATAAAAAATAGAAAGAAAGAAAGAAACGTGTGTAAAGACTTTTTTTTAATTAGGAAAGAAGAGAAAAAAAGAAACAAATTAAAGAAAGAAAGAAAGAAAGAAAGAAAGAAAGAAAGAAAGAAAGAAAGAAAGAAAGAAAGAAAGAAAGAAAGAAAGAAAGAAAGAAAGAACAACGGGAAATAATAGGAATAAAGAAAGGTAGTAAGAAAAAATACAGAAAAGAAAGAAAGAAAGAAAAACAGACCGTACGAAAGAAACAATACAGAAGAAAATAGACAAACAAAATGGCCTGTAATAGCATCCTCTGATCGTCCTTCGGTGTATTCGATATTCCCGTGTCTGTAAATTGCTCCGAAAGTAATTTGTCTTGCCTTTGCTATCTCGTTTAGACGCCTCCCCTGCTGTCTGTAGGGTTCCTACTATTAGTTCTAAGCTCAAGGTCAGCTGTTGCCTATAACGGGCGTAATATTTTTATGCCCTCGATGGGATCTCAAACTTGGCAGTGAAGATTGATAGAAGGGGGAGAGGTAGGTGATGGAGAGAGAGAGAGAGTTGTGTGGTGGTTGAGGTGGTGGTAAAGGAGGTGGTGTGTGTGTGCGTGTGTGGGTGTGTGTGTGTGTGTGTGTGTGTAAAATTAGTTAACAAGATTTTCCTAGTGTTATTACCTTGTTTCGATCAGTTATTATTTCGGTGGAAAGGATATATTAAAAAGTAACTCTAGCTTGAGCTCCAGTTCTATAAGCAAGACAACTACTGCCTAAAAGTTTTTTTTTTTAATCTCCCTTTTTTGTTCTCGTCTTGACTTGATTTCTTGACTTGACTTCTCTTTAGCTACAATGTAGATGTGCTTGTAAAGTTAATACAATAACACGGGGTTGCTTATTATCTTATACTTGCAAAACGACAATTTATCGTCTGCTTATACATAGAGGTTCAATTACTTTGGGCTCGTGCATTCAGGTCCAAAAACATTATGGCGAATGTGAGGGATAACGGTTACCATCTGCGATGAGCTCCCCTTTAATTTTTTTTTTTTTTTTTTTTTTTAAATAAAGTGTATATATGCTGTGACAAAATAATGTGTCTTGCTGGTCTGCTAGCTTTCGTTGATCTACGACACATTCTAAACTCCAGAACGGAGGGGTTGCCACAGGGACGGTTAAACAACAACAACAACAACACTTTCGTTTTAATCATTCAACACAATCATTACATTGATAATTCATTCAGCTACTGATTTTACATTATTTTGACTTCCCCACCTCCTACCCCTATCCCAAGTCCCTCCAAGCTCCACTCCTCATACTCGCCAACAGCATAATAAAATCTGTTTAACCGAATTAGTGTAATGTTTGGTTAATTTCCACGAACTAGTTGACTGACGATTTGATCGATATAATTTATCATCACCATCATCATCATCATCATCATCATCATCATCATCATCATCATCATCATCATCATCATCATCATCATCAACATCATCATCATCATCATCATCATCATCATCATCACCATTGTAAAGTGACCGGCTGGTGGATTGCCTTCAATGTGGATTGCCTAGGGTTGTTTCGGCAGATCTTTTATGGGGATTAGGGGGCGAGTTAGCGACGTTGTGGTCTTGAATTTGTGGTCCTGATTCGGCTCTTTGCAGTCCGCTGGACCCTGTAAGCAATGAATAACTAACTAACTAACTAACTAACTAATCATCATCAACAACAACAACATCATCATCATCATCAACAACAACAACGACATCAAACAACAAAATAAGTGGGGAAAAGTATTCACTGTATAGACAAATAAGGTTGTAACGTGTGTATATGAAGTGTGCTCATTTGTCTAAAGCGTTAGACGATGTATCTAAGGCAGCAACGTGCCGCCTCGGACGTCTCGAGTTAGATTCTGCATCGGTCAGCGCCTTGAGCAGCTTTTGAGTCGGCAAAGCGCTACATAACAACTATAAATAAATAAATAACATACAACATTGCTGTAGACTTAGTGACGTCCAGCGGGTAACTAATTACATACAGATAATTAACACGATTGATAAGATTAATATTCTACAATAGTTACCATGCAAAGCATATCCATAATCGCCGCTAGCACCATAGAAGCCTATAAGTATGCACATTAAGAGAAATAGCCTAGCGGTCATCTCTTTATCAGTATTTTTTATCCCTCTTTCACGTAGTAACGCAAATGTATAAAACTACTTACTAAAAAGGTGATAGTAATTAACACGACTGATGATAATTAAGGGTGTGGTGGCCTAGTGGTAATCGCCGGTTTTCTATGCCGAAGGTCGCGGGTTCGATTCCTGCTAGGAACGAACTGATGTGACTAATCAGGTTCCCAACGGTGTCCTCCTTGCAAGAATGGCATTTGAGGCAGTCAGTCTAAAATTTCGGAAATAAAATTCGATTTTCATTCCGGCTTTTAATAGAGATCTTCCTACCTTTACACCTTATGTTTGTGTGCATGTGTGTGTGTGTAGGTACAGATCGCCGCGATTTGGCCTGATTGGTGATTTGGGAAAAGCGTAATATGCTAATAGCATCAAGTATTATTATTATTATTATTATTATTATTATTATTATTATTATTATTATTATTATTATTATTGAAAAATGTTTATAATCATGCTTGGTAACCTCAAAGATGCACGTATAGAGTAATAAAGTAAGCGGCCTCTTATTTTTGGCAATGAATCCTTGTTACGTTTGAGACGCGCACGATAGATCCGATCGTTTTGTTTTGCAAGGCATGCAATAACAGAGCGTATTTACCTTTGATTTGATTTTGCGGTTTTTTTTTTTTTTTTTAAATCAGTTTATAGTCCCCTCTCTTCCCGTTAAGGATTTTCAGAGAGGAGACTCTGACTCGTTGTTGTTAGAAGGAGCTTTTTATAATGTTGATAATTTTTGTTGGTCGATATTATTGGAGAATTTTCTACAATTACTTGTTTACTATCGATCGAAGCATGTAGATAAATCTAGTGGTAGCTAAGAGATTCTTCTAACCTAACTATATGCCGTAAGACAGTGCATAACGAATTTTATTCTGATTAGATGTCATTGTGTCATGCTGGAATGTTCGAACTTTCTCTATACTAAGCAGGTAACCCTCGTGCAAACACGGGCCAATAATATTTAAATATAAAAACATTTGGCACGTGAAACGTAGGCCTACTAAGGTAGTCTGGCATTTTGACAGGTGTAGACCAAATGCTGCTATATCTCCATCTTTTGGATTGATGTTAGAGTGTGTGTTGTTGTAGAGGGAAGGAGAGGGGGGGGGTTCGTTTGTGTGTGTGCGTGTGTGTGGGTGAGTGTACGCGTGTGTGTATGCATGTGCTTGTGTCCGTATGTCTGTTTGTCTGTCTGTCTGGGTGCCTGCCTGTTAGTGTGACTGTCTACAGTGAGTGTGGGTTTATGGGGAAAACCAGAGCAATATGTTTGAGCGGATCATGCTGACAGCAAGTGACAAGATGCAGAGGATACTGCAGAATCCATGCACGACAAACAAACAAGGTTTCTGCTTCTCCCTACGGTTTCCCCCAGCTATTGTGAGGTGAGTTGGCCCCTATCTTTAGCACAAAACGTGCGAAATTTGCGCATCACGAAGACGGTCCTTCTTCCGTATTTCTCACACCCGCTCATAGTCCCATCCGTCTTTTCGGATGGCCATATCCAGGCAAACCTCTTCTTCTGTCTGTTTACAACTATTTTAATTGTTTTATCCTCTCTCTCACTCTCTCTTTCTCTCTCCTACATCCTCCCCCTCTCTCTCTCTCTCTCTCTCTCTCTCTCTCTCTCTCTCTCTCTCTCTCTCTCTCTCTCTCGTCTACATTCCACTTTCTCTTTCCTTGTATGTCGCCTAAAAAACTCGTTGGTTCTTGCTTCTCTGGGCACGTTCGCCGAGACCCTCGACATTGGCGACAAAAAAGCACACAATCGTGCACGAAGCCAAGACCAAAACATCTCAAAGGCACTTGAAATATGCGGGATCGAAAACCTTCGAGGTTAGAACGTGACATTGGCAGAAAACGGTATGGCCAATCACTCATTCATGGAGACTGAAGTGTTAAAAATGCGTTAGAACAAAATGGCAAGCTATTCAAATATATTTCCACATACTCACACACATAGCCGAAATAATAAGCAGTTTCAAATGCGGCGTTAATTTTCTTTCTTCGCAGAGTTTTGAATAGGCAAAAGGAAAACGTGGAATGGTAGGCCACTATCTACATTATTTTCAAGCAAAAGGTATCGCAATCCGATCAGCCAATTTTTAGTTATAGCGCAAGACGTGTTTCAAAAATGGTGAAGCGCAATGACCATGACCTTTGACAAAGTACAAATACGAATGATCCAACATGCTTAGCATTAGATAAAGAATGAAATTATAAGACCACTATCTGAACTATCTGCAAACAAAAACTGATCACAATCGGCTTAGCCAATGTTTAGATACAGCGCAAAGTGTTTAGGCAATGATTAAGCACAATGGCCCCTTTGAGAAAGTACAAATACGAATGATCTAACATGATTAGTGTTACGTTTGCGACGCGCACGATAGATCCGATCGTTTTATCTTGCAGGACATTCAATAACAGAGTGTATTTACCTTTGATTTGATTTTGCGTTGTTGTTAGAAGAAGTTTGTTATAATGTTGATAATTTTCGTTGGTCGATATTATTGGAGAATCTTCTAGGGTTGCTTGTTTACCATCGAGCGAAGCATCTAGATAGATCCAATAGAAGCTGAGAGGTTCTTTTATGATGAAGAAAGTTGTATGACGTAAGACAGATATGACGAAGTTTATTTTGATTTGTTGTAATGCGTCACGCTGGAACGTTCTAACGTTATCTCGAGTATAGAGGAAAACTATATAATTGATGCACTGTGTAGAGAAAGGAGAGAAAAAAGTTAAAAGCGATTGAGCGATTGTATGCAGTTGTTGATGTACGCTGAATAAAGTTAGAAAACTTCATACGACGACTCCAACCTTGTTGCTGAGTGAACCGGTTGCGTGGATAAACGAATCCGAGTTACACTTATCAGGATTCAAGCATTGGGGCTGAATCAACTGCTGATTAAAAAAAACAAAACACCAGTGTAACAGTTAGCAGTAAGCTTAATTAAAGTATCCGCAAAGGAAAGAAATGATGAATTTCGATTCAGTTATTCTTGAGAAAAGACCGAAAGTGTGTTTTGAACAACAAAAAAAAAAAATGAAATTCGGAGCGAGGACGGTCCGACTGACCGACAACCGGACTGCAGCTACTAAAGGATGGCCCATGATTTGAAGATTGCGGGTTCGATTCCCGGTGGCCCGGACATAAACATTGGCTGCGAGCATTGGCCATCTTACCGTTGCTATTAACCTGAGGGTTGTTTCAGTGTAAGCTTATAGTTTTTTCCTTCTCCCCGATCCCCGGTCGCCTAGAATTGTACTCAATCGTCTGAGCGTCAGACTGCGCCCAATGCAGCAAGTGGGCGCATCGGGCGGATTGAGTTAGATCCTTAAAGTGCCTTGAGCAACTCTTGAGCTAAAAAAAAGTGCTCTATAAGAAAAATAAAATTAAAATAAGTAAGTAAGTAAATAAATAAATAAATAAATACTTGTATACAAAACTCAACAAAATCGCTTTAAACGTTTTGGAGATATTGAGCAACACGCGATTAGCAATAAAAGGATTCCAGTGACCTTGACCTTTGCGGTAGAGCAAATATGATGGCTCAGGAGGCATGCCACTAACCTAGATAATGTTTCTTCCAATTTACGGACCGACCGACCGACTGACCAACATTTGTCTCGTTCTGATTTTCCCCGATTATTTCAAGGTATTTCCAGATAAGTCTAGTCTGGAAATAAACAAAAATGGTATGCTAACGGTTCTGTTGGATTAACATGGTGCGTGAACACTAAATTAGTTTCAGGTTATTACATTTTTTGCGTGCTTTCGCTGAGAAAGTGACTCTAATTTCACTTAAGTGTGTGCAACCTATGTTTAAACGTAAACGTCAGCGACAATAAATCTGCATCATCCTTATTATCCCTATTACCACCACCACCACCAAGACAACAATAATAAATATTTACAATGTCGGTGCTCTTTGGGTCAGGAGGGAAACAAGTGCGCTTGAGTTGTTGTTTATCTCCCTGTTCGCTGCTTATCAATTACTGCCAGGGATTTTTCTATTCAAATTAGGATATTGATTTTATATCTGTTCCAAAGTTAGCCTTTATTAGTAGTCAATCGCCATTGTGATTTCAAGATCGTGCCACACACCTGTTTTTGAGCTTTCGCCGCTGTTTTATTCTTGGTTATCTAAAAATACCATTGTTTCGTGCCTGCAATCGTAATACGACTTTGGTTCTCGATTGGAATATCGCTAAATAATAACACACAACTAAATAAAGATATAAATAAATGAAAAAGCCTTCTAAAATTTGCTTTGTTTCAAGGAGAACGTCCTATCCTATCTATCCTATCCTATCCCATCCTATCCTATCCTAATCCTATCCTATCTCGTAACTCGAAAGTCGATGGGGCACCCCAGATGATCGTTTAACCAGCGTACACCATATTTCTCTGTCCTCAGCAACCCTCATGGCTTCACTCAGTGTCAAGCCAGTCCATTCTCAAATGTTGTCCTCCCACCTTTTTTTCCTGTCTCCCTCTTCTTCTGCCTCCTTGAAACGTGCCTTGCAGGATGGTCTTTGCAAGGCCTCATGCACTGGTAACGTGGCCATGCCATCGGAGTTTCCGTTTATTCACCACTGTGAGTATGCCATCGTGATGTCCAACGACTTGTATGATGGTCTGTCGGACTTCGTCGTTGTTGATGTGCTGGATATAGGAAATGCCCAGAAGTCTTCTGAAGCACATCAGCTCCATTCTTTATATTCTTCGTTGTAGATCTGCTGTGAGGGTCAATGTTTCGCAAGCGTATAGGAATATGGAGATGACAAGAGAGCGCAGCAGCCTTACCTTGGAATGTAGATTGATGGTCCTGTCTTTCCAAATGGGCTTCAACCTTGTCAGGGCAGCAGTTGTTTGTGCGATCCTGGAGAGGACTTCCTGTCGGGACCCATTGTCTGATACAATAGCTCCTAAATATTTGAAGCCAGGCACTGTGTTGAGGGATTGGCTTTGGACTGTGATGTCCATGTTGATGACATTGGTGTTGTTGGTCATCATTTTGGTCTTCTCTGCATTTATTTCCATTCCATTGCCTCTGGAGGTGGTGTCAAGCCTCGACCAGCTGTTCGAGTTTTTGTTCATCTCCAGCCAATCCATCAATGTCATCCGCAAAACGGAGGTTGGAGATTACTCTATCCCCTATGCTGACTGTGCCTTCGTGATCTGCAAGGGCATCTGACATGATGCGCTCTAGGAAGATGTTGAAGAGTGTTGGATCTTGGAGGGAGTAGGCATCCTTGACGCACGCCGATTATTGTTCTGAACCAGTTCCAGATGGCGCTGTGGTGGAGGACTGCACTGGTAGCCTTGTAGCAAGGTCCTCCTGAAAATAATACTCAACAGGTTGAAACCCCAAGCTGAACAAATCATAGCTGAAGAACAATCAGGATTCAGGGCAGGGAGAAATACAACTGAACAGATTTTCAACCTCAGAATAATCTGCGAGAAATACCTACAGCACCAACAACATCTAATCATATGTTTGTAGACTTCAAGAAAGCGTTTGATCGAGTCTGGCATGCAGCTCTGTGGGCAACCATGAGAGTGTACAGCCCGTGTATCCTATTTATAATACAAATGGCTGTGTTATCATCGTACAGCCCGTATATCCTATTCATAATACAAATGGCTGTGTTATCATCGATGCGCAATCTTTCACAAACCTTTTTTGCTATCGCGGATCCATTCTACTTGGTTGTGGATACTTTTAATTTCGGTCCGTCTCGCTCAACCATACAACACAAACTTCTTGATCTTTCTTTAGAGGCCAAGTTATCTAAGTAATGTAAGGGAGAGAATCACTTCTAGCTATCCAAGTTTAGTTTGACAACAGTAGTCTGTCTTCCTCTGCCAACTTAATGCCTACAACTGTTTTGCATACATTATTATATATCCATTGTTAAAATAATTATTTTGCATAAATTATTAGTTATCCATTTTAAAAATTATTGTTTGATTGTATTCTTCTCCTCCCCACCCACCCCAAAGGAATATTGCAAACTCCGATGTATGTGCTTTCAATATTGAACGAAAAGAATGAGGAAATTTTTTTTTTATTGAATCAAAAAAAGGGGACGAAGAACAAAGACTATGTAGTGATGATTATGTATAGAAAGATTTGTTGATTGTAATATATTTTAAAGTCTAGCTGTCCACACATTCAGAAGAAGGAAAAAAAAAAAAGAAGAAGAGGAATGCCTCCACACAAATAGAAAGAAGAAAAGGAGGACGCGGAAGAGGAGGAAGAGGAGAACAACAACAAAACAAAGTTGGAAAAACAGAAAATAGATTTAGCATAAGAAATATTAACAGAACACCAGTAAATCATTATTTACAAACTCTAATTTACTGCGATAAGCATAAAGTTAAATTGTGGACCCCAACACTGAGGCTAAAATCATGAACAAATAAAAATCTGTCTCTACAAACTGACAGGCAAAATGTGGAAGTATGAAAGCAATCTTCTGGACTAGAAGTAGAATGTTACAAAAATACAAACAGTTCAATTTGCTCAACATTGGTTAATACCTGCAACCTACCACAAGAAAACTGTCCATACAGACTGTAACAAAACACAATTTTACATTTATTTTCAAAATTCATCTGCGCACTGCTGCACACATGCAAGTCACACACACACACACACAAATCATCCACAGCTCAAGCTTCAAAACATATGAAGCTGCTCAACAGAGGAAGATAAAATCTTAAATGAATTACATTACATTACATTATTATTGCTTTAGGTCCAGCGGACTCTTCCGAGCCAAATCAGGACCGGACAACCCTTGATCCGCATAAAAGATCTGCTGAAACAACCCTAGTGGTAAAACCGAAAGCTCTCCACCAGCTAGTCACTTTACAATAAAGACATCCCACGCAGGGGACGGCTGAGGCTTCACCCCAACTTATCGAACCCCCGTTTACAAAAACAAAATAGAATACAAACATCATTATAAATTATCAACAAAACACATACATATAAAATGCCTACATTGCTAAATAATAACATCATAGGAAGCCCTAGTGACCACCTGGCAGAAAGCGTCCAATATTCCCAAGCTGATCCAACAGACCTCATACACAAACAAGGAGTCTTGTCCCAGAAGAGTTTTCAAGAAAAAAGGTAGGAGACTGGTCTAGCAAAGAAGACGATAGTATAGCAGATTGATAGAACAGTGCAGGAATGAGAAAGAGCAAATGAGAAAGACAGCGTCAGTGGGAATTTGAAGCACTAAATTTCCAGAAAGTGGGGATACTATTTATACTGAAACCCCCAGCACCCCAACGGGGGTCTTAAATGAATAATTATTTTGATAAATATAATATTTTACAGGAAATAGTGCCCAAATCATTAAATATATTATGTGATTTTGAATATAGTTTCCTACTCTAAAGTCTAAAGAATTTTTATATAATAAATGTCAACAATGTTAATAACATAATTTGTATCTAACACACACGTGCACACACACACACACACACACACACACACACACACACATTAAATTTATTATTATTATTATTATTATTATTATTATTATTATTATTATTATTATTATTATTGTTATTGTTGTTGTAATTAGTACAAGTCTTCTGCTCACTTCTAATTCAATTTAGGCAGTTTGACAAACTATTTCAATGCGATTTCAAAAACAAAGTCATTTTTTTAAATATTATGTTAGTATTCTTAACTAAAATACTTTCTAAAATACCTACTGCTTAAGTCACACGCAAGTCAACAAATCTAAAACTAGATCTACTCCTGCAAAAATGTGAGATAACATATAATATTGCATAAAAATTAAACAAACAAATTGTGGATGACATTCAAATTTATTGTAGAGGGTTCATAAAACTTCACGATTTCACTTCAAGTATCTCGGACAAAGTTAAAGGGATGTGACATATCAAATGAGAAAATACAAATCTAATGTTATTTACTGTATAGATTCAATTTTTTGAAACAAAACAATACCACACCATCAACTTCCAAAGCAAAAAATCTACTAGACCCATTAAATCAAAATCTAAACAGCATCATATAATATAGCTGAAAATGAGATTCTATAAATGCATCAAATAATTGCCTCAACTAACATCTTACTGCTGACACAACAGCTTCCTATAAATAAATGCAAGATAACATGCAATGCTAGATCAACCACAACTGCTGATTTGCTGCAAGTTGTCTCTTTAATCAGAGGAAAGTTATGATTAAAGACATGTAACACTTGAATACAACACTTAATCCTATGAAAGTTTACAATTATTCCAATGGTACGAATAGGTAAGGTTACTGCCATGCGCACATTTGTGACAAAATTGTTTCCAGAAAGTAGTGAACACTTTAACAGAGCTGCCTCTATTACAATAAGAGCCCATTTAAACAATCTATAAAAACTATCCATCAATAAAAAAAAAATATATATATCCCCCCAAAAACAACAAAAAAACTCCTGAGACATTAACGAAGACCAAAATAAACGACAGACTGCAGACAAAATCTTAATAGTTTGCATAATCAAGAGGCACCAACAGTTGGTAATATCAAATCTTTTTTTCTTCACAGGGAAACTGAAGTTTAGCATAATAAATTAAAATCATTAAAAAGCTAAAATTAAAAACAATCCTCGTGGCATATAAAATTGTTGACAAAAATCCAAGTCGAACACAATTAATTCACAGGGAGACAAAGTTGTGGTGTTAGATGACCAAATAAATAGCACAATATCCAAAATATATTATTAGTTACATCTCAATACCGTTTTTCACTGGACAAAATATTAAGTTTGTTAGCACAACTTTAGCTGTCATGATCCAAACAAGAGGAAAAACGTTTCTGGAGAGAGGGAGAGTCAAACAGAGCATTATATTCACTACTTCACTAAAAACAAATCTTTGTTTTCATATGTACACACATTATTTATCTGTTTAAATAAATTACAAGGATAAAAAGTTGAAATTTTTTTTTCAAGGCAGGAAAATGAAGAAAGACATGCAAGCATGCACCATATTCGGTTCAACAAAAGTTGTAAGCATAAAACAAATCATCATTGTGATGACAAAAGTAGATTTCTGTCAAAGACATCAGTAAGAAAATTGTTCAACTTTGAAAGCCAGATAATTGTATTTTTACACAAAAGTTCATACAATATTAGTAATGCCCCATGGCAATTTTGGGGGGTTATTTTCTTAAACTGAAACTGGAGATCTGGTATGCTTAAACCAGTCTGCCAAGAAAATAAACATATACATCCATTATTGGTCAAATTCATTTAAAGACAAAGTAAATTAATACAACGTAGACGTCTCAGTTTATAATGTCCCAGCATAAGAAATAAGTTGTTGACAATCTTTCAAAAGGCTACAATTATCTCACAATCTCTTGACAATCATCTATCTGCCAATGTATATATTTCACATGCTCAGAACACGATGACATTAAACTTGCATTGATTTTGTGTGTGACCTTCATGCTACTCTGTAAATGGCAAGAAGATATATATATATATATATAAATTGATAAGTGACATTTTCCATAGCAGAAAAACTGCTGTTTTAGACTATCGTTTTACACAGACATTCACTTACACACGTAAATGTATAGCTTACTTATTCATCAGTCTTACTTGACATAAGAACACACATTGGGTTAGGCTGATTTACGTCAGACTAAATACCTCAGATATGAAAGCTATGAATATTATAGCTATAACATATTACTCAGTGTGGACTATTTATAAACTTGTATACATGTAGTTACAAACATCACAATAAGATTAATACTCTACAACCTCCTCTTCACAAGGAACAAACCTGCCAGAGCTCATAATATAGATCATTCTAATTCAAAATATTAAACAAAATAAATGTTTAGTTATGCACATTTTCAGTGTACACAAACAATATTTTCATGTAGATTTCTTTCCTTGATTTCTGAATAACAAATACACAACACATTCACATGCAACACAGTGAAAAAAATATTCTCTTTTTAAAAAATCTACCCTGTTAAAACATAGATTATTCAATTTGTTCATGAATGCAACAATTCTTACACAAACATAAACATTCCACAAAACATTCCACCTCCATCATGATTCTAAAACTAGGCAAGGCACTTTGGCAATCTCACAAAAAATATCATCATTTTTCATTACATGAAATATTGTTTCATCATCATGAAAGATTCAAAGATTGCTGTGATGAAGACTGCTAAAATCACCAAATAAATACAATTAAACATTACCTTGTAAAACTCACAAAATTGAAAACACTGTCCTTTGTTGTTTATACCATAATACCATAACGACTACACATTGTAATTGTATGGTCATATTCATTATATTGGAGACTGTACACTGAAAAATAATATCCTTAAAAATTTCATATTATTTACGACATTAAGTTGGTGCTGGAAAGAAACTGAAAGTAAATTAATTACTCATCATCCTCAATTTAGTTCAGACTTCTAAGAACCCAAGTTGCATAAACTTCAATTTTGCCAACAGCATTGCAAGTACATTCAGTACAAATGTTTTAACATTCATAAACTATTGTAATTTTGACATTCATAAAATAACATCTCATGTAGCAGTGTAAGTAATACAGGTAATCTCATACTTAAATTAATAATAATTGTCATTGTGGATGTCCAAGTCTTTAAGTGCTATGTGTTCACTATGTCAACACGGTACTTCTTAGTTGGTTGATTCAGAATAAAATCAGACCATAATCTGCACTTGACATGTGCACTAGTCTTGGTGTAACTGAGATACCACTGTCTGAAAGACTGACTTCTATATCTAACAAGATTGTATATATAGTGGTAGAGTGTTCGCCTGGCACACTGATGACCCAGGTTCGAAACACGTGGCCATTTTTCACTGTCCATTTTCGCAGTATGGTTGCTCTGGTGGTTCAATGTTGTTTAGGTCCCTACCATTTGTTCCCTGGGATGGTTATTCAAACTGCCATAGGGCCAATGGTGGGTATAGACGTTAAACCTCAATGTCCAGTTCAGAAATGTCCCCAGAAACAAGGTATGAAATGTTTTCTACAGTAATCTGGGAACACGGTTTGAAAACTAGGAACATGGACATTTCCCTACATCCAAGGTAAGTTTAAAAATGCAAGAAAATTTAAGTTTTGTCTACTATAGGGGATGACTTAGGTCAAAATGTATTTGTTTCTAGGTCAACTGTCTTTTACGAACAGTTCGAGAATGTTTTTGAACCGTTTGTTGATGCCGGATAGTGCCCTCACTTGGTTTCATACCATTTAAGAACCCAAGGGTTTTTGAGACGGAAAGTGTGCCATGTTGTTGAGAAACGTTCTGTATACATTTACAGTGAAATTGCGCTCTTCCCATCACTATTTAACACTTTTGTAAGCATGTCCTCTGAAACAATATCATTTTTGCCAATATATATTTATCACAAGATTGTGTGTGTGTGAATATATATATATATATATATATATATATATATATATATATATATATATATATATATATATATATATATATATATATATATATATATATATATATATATAAAATTAAATTCAACTCACAGCAACCTAACACGTTTGATCTGATTTCTTGTTTATAAAGTCCAGTGAACCTTCAGTGGTTATAGCTGGACCACATTCACACGAAACGGGTCTATCTCTTACAAGATCAGAAACACTAAAGGACCTTACACATCTTTGTCTCATGGTTCATACTGGTTACAACAGGCATATATACTGCACTGATATACTGCACTGTCAACAACTACTTGCACACATTTTGATTGCTGTCAGCAATTACCTTTGTGCATTACACAGTTCAGTTCAACCAACTAACATCAATGGAAATGCTAATACAGCTACCAACAATGATTCAACAAAAGGTTCCTTACAAAAACCAATAAGGAATAGGATTTTAAAAATAAGCAAATCACCTTAAGAAGCAAAATCAAGAAACAAAACTTCAAATAGAAATTGGCAACAATGGTTATGAGAATGAAACTATGAAACTGAAATGTATGACATGGTAATATGACAGAAAAGCTGTACCACAGTTAAAAAGGAATACAATTTAGTTAGTTCGTTAGTTATTCGTTGCTTACAGGGTCCAGCGGACTGCAAAGAGCCGAATCAGGACCACAAAATCAAGACCACAACTTCGCTGAAAGAGGACTCACCCCTGATCCGCATAAAAGATCTGCCGAAACAACCCTGATGGTAACACTGAAGGCAATCCACCAGCCGGACACTTTACAATAAAGACATCCCACGCAGGGGACTAGAGGCTATACTCTAATTTATCGAACCCCCGTTTACAAAATCAAAATAGAATATAAACATTATAAAATATCAACAAAACACATACATATAAAATGCCTACATTGCCAAATAATAACATCATAGGAAGCCCCAGTGACCACCTAGCAGAAAGCGTCCAATATTCCCAAGCTGATCCAAGAGACCTCACACACAAATGAGGAGTTTTGTCCCGGAAGAGTTTTCAAGAAAAAAGGTAGGTTACTGGTCTAGCAAAGAAGAAGCTTAGAACAGAGTAGAAATGAGAAAGAACAAAGGAGAAAGACAGCGACAGTGGGAATTGAAAGCACTCAATTTCCAGAAAATTAGGATACTATTTATAATACTGATACCCCCGGCACTCCCACTGGGGAAGGAATACAATGGCATACACGAAAAAAATTTAATTAATAAATAATTGTCTATGGCAGTAAACAAAGTATTGCTAATCATATAAAATGTCAATTTTTTTTTTTTATGAAAATGTACACAAAAAAAGCACAACCTTCATGTATATTGATTTACAGTTAATACCACAGTAAAAACAACACATCTGCAAATTTCACAATTTTATATTAAACTACAATTATTAAAATTATTGCCACACTAGTATTTACAGTCAATTGATTTGTTTAGCACACAATGAAATTGTGATAAAACGATTTGTGTCTCTACCTTATTTTATTATTATTTGATAAAACGATTTGTGTCTCTACCTTATTTTATTATGATTATTATTATTATTATTATTATTATTACTATTACTATTGTATTTGTTTTGGTTTAGGGTAATATTTCTAGAGGTATACATAATCAGTCAAATATAGTACTACTGGTTAAGCTCTGCAAAACAAATTTGACTAGTGGAAATATGCTAACAAAAGAAAAAACTATTACAGGAGAAATTGCACAAACAACGGAAATTTCAAAATGTAAAATGAGAAGTTAAGCAACAACGTACACCAACACCAAGAATACTTATTTGAGAAAATGAAAAAAATGTTTTAAAATATTTTCTGCTGCCTCTAGCTACAAAAAAATATAGCACGTGACATTATATTGAACCAATGGGCAGAATAACAATTAAAAATAAAAACACAAAGTATTGTATCAGCATAGAAATTTGAAGACTATAGTTTGAAGGGAAATGTACAAAATTCAAATTGAACTTCTTTTCTGTTAAAACTTCTTAAAAAAAAAACATTGCTAAGTACACAGAAATAATAATACTGGGCATCATAACTATATAATCAAATATATAAACATTAAATTTGAACACAACAGTTGCTCTAAAAAATAAGTAGATAAAGAAAATGCATCAAAATGAGAAACATGCATCAAAATGAGAAACAACATTATTATTAGCAATATATACAAACGTTTATAATTACATACATTTACAAAATAGTAATTATCAAATATAACAAAATGCAGTGCAATATCAACATAAATTAGGCACAAAGGCAAATTTAATGAGTTTGTGCAGCAAAATTACTATGAAAAAAAAATCTGTTAAATATATGCACTTGTACTGCATGCATTTAGAACATTTCTTAAAATAAAGCCTACTAAAGCTTCGGAAATAAAACCACACCGCTTTAAAATAAAAAAATAGCTCATAGATCTATGAGGAAGAGGAAAAAATGAGCTTTTCTAAACAAAAACTATCTGATGCTGGTCCAGTCCTATTCACAGTCAAATGGAAGTCACAAGTGACAATGCCTCTCAGGGTCGGGAATTCAACTGAATAACAAACTGACTATGCCGTTAAGTAAGCAAAAGCACGTAATATCATTCTTACAACAGTACAGAAAAAAGAGGCTTGTCAGGCTGCTGATTTGGATTCTGTGCTACCGGCAAATGGGGTGGCTGTGGAGGTTGTGGTTGAATCTGTCGCTGGATAGGCTGAGGTTGCGGTGGAGCCCTAGGTGGAATGACAGGTACCTGCCGTTCCTGAGGTGCTGGTTGCTGTGGTTGTGGTTGCTGTGATTGTGGTGGTCCAGATGGTGCTTGTGGCGGTGGTTGCTGAGGCCGAGATCGATGCTGCTGCTGCTCTTGTGGTTGTGGTACCTGACGCTCCTCTACCTGTACCGGCTGAAAAGATTTCAGTCCTGCTGCAGCATCTTCGCCAGAATTCTGCCTGCTAGGCTGGTATCTTGGAAGACGAGAACCTGGGGATAGGATAGAGCTTTTTGCCATTGCGGATGGAGATACACTGACTGTGATGGGCTTCTGTGGCTGAGCTGCTGCTGCAGACTGCAAAGAACTGCCTAGATTAGAAGATGAACCAGCTGCTGATGCGAACGCTGATTTACTGCTGCGTTCTGCAGGGATAGGTTTGCTTGATTTGGGCTGAGAGGGTGCTGCAGCTGCAATAGTGCTGAAAGCTGAAGATGCTCCTCCAGCTCCATTTCTTTCTTTGGCTTCAGGCCTTGAAGAGATAGGCTCAGTCACTATTGCTGGAGCTGAGAATGCTCCAGACCCAATGCTCAAGTTCTCTGCTAATGTAGGTGCAAGTGGATGTGTTGTCACTGGTGTTAAAAATGCGCTGCTTCCATTCCCAATAACAGGCTGAGATTTTGCTAGTGATGAAAACGCACCAGCTCCATTACCCACACTTGCCCCGGGCTTCATGGGTTTGGGGGCCAAGGGCTGTGACTGGATGAGCAATGAAAACGCTCCAGTTCCACCATCAACTTTATCTCCAGGCCTCACAGGTTTAGGAACAAGTGGCTGGGCTTTTGCTGGTGAGGAAAACGCTCCTTTCCCATTACCCAAACCACTTCCAGGTTGAGGAGCCTGTAATTGTGGTTTTGAAAGCGAAGTAAATGCTCCAGCTCCATTTCCCACACTGTTTATTTGCCTAATCATCTGAAGGCTACTTGCCTCTGGTTCTCCAGGCTGAAAGGTTTTGGAGCAACTGGCTGAGGCTTTGCTGGTGATTGAAATGCTCCATTTCCATTGCCTACACTAACTGGTTGAGACTTTGATAGGGCTGAAAAGGCTCCAGTCCCATTGCCTTCATTATCTCCTAGCCTCATGGGCTTGGGAGCAAGCGCATGAGATTTCAAGGGAGAAGAAAATGCAACAGGCCCATTGCCTGCAGCATCTTCTGATACAGGCCTGACAGGTTTGGGGGCCAAGGGCTGGAGCTTTGCCGGTGAGGAGAACAGACTGGTAGTATTAACTGAACTGTCCATTGGCACTGGTCGCACTGCTTTTGGAGCCACCGGCTGAGACTTTGCTGGGGAAGAAAAGGGACTGTTTGTGCTACCCAAAGCAGTCTCCCCTAGGTTGGGTCTAACGGGCTTGGGAGCAACAGGACCAGAGGACCTTTTAGGCGATGAATAAGAGGGATCTTTACGAGGTTTACTGGGTCTTTCCATAGACTCATGCGTACTTGGCTGGGGGGCATGAGAACGAGATGGCAAGGTAGATGACTCAACCTGTGGCCCTGGATGATTCCAGATTCCCTGTGGTCTTCCCCCAAGCGTAGCAGCCCTGGGACCTTGAGCAGTCAAGTGAGTGTGCGGTATACTGCGAGTCACCCCCTGGTAACGTGTTCCAGAAGGCAGCGTGGTAGTGCCTAGAACCCATCTGTGTGTTCTGTCCATACTGCTGGAAATGCCACCATCATCTGTGGCCTGAATGCCAGCTGAACGGCAGACAGGATCAATTGGAGCTGGAGGATTTCTCATATTAGAGATTGCAGCTGTTGACTGTTTGGCGAGTGCTGTAAAACCATCATCTACTGCCTTTGACTGATTACCTGTCGCTCCACTCTTGTGTCTACCACTGGACTTTCCTTCCCCGCTACGCCTTGAAACATGCTGGCGATCCAAAGAGGCCACGGCTGGTGCAGCTTCCTTCACATTTCTGGTTGGAATTGTGGCAAACTGTTGGCCTAGATTCCTCTTGGGGGACGTGTTCCTTGTGGGAAGTGAAGAAAATTGAGTCCTAGCTCGGATTTCCATGCTCTGGGAGTCATTGGCTTCCCTAGAACTCTGACGGGGCATAGAGTGGGTCTGAAAGTCATTGTCCCTGTCACTGTCCCTGGTCACTGGTTGAGCAGGACCAGGGATGTTCTTCGAGATCACTTCTTTGGTTGGTGCAGAGGAACTCTTGTTGGTGTGATTGTGGGAGGTAGGTAACGGGATTTTCTTCCACAGGGAAGACTGCGTGCTGCCACCTCTGAGGGGATCAGAGGATGCAATAAGGGTGCTGGTGTGTCGGGGAGAGGTGGGATTGGAAGCTATCCTAGGATTCGAGTTTGCAGACGCGACAGGAGAATACACAGTATGGTGTGGAGAACCAGGTGCTGAGATGGGTGAGAAGAAATTGTGTAAGGGAACTGAGCTGGACGGCATCATCCCTTTCCCCACAGGTCTAAATGCAGAGTTTGGGGAGCGGATTCCCCCAGGTAAGGCACTTGGAGAGTTTGAGGTAAGCGACTGGACAGGCATGCTCTGTGAGCGAGAGGAGACAGGGATCTGTCCTGCCAATAGCTGACCTATCTCACCAGGTATGCTAGTGTCACTTGAGCCAGGGGACGGTTGCACACAGGACATCAAGGCAGAGGCATTGCCCACAGTGTCTGGCTGTATTGCTGCCACAGGGGTCAGTCTAGCTCCTGTCAAGGCACAGATTTCTGGTGAATGTGAGCGTTCCTCTGATTGAGGCTGAGATTCATCTTCTTCCTCCCTTTCAGTTTCACCTGCCAAAGCCATGCGCATCATACTAACACAGTTATCGAGCAGTTCTGTACTCATGCTAGGACTATTTATGGCACTACTATCACGTCCTTGCTGGGGCGCAGATCGAGACCCTGTTGGAGGGGGTTGACGTTGTAATGACTCCATCTGCACTTCACTGCCAATTCGGGTCACAGGAATGTTGAGGGGTAGGTAACTAGGCACTACGATGCTGCTGCTACCAACTACTGTTTCGGTGTCTGTGTCATCTCCAGTGCTGTGAATGCTGTCACCAGTTGACCTTCGTTCTTCATAAGGAGGTGGTGGTTCCTCATCAGGATCAAACACAAGGTGTTCAGAAATACTATCGGTCACAGTATCTGAAAGCAATTCTCTCACATTGTCTCTAACAGCAAGTGAAGACATGCCGTCCTGGTGGCCACCCAAAGAGTTGAGCTGGCCAGGGTCTCTTAGAAGCGCTGTAGTTACTTCAGGCTCAATAGTTCCACTCTGTCGACTTTGCTGAGATACTGACGATGATTGTCGATGATGCGAATGTCGGGATCGCGAACTGCCTCTGGACCTGTCTGAATCACGTCGATGAGATGACCGTTCAATGGGAATCTTCAGATTTGTGCTCACATCACTGCCGCTTCCTTGTCGTGAGTGCTTTCTAGTCCTCTCAGAACCGAACAATGGTGTGCGACTGTTGGTGCTAGACCTTGTGTTTTCAGACCCTCCCCTCAAGGAACTGTCCCTACGCACAGAGGTGGGGTCTGAGCGTCGACGTCTCTGCCTTCTCAGTTTGAAACTCTCAGGTCTCTCTTTCTCTTTAGTCATGAACTTGCAGCATACAATGACAGAGAGGAGGTTGAATGCCAAGGACAGCACACTAATACCGAGCACTGAGCCGTGAAGAAAAAGCGTAACTTTGTGCCGCTCCACAGTAAAACGTTCTGGCCGATAAAAATCACTTTTGTATGATAGCCCTCCCGCTGATAAGACCAGCATGGCAAAGGAAATAACACAGGTTGTCACTGACAGTAAGAAGTAGAGGCGAGCGCTGACTGAACTGTGACTGCGGGCTGAGTACATCGCTGCCAACCCGGACATGGTGATAACCACCCCTCCCCACATGCCTGTGCTGACATAGTAGCCCCATGCTAGCTTGATAATGCCAATCACCGACACAATCACACATGCTGAGCCAAGCACTGTAAGCAGAATGCCGAGGATGAACACCTTTGTGTAGGGAAATTCCGCCTTCAGGCCCCAGCGTAACTGTCGCATGGTGTGGCCGTTACATTATGGCTGTGAAGCCTTGTTTTTGCAGTCGCATCACCATTGCTGGGGGATGGTATGTTCTCATAGTCACCTCCTGCAATAAAAATTACAGCTTATACATCACAGACACAAAAAAGAAAACATATAATGATATATAAAGTTAAAATAAACGCCCACCCAAAAAATTAAGGAAAAAAAAAGGAAT
This sequence comes from Oncomelania hupensis, assembly GCA_036898135.1. NCBI lineage: Eukaryota > Metazoa > Mollusca > Gastropoda > Littorinimorpha > Pomatiopsidae > Oncomelania > Oncomelania hupensis. Next base: position 111,662,642 of record CM072512.1, read on the forward strand.
GCATGAATATCTTATGATTTAGTTCCTATCCTATCCTGTAACTCGAAAGTCGTTGGGGCTTTTAGTTACTAATTCTAAAACCATTTTTTTCCCTATAGGCATTCTTAGTGTAATTACAGACAAATACTGTATTAGCTTTAATTAAAGAACTCTCTTCCTCTTTCTCTTTGCAGCTCTCCGAACATAGCCACTTTGAAGTCCAACTTACAAACTCATCTCTTCCTTAAAAATATTTGATCTCATCTCCCATCACCAGCATCATTCCTTCACTTCTGATTTAGACTACCACAATCACACTGAACGCCCCCAACCCCCTCACTCCTTAGCTCCTCTCCTCCTCCCGCTCCCACCCTCGTCTTTTATTTTTACTTGTAAATATTATTTTTCATGTTTGTATTATGTCTTTGCATAGTTTATATTAGTGTCTTGTTTTTTATTGACTATTTGTATGTATTTTAATGTTAATGTTAATTATAAATGCATGAGAACTGTGCTTTGAACTGATGTCATTAGGAAAAAGCGCTAAATAAATTCCCTTATTATTATTATTATTATTATTATTATATTTTATTTCATTTATATTTTATTTTCTATCTAATATAGTAATAATATTTTAATGCCAAAGTATGAAAAGTAAAAAAACCAACAAACTCACTAAAAGTAAACAACGACAAAAACAACTAAACAAAACAACAACAATTGTTAAGTTGCAATAATAATATTATGTACTCAGTAGCACTCTTTAATTATCAACTTGCTTGGAGAAATTGTTCAGCTTGTGATACTTCAACTATGTCTGATAACTTCTCAGACATTTGTATTTGTCAGTATTGTTTTATTCAGTCCATCTCTTTTTTTTTCTTTTTTTTAATTTACTTTTTTCTTGCATAAATTTATATCAATGTTTTGTTTCTTGTTTCCTGTCATCCACCAGTGATAATTTTGATACATTATTTATTATTTGGGTAGCAATTATTGATTTAAGCCTTGTGCTTCTGATGTCTTGCCTTGAACTATTATCTGGTGTTGAATACATAAATGTTTAATCCAAAAAATGGTGCAATACAATTCACTTGAATATAATCTGACTTTTTGTGTTTCTTCATCAAAATTGTAAGGAAAGTTTTTTACAGGCTGAAAATGTTACGGGACAGTTAAAATATCTGACAGCCTGTCCGACAAAAAGTTGCTGTCTAGCCCTGTGATGGAAAGACAAATTACTGTAAATTAAAATTGTGTCAAGCCCAAAAATGTATTCTGTTAATAGTCTAAATATAAAATAGATTCAATATTGTAAAAAATGCATTTGAACATTTTTTAAAAATATTTTCCCGGTAAGTATTATGTAAATTGCATGTAAACAGTGTTATTGTTTTTTATCAGGCAAAATCAGGTTTCACTTTCACCAGATATAGCAATAAAATGATTAAAATCTAAGTAGTATTCCAGAAAACAAAAACAAAATTAAGCTCTCCGCTCTTAAAATGTGTCGAAAATTATATTGATCAATATCAATATTTATCCCCAAAAATGTTTTTCTTAAATCTAATTATGATTAACAATAGTATATGCTGAGTATGACACACAGCTAGTTACAGACTGCTTCACATGCTGACCCAGGTAAAAAAAAATCATTAACATTACATCAGACGCACATGTCTATATTTAGCAAAGATGCAATATAATGCACCAAAAATAATGCTGCACTCTTTCACTACATCACATTTTTATAGTATCAAGACTAACCTGATAAAACAGCAGGATCTTTCACTTGATAATTAAAGCCAATAACTTCAAAAGCAATTAGTAGAATTACAAGCAGATTTCTTTCCCAGTAACTTCTGGTGCAACTGAACGGGTCAGCCATAGCGACCAAAACATCAGAGAAGGGACCTCATAACCTTGCTACTAAAAGCCATGCTTGATGCCACCCCTGGAAACAGAAATGCATCAGCACTATAAACAGTAACACCGCACCACAGAGTTAATTGATTTTCTTGGTAGCCACCGTCTATTTTAGTCTCTGCGGGAATGCCAGTGCTACAGCTATTGCTGTATACGACTCAGAGCATATCACTGTCACCTAGATCAAAACGTATGAGCAAAAGTAATAAGGCTGCTTCTTGTCTTCAGAGTTACAGAAATGCTCAGACTTCTAGGATGTGGACAAAGCATGTATGATGCACCCAGAGACAAGGCTTCGAGTTCAATGACCAGCTGTGAAAAACTTCACTTCACTCACTCCAACGTGACAAAATATCATATAATATTCCTTGACATAGCAATCAGCTGAAACTTACCAGTGCACATTGGTCTGAACTGTCTTAATTTCACACGCAATCACCACAGACATGACCAAATAATGAACCCAGACCTTGCATTGTTTACTAATCCTTCCCTTCACAAACGTCTAGCGCAGCCTCTGATCTGCATTCCTTTGTTTGGGAGCCCAAGACAGTGCGTCGATCGATCAGCTTACCTCTCTCAAATGGCTGTGTCACAGTGCTCCTAAACGATGCATTATGCAGTGATCAATGAAAAAGTTTGCAAAGTTCTTGGCAACCTGTTCCATCCCATTTTTAGTTTACTTTATTACTTATCCCTGACCTTTCTCGGCAGGTGACTTTTCACACAGAACAAAATATTTCATTTGATAGGGGCTACGTTCAACAACCAATGACTGCACTCGTACCATTTTGGTAGGCAGCCGGAACAGCAGAAGACGACTTTCGAAATCCTAGTGAAAACGATGCCAACTGAAGCTGATGAAGTTTGTCGGATGGCACATGAGGGAGATTTCCCTCAATTCCAGCTGAAAGTGGATAATGATAATTCACTGGCGATCAAAAATGATTCGGTTAGTTTTATATAATTTGATAATAGCAAGGATGCTGGTACCGATTCCCAACTGTCTTTTACTTGGCATGACAAAGCTCGTTTGGCCTTTGGGATTATCATTAGCGTGATTAGGCCTATTTGTTTACTGACTAAATGAACTAGGCCTATGCGGAGAAGAATTCCAGAGGCTTAGATGATAGATCTAGTACTGTACTTTGTACAATGCTCCGGCCATGGCTCGAACCCGGAACCTTCCGATCCGCAAGCCAACGCTCTAACCATTCGGCCACTGGTCGTCAACTGTTATGTGCAGATATATGGATATTATGGATAATTTGAACTGAACTATAACAGATATTTGACAGTATCATTTTCTTAAAAGTAAAACTTGTTAAGCAAATAACATTAACCTGTTACCTTACCCCAAGTTATTTACTTAACCTTTTTTTTATTTACAGAGTGGTCGTTGCCCATTGCACTGGGCTTCATCAGGGGGTCGCTTGGAAATCGTGGAATATTTGCTTCGTCTCAAAGTAGATGTTGATGCGAGAGATGAGGTAACTGTGTGCTATAAAAATAAAATATAATTAATTTTTATAAAACAAACTATTTCACTAATGAAAAATGTTCTATTAGTACTGAAAGGAATAAAATAATAACACATTTTAAGGGAAAATTTAATATTGTATAAGTATTCCTTCAATCTGTGGTGTGTAACTGTACATGTAAGTAACATTTGCTTAAATTATTCCTGTTAATCTCACATGTTTACCTGTAATCTTTTTATGGGGAGTTCAAGTTTAAATATAAGGTTTTTATGCCATCACTCTAGTCTAGATGATGCTGAACTTGCAGTACAATTATAAAATGTATCATAGCACAGAAGAATGAACTTGCAACATAATTTTACACAACAAATCATGGTCTGTTGATAATAGATTACAGAGCACTCCCCCCCCCCCCCCTCCCTTTCACTGCCTCTTACTTGTGTAAAATGTAATATCTGATTTGTATTATATGTTGTATATAATGCATGTTCATGTTGTGACAGTCAAACTGGACACCAATGATGATTGCCGCCTCTGCTGGCCACCATCAGATAGTAAAGACTTTAATTGCCCTGGGAGCCCAGGTCAATGCAGTCAACTGTAATGGACAGTGTGCCTTGCATTATGCAGCATCCAGAGACAGATACGAGGTTATTCCATACTTGTACCTACCTTCAGATGTATTTACGATTATGTTACATTGTGTTCGTTTGTTAAAATATTTACATAGCGAAGTGACACAATTAAGCATTTCACTACTCTTGTTTCTTAACCCTTTGACTGCTTATGAGGAGATATGTCATCATACAATAGTGTGCCGAAAAATGACAGTGACATGTTGATATTATCTTGTCATCGTCATTTTTTTCTCGGTACAATTAAACCATAGCAAAAGAAATATGTATAATAAGAAAGCTCAGAACATTAGCTATTTAACATTCGTAAGTTAGGCAGGATAACTCTTTTCATTAGCTGATCTATAGACAAAAAAGACGCTCTACGGGGAGTATACGGCTCACCCGTACATCACAAATACAATGTGAGTGCTCACTCTCTCTTTTTAGACTAAAAGTACTTTTAAAAAAAAACTAGTAACCAAAATTTTGGAAAATTTCTCTTTTCAAAAAGCATATTTCTCTATAAAATGTAATTACCTTTTAGAAATTTATAAGTGTTATCCGGTTATTTCTAAAACTTTTCGCTCTATAATTTTATTTTTTAATTTCACTATTTCGAGACGGATCTGTGGTGCTTCAAATGATTTTGAGCTAAGGGATAAGATAGGATAGGAGACAGATTTTCCTGGCAAATGGTTATAACTCAGTATTCACAATAGTGAGAATATATTGTTATCCCTGACAATAACTGCTGATGCAGTTACTAAGGAGTATTGTGGATTTGCCCAAGTTGGAAAGAAGCTGAGACAGTGAGAGTTGGTGCACTGAATATAAGTGCAAAATAGAATGTCTCTCGGTAGGGCAACAATTTTCAGTTATTGCTTGCATGAGGATGCAAGAAAATAATAATTATGAGACTTTTTTTTTCTTCTTTTTTTTTTAAGTAGAATATTTCACTTAATTATAACCGATTTTAATTGTAATGTTTCACTTAATTATAACTGAATTGAATTCCCCAGATTGCAGAAATGCTGCTGCAAAATGGTGCTGACCCCCAGATCTTTGACCATCTTGGCCACACTCCTTTGCATCGTGCATCCTCCAAGGGCAACGCAAAAATGGTCAAACTGCTGTTACAGTACATTGTTGACCTGAACCATAGGGACAACACTGGGTCCACTGCACTGTGAGTAACTTTTGCTTGTGCCGTGAGTAATTTTTGTTTGTGCTGTGGCTTTTGTTTAAACCCAATGCTAGTTATTAAAAACCCACAATGCAGTCCACTCTTCCTCGTTGATCTACTGTTCAGATCGCACAATTGTTGTTGTTGTTGTTGTATCAATTTTTATTCTTCAGATTAACATAAGTTGTACTGATAATACCGATGATCGCACAGTACAGTTCACTAGTCATTAGTCAAGCTACTTCCACTTTTGCTTCTGTTGTACCCGGAGGTACCAGAGGTAGATAAGCAGCATTATTGCCTCCCTTGGTCTATGTTGGCCAGTGGTTCTGGACTCTTCAGGGTACAAATAATGCTAAGATAATAACCCCTCGGTTTTTAAAACAAAAAACAAGACAAATAGTACTATAGAAAAATTACTATATTTTGTTGTTGAATAAATAATGTACTAGGTATATAGAAGATTTTATTTTATTTAGGATTCGTCTTGTCTGGCTGAATATGCCCACAATCAATTGTGTTGATCATTATTACCAAGGTGCATGCTGGGTGTGTTCTTGTTACCGGCACTCACCCGTTTAGGATATGAGCGTCAGGATCTTTAAAGTCCGTTATGATGGAATGTATGCGACACAGACTAGACCTCGGTTTATACTCTCATCCGAAGGAGTAGGAAACGGGACTAAAGTGTCTTTCCCAAGGACACAACACAATGCTCCGGCCAGGGCTCGAACCCGGAACCTTCCAATCCACAGGCCAACGCTCTAACCATTCGGCCACCGGTCGTCAACTGTTATATGTGCAGATATATGGATAATTTGAACTGATAGGCTATTATATACATATCTATAAGATATTTGACAGTATCATTTTCTTAAAAGTAAAACTTGTTCAGCAAATAAGTTTTACCCCTCAATGTGTTTCAGTCACATGGCTTGTGAAGATGACAAAGGAGAAATTGCGCATCTGCTGGTTGAGCGTGGAGCTCAAGTAGATATTCAGAACAATGTAAGGATTCACTTTTCATTTAATTTATATTAGATCTTCAGTCATTGATACATTTTGCTGGGATATTACTATAATTTTGGTTTCACTTTTTTTGTCTGATCTTGACGATGCTAGGTAAAGGGAACTTGATTTTTTTTTTATACCCAACAATATACTATTGACTTACTGTGGCCAGTTAAATTACTGTTGATTTACAACCCGAATCGTTAGCTGAATGTATTTATAACATGGGTTGACTGTGGGTAGCTCAATGTCCATGGCAATTGCGTGTAGTTGTCCATGACAATTGAGTGTAGTAAATTATTTATAAAAAAAGCTTTGCTCAAAGAATAAGACGATGATGGGATATTGATTATTGAGAATGTGTTGTGCATTACAGGAAAAGAAGACACCTATGGATGTGGCATCCAGAGGATTGAAAAATGCTCTTCAAGCTCGTCTGGAAAGAGAAAGACAAATGGACTTATGATGCAATTTTGAAGTTTCTCATCTTCAGCTGCATCTCTCGTAGTTCATGAAATGTTTGCAGTTCTGTGTTTGGTATTTTATGTTTAACATTATTTTATTAAATAAAGAACGGTTCATTGTCAAGTTCCTGCAAGTGTCATATTAATATGTTGTTTAAAAGGACAATTTTGTATTTGTTGAATCTTAACAACAGAACAAAAATCTTTGTTTGGGCTTGAGCACACATGGCTACCACAGAAAGTGCGTTTCAGGGACAAAACTATTTTTCCGGAGTAGGCCACGGTTTTCCAGGACACTAATACGTACGAAAATACCTTATATTTACAACATATATGCTGAAATGTCTTCTTCAGTTACTGTTCTTTCTGAAGGGACCTTTAGTAGCTACTCTTCAGATCTCTGTAATCCTCTTCTTTCCAGCTCCCACAAAAGACATCTGCTCTGGATTTGACAATGAGTAAAGCTTCACATGTGGTACAAAAACAAAAGGTTTCTTCCCCTTTATTTGTCCCCATTTGCACAAGGGTATTTGTGTGTGATGCACAGTAACTGTTAACATATTAAGAAGACAACACAAAGAATTAAAAAAAAAACACAAAAAAAAAACACCTCAAGACTATAACTGCCATTTTTCCAATCATTCACGCTTTCTCATGACCATGGTAATCCTTGCACATTCATTCTTATCCACGCACCGACTCATCCCACACACACCCTTAATACATTTAGGGGGCTCACTGTGGTTAAGCTAGTCGTTCTAGGGTTACACATTACTCACTTCCACTGTCAACGCTATGTCAACATTGTTGTTTCCCTTCACTAACTACAGGTGAGTGGAGGTTTTACATACATTATAAGAAAATAAGTAACAACAATAGGCTACTGAGCAAATTAAATGGTGTTACATGGACACTATACACATGACTAGATACAACTTGAGACATTCCGCAACGAATACATCAGTAAACTGTTGTTACTTCAAAACTTTTTAATCCTTCGCTTGTTCTATATCACTTCTGGAGGTGCTCATTCTCTGTCGCTTCCTCTTCTACTTTTAAAGTATTAATATATCACGCGTGCCACTTAAGTTTTGGATCTGAACTCCGACTGATGAACAGGCTCTTCGGCCTACTACATCGAAAGCATCAAGTATCAGACATAGGCCATTTGGTAGCCAACATCTTCGCCACCAGTAGGCCTACTCTGGAAGATCAGAGAAGCTGCTTTCCACATGCTCATCCATTCTGAATTAGAACGCGCATGTGCACTAACTTGGAATAACTTTGTTACGTTGAAACGCGAAGGATAGTATGACTGAAACGCGCACGATAGATCTAATCGTTTTGCTTTGCAAAGTATTCAATAATAGAGTGTATTTACCTTTGATTTGAGTTTGCATTGTTGTTAGGAGAGGTTTTGTATAACGTTGATAATTTTCGTTAGTCGATATTATTGGAGAATTCTCTAGATTTGCGTGTTTACGGTCGATCGAACTCGAAGATTCCCGATAAATGTAAATATTTGAGAACATTCTTGGAATGTGTAGAAATATGTATGACGTAAGTCAGTGATGACGAACTTTATTTTGATTGGTGGTAAAGCGTCATCGGGAACATTCTGACGTTATCTCGATCAAGAGAAAAGGTATAAAATGGATGCTCTGTGTGTGGGTTGATAGTGAGTTGGAAAGTAAAAAGTTGAGAGTGTTGTTGTAAAAGTGTGAAAAGGCGATTGTATGCAGTTGTTGATGTGTGCTGAATAAAGTGGAAAACTTCATACGTCGACTCTGTGACTTGTATGCTGATTGAACGGGTTGCGTGGATAAACGAATCCGAGTTTACACCTATCAGGAGAATTCAAGCATTGGGGCTGAATCAAATTCTGATAGAAAAACACCAACATCGAATGAGTGTAACAAACTTCCACATTCCACTGAGTGGTGGGGAATCACTCCTCAGCAAACCGGGAGGGAAATGTGCTGTCTGTGCTCAGACTGACACGCAAAATTATCAACTTTTATTTTTTGGAGAGAAATGTGCTGACCTCAACAGGTGAATAGAATCCGTATTTTCGGAATGTTCTGTTTATTTTCCATAATAAATACAACTGTACAATAACAGTAGGCATTTCTCCTTGAGTACTTTTTGGGTATATTATTGAATTTCAGGACTCCCAGTCTTTCTAATGTAGTGGTGTTGGTGTTGTGGTTTGGAGGAAAATACGAAGTGATGTGATGGAGGCTATGGTGAAGAATTCTCACTCCCACTTTCTCTCTCTCTCTCCCCAACGTCATTCCGTTGATAAGTTTTATTCGAAGTACCTCATACTAAGAGAGCAAAGGCAGTCCTTGAGGAGATAACAGCTCTTCTTTGCTGCGTTGTGCCCTGTACTGTGTGTTCTGCCCCGAAACATTTGCACGGTTGCTGCTTTTATTTGGGACCCCCTCGCCACAGCGAAAACGGTGCTTACTCGTGTCGCGAGCGCCACAAAATGTAGGCTCGCTGGCTAAGTTTGTGTTAGTTACTAATCTTTATTTCACATATAACTCTTGAAACGCTAATGAATACTATACACATTATATATCGGCGGAAATACGACCTTTCTACTGATATAATAATATCGTACCTATCGGCTACGAAATAAAAATAATACGCAATTTAAGAGGGAGTTGGCTGCTGCTCTTAAGAGTGTCACGACTCTAAACTCATAATAACTCTTTAATTTAATACAATTATAAATAATAATAATAATAATGACAAAGAAAGAACGTCTCCTCTTTCCAACGATATATAATATGGCATGGCTATTATTATCGGTTCCGACTATGACGGACTAAAATATAAATCACCTAACACATCAACAATAATTGCATTCTGACAACTTTTTCTCTGTTTCTCTTCCAATGTGTCTGTCCCTATAAAACTAATATTTAATATAAGTATACTGTTAGAGAATGAACTAAGGCATTGGAAATTATCACACTTAAGGTGTTACAGTGGAGAATCTTTGCTATAGCATCATTCACAATTTATATTCTTATCAAGTGTTAGCCTATAACAGCGTGGTGTCTTTATATATGAATGTGGTATGCATTGAGCTATTCGAAACATCGCGCTCTCATTCAAAACTGCTACATAAATCACAAATAAAATGTGTATATTCTAATAGAGAATTTATTGCTGCGTCTTATGGTTATATGCTTTAAGGAATCTGAAAAGTATACTTCAAGTTATTGCATACAGTTAGTTTAAACTGCATCACAGACATTAAGTCATGGATGACACTCAACAAGCTTAAGCTTAATGACGATAAAACCGAAGCCCTCCTCATTCACAAGCACAACACCTCCTCCTAACTCTCGCCTCTCCAAACATCGCTTACAGTAGGGACAACAAACATTCAGTTCTCATCCTCAGCAAGAAATCTCGGCTACATTCTCTCCGATGACCTGTCCCTCAACAACCACATCTCCAACGTCTGTCACTCTGCATACACGGCCCCACGCCAAATCAGCTCCTTTCGCCACTATCTTACAGTCCCTGCCACCAAAACCCTAGTCTGCGCTCTCGTCCTTTCTCGTCTTGACTATTGCAACTCTCTCCTTGCTGGCTCCCCAAAACACATCATTGACAAATTACAAAAGGTTCAGAACTCAGCAGCTAGACTAGTATTTCGAGCTAAGAAACGCGATCACATCACACCTCTACTACATTCCCTTCACTGGCTTCCTGTGCAAGCACGCATAGAGTACAAACTCTCTGTTCTCTGTCACAACTTCTTCACAGATTCTTGTCCTTCCTACCTTGCTGATCTACTGTCTGTCTACTCCCCTTCACGCACTTTAAGATCTTCTGCTGACACTCGCACACTCAAGGTTCCCGTCACCCGCACTAAGACATACGGCCAACGTGCATTCGCTTACTCCGCACCTAAGCAGTGGAATTCCCTTCCCTCCCATATCCGCAACATACAATCAACACAAGCATTCAAAAAGGCCCTCAAAACCCACCTCTTCAAACTGCATTATTCAGATTGATTTGTATCCCGCTGCCATTCTCTCATCTTTTGTCTATGTCTGATCCGTAAGTGTATACACGGCTGTAAATATTTATACTGTTTTTCTTCCTGGGCCTAACCGGGCATATAAATAGCTGTGAATAGGTTTTTTGCTATTCTATTTCTGTCTTTTTTGTCATTTGTGCACATAGTTGTAAATAGTCTATTTCGGTCTTTTTTGTAATTTATGTACATAGTTGTAAATAGTCTGTACCTTTACTGTTCCGTAGTAAATAGTCTGTACCTTTACTGTTCCGTCTTTGTGTATTGTAGCAATAGTGATGTTTTATCGAGTGCATGTATTTATATGTAATGACTATGTAAAGCGTGATGAGTCTAGTCATAGGCTGGAGTACCCGCTATATAAAAATCCGTTATTATTATTTATTATTAAAACATAACAGAGACTGAGTATAAGGCCTACGTATCGTATGGTCAGAAATTCTTGTAGCCAGCATGGCTACACTAAAGTATTTTTGTCTCCTTTATCTCAACGCCTCTTCCTATAGTGCATAATGAATTGTGTTAATTTTTTAGAGGGGTTTAGTTAGTTAGTTATTCATTGCTTACAGGTCCAGTGGACTGCAAAGAGCCGAATCAGGACCACAAAATCAAAACCACAACTTCACTGAAAGTGGACTTGCCCCTGATCCGCATAAAAGATCTGCCGAAACAACCCTAGTGGAAACAAAATAGAATATAAACATCATTATAAAATATCAACAAAACGCCTACATATAAAAAGCCTACATTGCCAAATAATATAGGAAGCCCCAGTGACAACCTGGCAGAAAGCATTTAATATTCCCAAAAAAAAAAGGTTAGGTGACTGGTCTAGCGAAGAAGATCGTATAGTAGATTGATAGAACAGAGTGTCACAATAGGCAATTTAGACCCTGCACTACGGCTTCACGCCTTAAATAGTTCAACCTGCTGTAGCCTTTGTAAATTAAAGTCGCTGCCTATCAGACGACCCAAGTCAGTTGTGTGCTAAGCATGTGTAGGCTAGATAAGGTAGGCAGTGACCTCATCCTGCTGACGTATGGCCACCACTCCCCAATAGACGGCGCTCAGATCTCACGAGATTTTCGCAGGCTTTTGGCTGACCACAGTGACACTGTTAGGTAGTCATTCTGTGCCTAACTCTTACACAGAAGGAGCAACGCTCTGAAAGCTAGCAGAAAGACTAAGCAGGTGACGGATGAAATTCATTCATCGCAGTATAGCCAAACTGACATTGTAAAGAAGATAAATGATCAATCTTTTGTTTAATCACGATTTATTGATATTATTGTTGGATTATGCTTGTGAAGTCTTGCCATGTTTTATCATTGTGAATGTTTGTAAAACTTAGCGTGACCACATGGCAGACATGCGACCGGTTTCGCCACCACGAGGTAGCCTCTACTGTTGTTTCTCCTATGTGTTATTGCAGACCAGTGGTTGTAGAATGTGTATCTTATTAATTACTTCTCCATGTGTTTAGTTTACTTTAGCCATGATTTATGTATATGTATAGGAATTATGTTGGAGATTCCAGTAGACCACGAACTTAGAAGAATGTTCGTCCCTTGTTTGTATAAATGGAGATATCACTGAGGGCTATTTTTGCCATCAGTGAGACGCTCTGCACACCAGTGTTAAACAAGGCGTTGCAGAAACCTGTCTTATGTTTTGCAGACAAGCAGGCTAGTTGGTCCAAGGCAGGGAAAGACCACTAAGATTCAACCCTGACATTCGGCCTGCAGGGGAACATTGAGCACTGAGCTCCAATAGCCCAAAAGTCAACAACCAAGGAGGAGACACCATCCCCACACCTCAAATGTTCAGTTAAGTGACACTAAAGATGTGCACAAACACTGCCCTAGAAGGACTGTGCTGTAGTCCACTCTCCTGAGACAAGAACATTAGGCCAACCAGAATAGCCCAATGATGAGACAGTAGCAAATATCAAGAACAGTAGCAGCATAGACCCATCAAGGA
>CM072512.1:111675842-111923342 GCA_036898135.1 Oncomelania hupensis
TGAGCCGTTTCTTCAGTAATACATTCTTGCGTAACATGAACCTGCTGTTGGGAAGAGTTCAGCTGCTGTTTGAGATTCTCTTCCTGCTTCTGCTGAAGGTCTATTACTTCTCGCTGTGCTTGCAGCAAAGCCTCTGTCTGATCTTCCAGTTGTTGACGTAGCTGGTTCACCTGCTGGTGGCGTTCATCTAGTTGAGCCTGCAGGTCTGTGATGTGCTCAATGGCCTGTTCCAGTTCCTGGGCCTTGTCCTGAAGGCTTTCCTCCAGGGCCATCTTGTCCATGATCAGCTGCTCCTGGAACTGGCTCTCTTCTGCAGTGCTGTTGTTTGAGTTCCTGCGCATCTCCTCCCTGGCTTTAAGCTTGGCCATCTCTTCTTCTTGACCATCCAGCTGCTGCCGCAGATCTTCAATCTCCTGCTTCTGCTTCTCAGCCTGCTGCAGATGTTTTTGGATCATATCACTAGAGACAAGTATATTGCCTTCAAACAGTTGATCCATCTCTTGGTCCTTCTCTTCCAGTTTGATTTGCAGGCATGATATTTGGGAATCCTTGTCAGATAGCAATCTCCGCACAGCTTCAAGCTCTTCAGCTGTTACCGTCACTTGTTCGGGACCCTCTTCCTCCCCAATAGACACATCCAAGTTGACGCAGGTCAAAGACATGGCCGACGATGAAGATGATGCAGAAGGTGCCCTCTCATTTACACTATGATCCAACTCTTGATCCTCACCTGGAATAATGGTGGGGTTCTGCAAGTCTTCAACCATTCCTTCTAAAGCTATTTTTTCCTGCTGTATGTCCTCCATGTGTTTAGCTTGCTGCACCAGCTGCTCCTTCAGTTTCCACAGTTCTGCTTCACGCTCCTTCAGCAGTGCTGACTTCCTGCGTGGTTCTGTGAAAGATGAGGACAAGGAGGATACAGAGCAGTTAAGGGCCTGCTGTGACAGCTCTTCTTTCAACTTGGCATTCAGGGTTTCCAAGCGCTGGATCTCCATTTCACGGCGATTTAGAAGGGACTTCAGCTTGGACACCGTTGACAGCTCCTCCAGTCTCTCTGTGTCAGCCAGCTCCATTGCGACCATAGCCTGAAATGGTTAAAAAAAAAAAAAATCAAAACGATTTTAAAACTGTTACTTCAACAAGCAAGTCTAAATATTATTGGCACCTGGAGAACGTAAACTCCAACGTTATATATCATCTTTACCCATCACTGCCATATTTATATCCACACCAAAAGACAAGTTTTACTCACTTTCTTGTAGCGCACAACCTCGGCGCTTGCTTGGTTGAGGTTATCTTTCATGTGTGCATTTTCCAAAGTAAGCTGTTCTATTTCCTGCTCCTGTTCTTTCAGCTTCATCAAAAGCTCTGACTCTATTTCAGAGATGTTTGAAGAAGCATCCACCCCGTCAGATCTTCGTTTCAAGCGCGTTGCTATTCTGGTTGTGCTATCTGTTCCGGATAACGCAGACACCATTCCCTCCTGCCTGGCTGGTGTGGTGTAGCCCGTCTTGTGTTTTTCCAGAAAACAGCCGTCCCCTTCCAGTCTGGATGTAGACAGAGAGAACTGCAAGTCCTGTTCAATAGTGCCATCTAGGGATGCAGAAATTGACTTTCTTGACATGGATGTTTCTGACGCTAAATAAGGTTTCTCTGGGCTGTATGTGAAGCTCTCGGACAGCATCGATGTCCTGATCGCCAGCCCAGCAGGTAGAGGTGAAGACGCAGTGGATATTTTTGTCTTGGCTGCATGGGAGAAAGGTTCCATCTGCATGGAAGTGTCAACCAAGATTTTCTCTGTTAGTGAGGCATCAGAAGACTCTATGAGAACCTCAGCATCCACCATTTTCACAGCGGTTCTGAAAGAAGAAGCGGGTGACTCCTCAGTCATGGTAGAGCAATCCTGAATGTCTTTGTTCACATGCACGATGGTGGATGCTTCAGAAGCAATAGGCATGTCGTCAGTCATTGTAGCAGAGTCAGCAACAGATGATTTTGTCCCTGCTGGCTTTATTGGTTTGGCTTCATCTGCGCTCGAGTTCAGTGCATCAATCTTCACAGCCTGTTTCAAACATAGGAAACACCAAAAAGGTAATACCAAAGTTTCATTTTATGTCCAATTATTAACATATACGAGTCTATAAATGTAAGCTCGACTTATGATCTGCTCACTATTCTCTAATACAGTAGAACCCGCGAGGAGGGGACACCTTTGGGGAAAGACAAAAGTGTCCCTTCGTTGCAGGTGTCCTCTGAAGACAGGGAAGGGACATTTGTTCAAAAACTAACTACATGTACATGTATAGGTTTACATACACTAGTACGCTGCTGTTATACTGGTTCGAACTGGATTTTACTGGTATGTACTGCTCTGTGCTGGTTTTATCGTAACCTCCCACACCTAATCAATAGGCACTGGAAGATTCGCTCGTGTGTGCCAATAAATATAAACTTTCATTCACTCGCTCAGTGTAGGGGAGCTAACTCGGAATTCAAGCTGTCCGCTCCTTGAAGGGAAAATTTATGATCGGGACCGATTTAGACTGTCCGTGTCCGCGTTAAAGAGGTGTCCGCTGATCAGAAGGCACTTTGTGTTGAAAACTAATCGGTGCCGAGGGAAAGTGTCCCTAGGTTGGAGGTGTCCGTTCTAGAGAGGGCCCCTCCTCGCAGGTTCTACTGTATTACAGAGCAATTGTGTATTGCACAATATTCATGAATATAATTATTGCAAAAAATAGTCACAGCTATCAAGCATAGAAGCATAAAATCTCAACACTTCACCACTGTACTAGCTGTGCTATGATTTTACCTGCACTGTAAATCATTCAATGATCCATACAAGATCCACTCCGTAAATCGGCAACTAGACATTAGACAATGGATATAATTATCAGAACAACACTGAAAACGTACTACTGGTATGCAGCTGCGGCGCTTGTTGCCTCCCCCTGCACTGCCCAACTGTCCACTAAAGGAGCTAATGTAGGTCTCCACTTGCTGTTCTAGAGAGGCAATGTAGGGATCCTGCCCTGCCAAATCCTTCTTCAGGTCTGAGATCTCCTGATCACAAAACACAAATATCATCATCATCACCATCACCACCAACTGCATAATTGTCCTTAATAATCGTGCATAAAATAAAAAATGGTAAGCAATGAATAGTGTTAGAAAGGGAAGCAGCCATTTCTTAGTATGAAAAGGAGAAGCAAAAATTGCTGTTAAATGTAGCCGTGGAAATACAAACCTTCAAAACTATCATCTTATTGATAATAAATCCTTTAAAGGTCAACATCATTGAAATATAAAATTGAGCACAAAATATCTACATAATAAAAGAAGTCACATGCCAAACAAATTTTTTCCGAAAAATACTGCCTTTTTTTTTAATATTTCATAAAATCTACTTCGAATAAACTTTTGCACCTTCGAAAAGCCCGCTCACGTGACCACATGGCTCGTGACGTCAACTGCTGTAGACAATATAGAGTCCGATAGTGCCCCTTCTCTACCAGGGGCCGGGTAGCTCAGTTGGTAAGAGCGTCTTGCTAGTAACCGAAAGGTCGCTGGTTCGAATCCCGGATTGGTCAACGTGTGATCTTTTTATTTTCCCCTTTACCAACAACTGGCCCGCTGGTGTCAGTATAAATCGGTCCAGTAGTCACCTATATGCGAAAGTGTCGTGTGACTATAATCTACATACAAACAAAAAACTTCTCTACCAAAACGCAGGAAAACGAAGAGCAGTGGCCTATATTGTGCCGTTGGATGTTGTACAAACAAACAAGTGGATGGGATAACATTGCATAGGTTTCCAAAAAACGAAGAAGTGCGAAATAAGTGGGTGAGATTTGTGCATCGTCAGCAATTTGCGCAAAACACTTCGCTGAAGACTGCTACCCCCCAAGTGCCACTTTTATGCGGAGCTTTGGGATAAAAACAATACAGACATTAAAGCCTATCTCTGTTCCAACGATCCAAAGTCCGTGTGCCATTGCAACAAGCGCCTCAACAACAGCAACAGTGATTCAACTTCAACTACAGTCACAGTGGCTACTACACATCCATCGTCTGCTATCACTTGCCGGGTGTCAGGAAAGTCAGAGGAGCTTTTCAGAAAAGGGAACGCAAGAGGTTATGTATTCACGGGTCTAGCTCGTATAATTATTTGTTTATTATTACAATTAGTACTCGGGGGTCGAATTAGTTTCTAACAGAAGAGAGCACTGCTGTAATACGACAGATCGAGTGAAGAAACACTGCTTGTCTCGCTTGTAACTTCTTCGCAGTCGGCCAATGTCTACAGCTGCTGACGTCACTGCGAGGGGAGATCAGCGATAGCTGCGTTTTAGAGTATTACTTCCCTTACCGTTAATTACAGGTAGGAAATCCCACTTTCAGTGATCGATATCTATTAAACGATAGAGCTTTGCTTACGGAATTTTTTGCATCTGGTATTATTTAGTAAAGTTCTTTCAGCAGAAACTTTTTGACCGAGCACTGTGGTTGACCTTTAAAAAAAAAAAGTATAAACAGATTAATTACATTGATATCTCACCTGATCTTTTTCATGCAGGCCGGCAGTCAGCTGTTTGATTTCTGCTTTCAGGGAAGAACATTGTGCTTTTAGTTTTTCCCAATCCTGAAGGTCAAAGTCAAACCGCTTGCAGCACAAGTGGCACATCTCCTGATTCAGCCGTTTGTTGTTCTCTTCCGCAAGCCACAGCTGGTTCTCACTATGGAAAATAATATTAAACAGCAATAGTACATGTGCTGTTCTTGTATAAATATAATCCACTTCCCAGCTCAGATAGCTGCTCAGGACACAATCATGGTCACAACACGGTCACAATACAAAGTATGCCAAATGAGAAAGGGAGTAGCAAAAAATGTGCAGCACATTCAAACTGTACATATTAAACAAATCTGACGAAATACCACTTACTAAGCAATTTACGTATTTTACTGACGGAATACCACTTACTAAGCAATTTACTGAGGAAATACCACTTACTAAGCTATTTACTGACTTGCCTACCTGAAAAACCTGTTGACAGTGCTCCAGGTAGCTCAAAACCAGATTTTTGCTTATCTTACGTCTTCTTCTTGTAACATTAATATTGACATTGGGTACTAAGTGTACTGAAATACATATAGAAATGCATATTTACTAAGCAAATGATAATACAAAGGATAACTCGAGCGGCAAAGCCCATATGACTCAAATGCTCCTTATGGAACTTGCAATATTTAACATGAAAATTACTGTCCAGAAAAGAATAAAAAGAAACAGTGGCATTAAAATGCGAAATAATACTGACTTTGATCTTTCTATGCTCTTGGCCTTAATGCATATTTACTAAGCAAATGATATTACAAAGTGTAAGTCAAACGGCAAAGTCCATATGACTCAAATGCTCTTTATGGAACTTGCAGTATTTAACATGAAAATGACTGCCCAGAAGAAAAAAAAAAGAGAAACAGTGGCATTAAAATGCAAAGTAATACATGTGTACTTTGATCTTTCTATGCTCTTGACCTTGAGATAACCTTGACCTCTGGCTCCAAATACACTCGTGCATTATTAAATAAACTACAGCAAAAGTTGTATGGTGCCAAAAAAAAACAGGCCTTGGGATGACCTTGACCTTCAGTGACCTTGGGATGATCTGGACCCTCATGTGGTCTCTCATGTTCTTGTATGATCAAATAACCAAATGTTATTGTATACTATGGATTAAATAGAGCCATTCCAATGTATGATGACCTATTCTTTGTAGGTTTTTGCAAGGCCTAAGATGACCTTAGCCTTCAAGATCAACGCAACAAATTGAACATATACGAAATATCAATCTATCATCTCTAAATACAACAAGTTTGAACTTTATATCTCTCATAGTTTAGGGTAAAGGTCACTTCAAAGTACCTATACTGACTTAGGACAACGCCGGTGACCTTGGAGTGAGGTTAACGAATTGTGCATAGGATGTGTTTCTCATTGATATTTATCATGCATTAAAGAATCATAAATTCAATATTAGTAATGTTGACCCTTTGACCTTGACCTTGACGTGAAGTCATTCATCCACTGATCATTTATGAGGTCTACACCATCTTACCAAGGTTGTTTGTGATAGCTGAAACAGGTTCTGAGATATTAATCCACTTGCAAGTTTTGCACAGGCAAACTGTGGACAGACACACAGACTGATGAACAATTTTTTAAATGTTATTTTTGGAATATTTGTGACTTATCTTGCACAGAAGTGCAAAAAAATCTTGACCATTTTTTTCTTGAAAACATTTTTGAGGGGGTGAGTACATAGACTCACATTGCTATGCATGCGAGTCAAAAATGAAAGAACAAGTGAATTCAGGTCAACGTTTTGCAGAAGAGGGCAAATAAACTCTCTCGCATAACTGCCATAAGCAACACATCACACATACTTCAATCATGTTACAATTCAAGGTTCCCCAATGAGTCTGAGGAGTGGGCTCACATACATTTTACAATTTTAAGTTGTTTTTTTTTTACTCCTTGTTCAGGGTTATAAGGAGTGGGAAAAAAAACAATGGAAAAAAAATGTACGCTCACTCTTTTTACAAGTCAGCATACACACATCATGCACACATTCATACCAGTGATTCATAAACACACTCACATCAAACTATGATGCCACTTCCAGTTCCAAAGCATAGCGTGATGAATTAAGAGCTTTGTTATTGGTTCATAGTGCAGAAGGCACACACCAATGAACATCGTGCTAACTTTTCAGTCGCATGGCCGTGCTAATTTTAGATACGATTCTTCCCAAATCAGTAAACACTCTTGTAAGAAGCAGCTGTTTGTCGGAAACTTACTCAAAAAAAAAAAAAAACTTTTTGTCTCGCTTAACATCGTGTTCACTATCTTCTCATGATGTAGATCGATTTTCAGTTGTATTTTCAGTACTATTTGTAACATAAAAAGAAGCTGCTAAACATTCATCAAGAGCCTTTTCCAAGTGCAGATAAAAGCCACTGGTGTCGAAAACATGCATACATTGCATTAATACCGAGATCTGGCATAATCATGCCTCAGACCCTCAAAATCACGCCTTAGAATCGTCGATCAGGCTTGAGAAGTACATCTTATACTTTTCATGTGATTTTGAATATATGTGCTTTCGCAGTAGTTGTGACTGCCACATGCAATGGTAAAGTCGATTTTGCACAAAGTGCACCTTACAAACTCTGGCCCTTTCTGAGATCTAGTCAGACAAGGCCACTTTTCGTTGCAGACTTTCAAAAAAGTGTTCTTTCTGTCCTGCTGCTAAGCTTTTGCTTCATTTTTATTTGGATCGGGATAACAGCCGGCATCATGGCTTTGCTTCATTTTTCATGTTAGTACACAGCGCTGAGCAGAATGGCGGAAACCGGAACACAAGTGATGCGAACTTACAATATTGGTGCATTTGCCACTTCGATCGATAAGGGAAGTAACTAAGTGCCGCATCTTAATCGTTTAAAAAAACAAAACAAAATTCTGTAATTTTGGCAAGCTGACCAGACGATTGTACTCCTAGGAATGCCTATGAATTTCGGCGAACGAACGAAAATACGGTAGGCAAGTCTGCTAAAGGAATATGAAGTAGAGTTACCAAATGAGAAAAGCATGCAGATACCTCACTCAAAATTCTCACATAAACTGGGCTACAAAAATATTGTTAACATCAATAAACCATACTTGATTGTGGTTGCCAACCCAATTAAGAGAAGGAGACATGGTTATCACAAACAGCACACTCACAACAATCGTTTCTCTTCCAGCACTAGCAGGTGGTCTTGCTTCAACTTTTCCACCTGCTCCTTGAGGTTCTCAATCTCTTCCTGCTGGTTGCTCTCCATATCTAGGCTCCTCTGCCGCACCTGGTCTTCCTGACAGTCTACCTGCATGGCGGTCTCAAATTCAAGCTGCCTAATGTGTTCCTGAAGCTTGCTTATCTGCCAGAAAAAAAAGAGCACATACAACTGGTGGTACTGGTGTTACTTGTAAGAGTATACACACTAAGCAAGCATGCAGAAATTCCGTACCGGTAGGCATGCCTGCGAACAAAGCTGTATTCCTTTAAGTGTTCACACAGACTCATAAACACAGGCATGCCTACCCTCAATTTGAAGTTTCCGTATTAGCTTTTTTAAATTTCAGCATTACTATTACGATTTCCGTATTTACTTTTACTACCTATTATTTTTGCACATCCTTTTTGATATTAAGCGAAGAATCCAGTGATAGATTTATTTGCTGCCACAATTTTCTTTTTCTTCTCCAAAGCCTCGTAATTCTTGATATGCTGTAACGTGGGCCTTCCGCGTGCCGCTTGATGTCTTCATATCAATGGCGGAGAGGCCAAACTGGTTGGCACAAATCGTACTTTTGAGTCAGTGCTGCCGCGAATAACGAAAGGACACTTTTCCGAACATGATGCAAGAAATATCTGCCTCTTGCGCGGTTTCTTAGAAGATTCAGATTTACAATCACTTTGCTTAGCCATTCGTTTGGACGCTATGTTTTGAATTCTGTCTCACGAGCACTGATCTTCACTGCCACTGTGCAAAAACTGGTTCGGCAAACTTCGGTGCCTCTACCGGAAACTTCGATGCTACGTGTCTCTACTGCGACTACGCATTGCGGCATTAAACCGGGTTCGGCCGTCTTTAGAAAAAGGTCACGCGGTGCATTACCACAGGCCAACAAGTTCGAATAAGTCACACTCGATCGTCTATCAGTACAAATGGTACAAAATAACTCCCCGAGTCTCCCTCTCTCTATTTAAAATTCTGGCATCAGTGACAAATCTGAATTCCGTTTAAAACAGTAATAAACATGATAAATCGAGCGATAAAGATTCAGATACTAGTACAGTTGTAGTAATACTAAGAGTAAGAGATCGAGAAAATAATAAATAAATATTATACACTAATAGTTATACTACTACCAATAGGTACTCCAAGCTGATTTTTAAAAAATTGCCTAAATAATTAAAAAAATATGCTTAATAGATAGATTTCTTCATGCTGAATTCATTGGTATAATTAATTTTTCATTAGCTTCATTAGTTTTTAAGTTATGATTTTTTTAATGAATTAATTTTGGAGCCGATTTTGCGTGCAAAAGCAAAAAGTGATAAATGGCCATTTTTAAGGCATTGTATTTTCTTTAGTTAATCATTTAGAATCATTAAATCTACAAATTTCACTTAGTATATATATATATAATGGCTCTAATTTTTTCCAAGTAGCCTGTTTGAATGTTTTCTAAGAAAATTCGATTTAAAAATGGCCATCGGAGCTATTTTAAGCAAATTTTCTCACTGAGAACACCAGGCAATTTCAATTTAATATAACTTTACATCTAATTAAGCTACAGATGTGATTTTAGCATCAATGGATTTGTTTTAAAGAGTTTTATAAAAAGAAAATGACACAATGAAAATAGCATGATGCAGTGTAACCTTTATCAGTTTATGAAAGAAGTAATGAATTACAAGTCTTTCTGCTTAACGTAGGCAATTTCAATTTCAACTTTACATCTAATTAAGCTACAGATGTGATTTTAGCATTAATTGATTTGTTTTAAAGAGTTTTATAGAAAGAAAATGACACAATGAAAATAACATGATGCAGTGGAACCTTTATCAGTTTATGAAAGAAGTCATGGATAATAATTCTTTCTACTTAAAGCAGATAATTTCAAGTTAATATCACTTTACATCTAATTAAGCTGCAAATATGATTTTGACATCAATATATTTGTTTTAGTTTTATTAAAACAAAATGACACAATTAAAATACCATGATATATACATTTAATTTAACCAATGAAAAATCCAAGCAACAGAAAATAACAGTAGACCTGTGTAAACTGTTGAACCCTAGTGAAGTGACCTTAAAAAAAGTAAAGAGTAAAACTAAAAGTAAAAAGTATAGAGAATAATTATTTTCAAGTATAGGCTAGACAACAATTATGAGGCAATGTCATAAATGGACAAATCTGCACGAAAAAATAACTTTAGGCTGCAGAAAATTGTCTTTGTGAAGATTGTCGATCATTACGATAATTTACATCTAAATAGGCCTACCGAAGAAGAAACCGAAAATAGAGAGGTCACGTGACTTCATAAAATTTGTTTTTTCTCAAAATAGAGCTACATTTGACTACAAATCGAACACACAGCATAAAGCTTATTCTTTTCCGAACTCAAAAATGCTTAGTTCTTACGAACGACCTTTTAAAATAAAATTAATTAAACGGTTATCTGACGGTAACTTTCCGCCATTTTGGCACTGCCGAAGCAGGCACGCTTTCGGCTGTCAAACCGCTCTTCTTATTTTCTAATTTCTAATGCGTCCTTATTAAAATCAGAAAAAATAATAGCACTGAATTTGAGACAAAACGTTCCTGTATCGTTACATACTAAAATATCCTTCAAAACTCAATTATTTCCGTTTACTTTTAGGCTTCAAACTTTTCAACTTTGATTTCCGCGCACTCATTTTCAACAAGGTAGGCTTCATTTAGTATCAAATTGATCAGCATTATCTCCCCTACATGATGTCATAAGTTTTTTTTAGCTTAGTAGCAAGGACGCTTTGAAAATAGCGCGGAGAGAGAGGTACTGTGCGCTCACAGATCGGGTCACTTTTGGAATGCGCGGCGCTCGCGAGCTAACGGTTATACTTTTTAATTAATAATTTTACTTTCATAACGGTGTCAAACAAACAAATAAATCACACACACATGTAATTGAAAGATTAATCTTTATTTTGGTATGCATATTTTATTAAAATATAATGTATTAAAGAAGAAAATATAAGTTAAAGTATCATGAAAAACGGCCCTGAAAGCAGCACAATCACTGACACAAGGCCAGCTTGGAGTACCTACTACCAAATGAAGAATTGGCCTATAAACTAAAGTAACGGAGCCTGCGGCTGAAGCACATACTGCAGGAAGAGTTATGTTTACCCTGTTTGAGTATTAAACATGGTACAATTTAACTATAAAAGAAGGAAAGAAAACAAAAACAACAGAAGACAAGTGTCGACCGGTTTCGGTCTCGAAGACCTTTATCAAGACATTTCATGATGCTGCCGACATTATTTATGTTTCTATGGAAAAGTACAGGTCGGCATCCATTCTTTAACCTTATTTAATTACCTCCACAAAATAAAATAAAAAAGAAATAACTATAAAAATAATACTTACTAATGAATAAGGAAATGAACACAAATAAATAAAATAAAATAAATAATTAAATAAAAATTTATACATTAGTTTAAAATAACCCACAAACAAATCACAGGCTGCAGAACAGTCCAAGGAAAAAATCTCTGAAATCCGGCCGGGGTCCAGGGGCCGCCATAAGGCCCCTGGTGAGGTCCAGGGGCAAAGCCCCGGTGGAGGGTCTGGGGTGCAAAGCCCCCCTGAAGCTGAACGCTTCATAGCATTTGAAACCCTAAAAGAATGCTTTTCGTGAGAGATAAACTTGAATTTTTGTTGTTGTTGAGAATATTCATAGATTGGCAATATTATTATTAATATCCTCACAAACACAAAACTTACTTGAAAACTTGGCATTTATCGCTAAAATTAGGTAGTCAAAGCCATTTAAAAAAAAATGATTTTCTCATCACAAAACTGACATAGATTTAAAGAGCTTTTCATTCTGAACACAGTGGTATATTTTTTTTCCCCATAGGACAAATAGGTAAAAAGTTATTAATGTTTGAAAATGCCGAATGTTGGTGTTTTTTTGGCAACGTTTTGGAATTGAAGAAATTGACAACTTTGGAGTCTCAAAGTGAAGCCAATATTGATACCAGAAAGCTGATTTTTGACAGGTAACCCCTTCATATGTTATACTCCAAGCCCAATTTTCTTCAGGCCTATCCCATGTAATGTTCAGCCTTTTTGGTGCTTCAAAGTTGGGAAATCATCAAATTCGCAGTGCGTGCCGGCAAATGGCGTGCTACTACGCTCAGCACTCATGTCGCTGAATAGGCCTACGACTTGGCGATGGCCGGAAAAAACCCCGAACACCGTTTGGGTACACTTTTCTACGGCAAAGCGCTCCGCGATACAGTAATGCACAAATTAATAAATACCCTAGTTTTATAAAGGAAAGTCTGCTCTTTATTTCTTGCTAAGTTTTAAACTTCTAGTTAAAATCAAACTTACATCAAAACCGCTTTATCCACTTTGTTCGGCTCGAAACAAAACTTTTACACACGAGAGCCCCACAATACCTATATGTAAATGAAGCTAAGTATCCGAACTTCTCATTGGTTCTTATTTTTAGGCCATCCAATGAAGTATCGCAAAGCGCTTAGACTTTGAAACGAGCCATCTCTCAGCAAACGACGATGACAACTTTTTCGCAGCGGCATTCAGCGTTCGGATAGGGGCGTATTCAAAAGCTGTTTTCTCGGAATCTTTCGCATAAACATGCATTAAAAACAACACAGATGTAAAGATAAAGCTTTCAATTTTTATTTGAATACAGCCACTGTTCGTTTTGATGCAGTTTTACATTAATAATAAGTGTTGAAAGTGAAGTGAAAACTGAGTCAAAACTGCCGACCGGACAAGAGCCAATGAAGGGCTTGGAGTACCTACTAAAATACAATTATGCGCTTTAAATACAATCACATTTAAACACATACTCACATATTCAAGCCTAGTATATGTCTAAGAATTAATTCACAATTTCATGGCGAAGTGACCGACAACATGGCCGCCATGTACTGTTTGTGTTGCCACAGTCAGTCACTTCGGCATTAAATTGTGAGTTAATTATAATGCATATGGGCTTGAAATATGCAGAGCTGCCAACCCCTAAAAAAAATTTCAGTAGCAAACAAAGAAAAATATCAGTAGTTTCAGCTCAATTTCAGTAGCAAATGTACGAACAAGAATTTTCACATGATAAAATGAGCATTATTTAAAATGTTGATATTAGCTTAAATAAAAACCAAACACCAACACAAAAAGCATTAACTTTCAAATATTTATTTTTAAAATGATAAAAATGTTCCTGAAAAAAAAACAAAACAGTTTTAACATTTTGTTCGGAAAAGCTAACCCAATGGCTCACTACATGTACTAATGGCATGGATACTGCATTGGTCTCTCTCTCTCTCTCTCTCTCTCTCTCTCTCTCTCTCTCTCTCTCTCTCTCTCTCAGTCTACCACGCAGTGGCTGCTGAGCTAAAAATAGCGCACACGCAAAGCGTTATACGAAAGTCTATGATATTGACGAAAGCCTAGTAGGCCTACGTCTCTCGCGGCTTTGTTTCGATACTTGTAAAAAAATAGGTATGCTTTGAAATTTTTCTTCCGTAGTATTTCTTGAAATGGCGTAGTTCCGGAATTAAAGAACATTTTCCGGAGAAACTACGGACGTTCCGTAGGGGTTGGCAGCTCTGAATATGAGTACATGTGTAAATATGACTGTATTTAAATCGTACGATTTTATTTTAGCGATTATATACGCAAACAAACGCAAGAAAACCATCAGCAAGCCGGACCCCGTCTCTAAACTGCAGGTTTACCGACTAGGCCTACGTGGGCTAGTTAGGCCTATTGAAAAAAAGGATGCAAGAAGAAAGTCATATTAATGATATTTTAACTCACCAGGTAATCTGCAGGCCTGGGAATGAGAAAAAGTGGTTTGGGCGTACCGTATATCGGGACGCGCGGCACTAGATAGTTAGTTACAGAGGCGAGGCCCGAAGGGCCGAAGCACCTTGCGGTCTAGGGGTTCTGGGGGAGCGCCGTAAGCTTCCCCAGCGGGGTCCGGGGCGGAGCCCCGGCCGCCAACACATTTCCTGCATTCTGAAACACAAATCTGGCCTCTCCTAGTGCCTTTAAAACACATTTCCTGCATTCTGAAACACAAATCTGGAAGTATCGAACGAAGGATGTCTCAAACCGAAAGCAGTGCATCTTAACACTGTCCACTATGAACGGAAAACGGACAAAATGTATTGCATGCGCAAAACTAGTCAGAGTTCGGTTTCGGCGTAAGAAGGTCACTTTCAGCGTAAATGCAATGTGACTTCGGCGTAATTACGCCGAAAAGCGTACCATTCCCAGGCCTGAATCTGCTTTGATTGCTGCCTGTTGCTATTGAAGCTTTTATGTGCGTTTTGGAATGCATATGCTCATACAGAGCGGTAATGCCACGATTGGCATAGCTGACTTCTCTGTCACACAAAAGGCAACGCACCATTCCAACAGTCGACTTTTCGTAAAAAGGCAGAAAGCCGCTGGTCACATTCTCCTACTTTTATAGACTTCTCCATCCACTCCCACTTCCATTTGTTTGCAATGTTGCCTTCAATGAAAGGCTTGCCACGATTAATTATTCGTGAAACGCACGACATGGTAATTTTCGCAGACACAAAATTCTGACAAAGGTACTGTTTTCCAGTGGCCCGTGAAAAGTCATAAAAGAATTTAACAACTGTACGCGCCCGCTGAAGTTACTCTGATCTGAGCAACGGTTTAAGCGCGGGTAACAAGAACACAACATTAGCGGGCGGCGCGTTTCTTTTCTATTACCATAATGGCGGCCAAAATAAGGTGGATCAGCAGGCATGCTACTCTGAAAATTTTGTTTTCCAGGAAAATTTTGGAAGGATTAGCAGAGCCCCGAGAGCGAGCCTGCAAAACAGACCCCCCCCGGAAATTTTTTTTTTTTAAAGTTAAAATCTGTGCAATCTGGCACATTCTGAGCACTTTTTGAGCGACGAAAAATCAATCAACAAAGACGAAAAAAAAAAAACCAAACATTTTAGTTTAAACTAATACAAGAAATGATACTGGTAGGCCTACATGTCTGTTAACATTATTGTATTATAGTCTGTCATTTAGAAATAACATCAGTCCTCAGAAGAGTGAACAAAATAAACTAACCTTGAGTTTAAAAGTGTTCTTTTTACAAAGTCATGTTTTCTTCGATTGCTTTTTGTAAAATGGAAGATGAGTATTCTTCTCCAATTCGATCTTCTTCTCTCTTGGACTTAAGATGGCCTGCCAAGTCAGCTGCTCCAGAACCGCCATAACTTATTTCAGTCCGGCACAGTGTACAGTAAGCTTTGCCCGGAACCTTAAGCTTTTCGATGTGGTCGACAAATTTCTCGACGTACTTCTTTTTTTCTTTTTCTTTTCCGACAACTTTTACTTCATAATCCAGTGTTCTCTGCAGCCAGTCCCAACGCCACTTGTTTTTGAGACCTTTGTCCCAGTCTCCTACTGTGTTTCTTATTACAATGTCGGTTCGAAACATTTTGATACTATGCTACTATTAGTAGTATTTATCATCACAAAAACGCTTCCACACGTTATCAAACTTAAAAAAACATAGAATCGTGGTGAAGACTGTCAAAAATCAAACGGAAACAACTGGACACGAGCGAATCACATAAGAGAGAAGCAATCTGATTGGTGAGATAAATTTAGCTAGCCAATCACAACGCCGCTTTGATATGATCGTTAAAATTGACTGTCATGGCGGTCTAGCAGACGAATCCCGCCGATATCGCCTACCGTGATAAGAACCCTTGCATTTTTTATTTTCGACACAGATTTTTTTAATACTCCCGGAAATTTTTCAATCACCCGGAAAGCCAAAGATCGATCTTCAGGAATTCCTGGAATTCCAGGAAAAGTAGCATGTCTGATCAGTGACCGGATTTGCAAAGATCGGGGAAAAAATTGCTACCCTCCCCCCCCCCCCCCCCCCCCCCCAAAAAAAATCTCGGAACTTCATTTTTTTTTTCTTGGGACGGCAACCATTTTCCTCGGAAAATCGCGGATCCGATGAGAGTTCTGCAGCCTGAAATCATCTACGTCATGTGTGACATCATTAGTACACACTACACAATCTGTGCACTGCCAAAAGAGGGAAACAATCCAACAGTGCCAAAGTACATACATGTAAATAGATCCGTAAATTATTAGTTAGATAATAATAATAATAATAATAATAATAATAATGACAATACTAATAATTTAATAATGTGCATCTTTAAATGAAAAAACAAAACAAACTAGGCTATAGTATTACTATATAGGCCTAAACACCATGGTTTTTTTTCGGAGGCATTTTTTTGTTTGTTGACAAAATGGAATCGCAAACTAGATCTACACTGTGACTGTCAATGCGTTGGCGCGTTGCATGTCAGCAATGAAAACTATGGATCGGAAAAGTTTGTATTATACTGAAAGGGTAAATAATTTCGTTTCGGTAATGGTTGTGCTAAGTTTTATTGAGTTCGCAGTTTGTATAGATCTTTTTAAATGACAAATCTTCGAAAGTTTGACCGCCCGATCGTAAAATCAATAGGTCACTTGACCAGCTGGCTGGCAAACCAATTGGTCATTTCAGATTTTAATGCGTCAATGACCGATGACCGACGCCAAGAATAAACCCTGGATACATGATGAGGCAATTTAACATGTGGGTGGACAATCACAGAAATACGCGAAAGAAAATGTTAACCAACCTCTTCTTTATGCTCGCCTTCCATGCAACGTATCACCTCAGTAAGTCTGCCCACCTCTTCCTGAATGCTACTAGGAGCATTACCAATGCTGCTGTCTGACAAAAACGGTTCTGGCACACTACGCTCATCACTGAGACGGATAAATGACTGAGCCTTGGACTCGTCATTCTGAAAGGAGGAGATTTCGGTAAAGGGCAGATCCCTGTTGTCCATGTTCAACTCCAAATCCACCTCTTCACGGATGGTGATCTGGGAGCACTCAATAGGATTAAACAGAGTGGGATCTGCAACAAGAAAATAATTCATGGTTAAAATCTGTGGCCTGTGTATTGTGCAATTATTTTGATTTGTATCATAATTTATCGTACCTGCATTTTCAGGGGGTATTTTTGAGTTTTGGGTATCTGCATACACATTTAAGACAGCATACACTGTCAGAAAAAAATTGTTTTCATGATCAAGAGAATGCGTATAATACACATAATTCTGAAACAAGGACAGCCCAAACTGGTCAGTTTTGCAGCCTTGTACACAATCATACAGTATAGTAAGACTGCATCCACTGTTATGAAATTGTGTGTCCACACTCGAGAGAATGGCATACTTAGGCACAATTCTGAAGTAAGCACAAGTCCCATACTATACAATTCTGATATATAACCAGAATCTGCTATGAACCCACCAATACTTAAACATTAAACTCAGTTTAAACTGAAGTTTTAAAACGAGTCAGGTCTTTGTTTTTATTTCTCCTAACTTTTACACTAGATAGTATGATCACAGAAGAGTGCACAGAGGTGCCAACCCCCTAATCTTCTTGTCAGTATTTCCGGACCCGTTTGTCAGTATTTTTTAACACTTGTCAGTATTTTTTTTTCTCTCGCAAAACCTAGCCTATGACACTATAAAGTAATGACAGGCTTCCCTCTGAAACAGAAGGCTATTTTCAATCCTCTAAAATCACGATAAAAATCAGCTTGTTGAACACCACACTTGTTTTACTCTAAAATCACCATGAAAATCAGCTTGTTGAACACAGCGACGTTCAGTGAGTGCAGGAGTACTATTATGAGACCAAAAACCGGTACAGAAGCACCGCTGGCAAAGATAAACGATCGGCAACTTTTCCTCCGTATTTTTATAAAAGCTACCGTATTTCCGTATTTAATTCACTTCGCCGGAATTTATTTAATTCACTTCGCCGGAATTAAATACGGTCAATCCGTACTGGTTGGCACCTCTGAGTGCATTAATTAATCCATATTATTGAGGTGAACACTTTCCGATACGTGTATAAACAACTTTAACAGATAATTGGATACCAAAGGAGGTCATGAGGCCATGCTAGCAATAAACTCAGTTAATAATATTGAGCTGGTTTCCTATGCCAAAGGTTCGAACCCCGCGTGGGACGAACTTGCATGATTTAGGTATGAGAATTTTCAGGACACCAAGGGTTGTTGTTGTGTTTTTTTCTGGGCATTCCAGTTCCCTTCTTTCTTTCAATAATGGTATTGGATGCAGTCAACGTAAAATTTCAAAAATATAAATTGATTTCTATTCAGACTTTCGTAATAGCGATCTCTTTAAGAGTACAATTGATGAAAATGCTCTTGATAGAATCCTGCATTATTAATATTATTCCATTTAGTTTCATTCAGCGTCACCTGATACAACAGGCACAAAATCAGTCGCACAGAAAGCAACGAGGTTTGTAGCATACGCTCTCAGAGTGGGGTCACGCTTCGCTCACCTAATGTGTATGCGCCTCTAAAGCAGGCATCCCTACCCGTAGGGAATTTCCGTATTTTTTCCGGAGATTTGAAAAACTCGGCAAGCGCTACGAAAATACGGATACTTGTTTCACAGTCCGAAAATAATTAGAAACAACACTGGGAAAAAAATCGAACTCGTTGGCCTGTGGTAATGCACAGCGAGAACGCTTTTCAAAAACTGTCGAACTCGAACGTGGCATCGAAGTTTCCGGTAGAGGCACCGAAGTTTGTCGAACCAGTTTTTGCGCAGTCGCAGTGAAGACCGGTGCTCGTGAAACAGAATTCAAAACATGGCGTCCAAATGAATGGCTAAGCGAAGTGATTGTGAATCTGAATCTTCAAAGAAACTTAAAATTTCTTTTGGTATCTCTGACTCTGCCCTCTCATGGTTTCACTTCTATCTCTTTGATCGCCCTTGCTCCGTTTTGGTCTGTGGCCTGTCTTCTGATCCATCTCCACTACGTTTAGGTGTGCCCCAAAGCTCTGTCCTGGGGCTGATCCTTTTCGTTCTCTATACTCAACCCATTGCTTCTATTGTACAACGTCATTCTCTCTCCCATCACAGTTTCTCGAATGACAACCAGCTGTATGCTTCTGGACCCCTATTTCTTCCACTCAGGCCTGCGTCTCAGAGCTTAAGGTTTGGATGACGCAGAACAAGCTCAAACTTAACGAGGATAAAACTGAACTTATCATCATTGCTCCTCAAAAAATCTTTTCATCTTCTTCCTTACCTTGTTCTGTTTCACTTGGCGACACCGACATTTCTCTATCAACCTTTGTCCGCAATCTCGGTGTCACCATTGATCAAACCCTCTCTTTTCAGACGCATGTAGCTAATATTTGTAAAACCTGCTTCTACGAAACTCGTAGAATCTCATCCATCCGTCATTTACTTACTGAAGATTCAACTAAGACTCTTCTCTGTGCCTTTGTACTGTCTCGTTTAGATTACTGCAATGCTATTCTTTCAGGCTGTCCTAACTATCTTATTTCTAAGCTCCAAAGGGTCCAGAACCATGCTGCTAGGCTTGTCTTTCGCTCTTCTAAATTTGACCACATCTCCCCTCTCCTACACTCTCTCCACTGGCTTCCTGTTCAACAGAGAATTTCTCACAAGACTGCCACACTCTGCTATAAGTCCCTTGATGCTTCTGGCCCACAATATAATATATCTGACCTACTCCATCTCTACACCCCATCCCGTCAGCTTCGCTCTTCTGCAGACTCTCGTATCTTTACGATCCCCACTGTCAGGACAAAAACTTTGGGCCAAAGGTCTTTCTCTTATCAAGCCCCCATTACCTGGAACCAGCTCCCCCACTTCATCCGTCATTCACCCTCCCTGCCAACCTTAAAAAAACATCTCAAAACTTAGTTATTTCCATCATAGACTTTAATCTTGATTGTTTTTGAATATGTTTGGTGTGCTTAAGCTTCTCGCAGTGACTAATTTAATTGATTTTTTGTTTTCTTTATTATAGAAGTGATTATGTGTGCGTGCGTGCGTGTGTGTGTGTCTGTGTTTTGCAGATGGTGGTTATCAGTGAAAAAATTATCTTCTTTTCTTGTTTTGTATGTTTTCTTTTTGATTAGTTGTAAATTTTTGACTTTGTAAACGCCTAGGGCTTTGTTTAGATTAGGCGTCAATAGCCATAATAATAATAAGAAGAAACGGCGCAAGGGGCAGAAATATATTGCCTCGTATTCTAAAAAGTGTCCTTTCGTTATTCGCTGCAGCACTGACTCAAAAGTACGATTTGTGCCAACCAGTTTGGCATCTCCGCCGGTGGTATGAACGACATGTAGCGGCACATAGAAGGCCCACTGCGTATCAAGAATTACGAGGCTTTGGAGAAGAAAAAGAAGATTGTAGCAGCAAATCAATCTATCACTGGATTCTTCGCATAATCTCAACAAGGATGAGTGCAAAAACAATAGGTAGTAAAAGTAAATACGGAAATCGTAATAGTAATACTGAAATTTGAAAAAGCTAATACTGAAACTTCAAATTGAGGGTAGGCATGCCTGCTATAGGCATTCTAAGGGTAATAGGCCACTTAATGCTTATAGCAGATGCTCATTAGAATGCTTGGACATGACTGTCTGATTCAAAGTTCGCAAATATAGAACACAAAATATGAATGAATATATAAGAAAACTGTAATATTTTGGATGAATAAGACTTTTTTCTTCTTCGCAATTTTGATCTAGGCATCAAGACTTACTTTAAATTGAAGTTTTTACATTATTAAAACTCACGGAAGCTTTTCCTGTGCAGCTTTGGGGCAGCCCAGGTTTCCCTTCTCGTCTTCTTCTTCAGGGCACCAGTGTTGTCCACAAGTGTGGACACCACAATCTGTTGGCTCAGCTGCTTAATCAGCTGTTCTTTGTCTTCCAGCTGTTTCTTCAGATCCTCATTAGTACTCTGAAAGTCTGCCACTCCCATCTATTTAACAAAAAAGTGTTCACTACTTTATTATCTTATATCATACATTCCTGTTATTCTTATTCTATTTTACTATCTTTATACTTATAGACTTAAAACCAGTGAACACAATACTAAAAAACAACCAGTAGACCCAACAGTTTAGATTGAAATATAATAATTTCATTCTAGACTAACACCTGATTCTGTTGGAAATCTTAATATTTATCTTATCTCCTCCTTCTGGGCATTTCTTATACACAACACACCACCAACGACGAAGTCCGACACACCATCTCACAAGCCATTGGACAACACGATGACCTGCTCACAGTGGTGAAGAAACGGAAACTCCGATGATATGGCCATGTCACCAGATCATCAGGCCTTGCAAAGACCATTCTGCAAGGCACAGTGCAAGGAGGTTGAAGAAGAGGGAGACCGAAAAAGAGGTGTGAGGACAACATTCGAGAATGGACTGGTTTGACACTGAGCGAAGCCATCAGGGCTGCTTCCTATGCAAGATGGCGGAGACCAGACTGGACTGATCAATCAGGATGAAATCTGTTTTGTCTAGTATCAGAAGAAAAATAACATGACTAGAACAAGGAAGATACGAACCCGCAGCATGGGAGCTGCTTTCACTGAAGAAGATTCTTCAGTGTCAACCGAAGAAGGCGATAAATCTCAGGATAAGGAGGAAAAAATGCTCAACCAACAACAGAATGGTTGCTGTGGTAATCCTTTTGCTGTCAACGAGTCCTCTAGTGACCACATCCAAATCATGAGTGCATTACAAGATCTGCGATCCATAATAAGTGATTTGTGTGGTCGGATCGATAATCTAGAAAAGACTGTTCTCAATCAGAAACACACGATCGACTTGCTCGAAAAAAAAAATCGATGTGAAGACCGAGAGCGTTGAAGTGCAGACACAGCAGTCTGACCTTTTTGAAGTACTTTCATTCGCTGATGTTGTCCGATGCACCCCGGCTCCGGCATCAAAGGCTGTTCCGAGTAAAACCATTGATGAAAATATTAAGAAGAAATCCATGCAGAGCGAAACAATTTTAGAGCAGAGAAAAAAACTGTGACATCAAAGTTTCAAAGAATATGAATGACGTCATCAGGTCTGTCAGGCCATTTTCAGGTCCGCAGATCTCTTTTAGAAAACGTGAAGACAATAATGTTCCGAAAGTTGTAATACTTCAAGATTCAGTCCTGAAAGGTGTCAATCCGAAACGTTTGGGTCGTTCGTATGGTCTGCATGCTACAGCCCATAAGGCGCATAAGTCTGTTGAGCTCAAATCAACATTGATGGAGGCAACGTCATCAAATGCTAATCCTGATGTTATTTTGATCCACACTGGTTTGAATGATGTCAAAGGTAATAAGCCGGAGGATGCAAGTGCTTCTTTTGTCAAAAATGTTCAATTCATCCAAGCCATTCATCCTAAATGTAAGCTTGTTATCAGCAAAGTGGCGCCCGTCCGAGACAGTAACCTAAATGCTAAACGTGAGATGTTCAATGCTTTCAATGTGGCTGCTCTGCATCACAACTCAAACATCAGCTTTTTGTCGCATGAAAATGTACAACCAACGTCTAAGTTCCTGAGAGATGGCATTCATCCCACTACCTTGGGCGCTTCTGTAATTGCAAGAAACAGGGTGGGGAACAACTCATTGAGAAAAACTCTGAAAAGGCCGGGGTCCAAGGTCCGCCTAGGCCCCGGCGGGGTCAAGGGGCAGGGCCCTTGTAGGGGATCCAGGGGGGCAAAGCCCCCCCGGAAAATGTGCACGTTTTTAAGCCATACCAAGAGTGGCATAGTAACAGTGCAGTAAATGTATAGTGAACTGAACCAACCAAATATGAAAGAAAAGTAATAATTATTAGAAAAAGCTTGAACAAACACAGGAGCACACACACACACTTGTGTTTTATGACAATAAAATTTCGTATTCGTATTCACACACACACACACAAAAGCAAATACCATTATTCGGAAACGGACAAATTTTTTTTCCTCTGAACTCTTTTTTTTTCCCCTCTGAAATGGCTGCTGATTTCAGCGGATCCGAGGAGAGTTCCCCACCCTGAAGAAATATAGGTCGCCACCTGAATCAGATGTTATGGAAAAAGCAAACATCGCAAAAGCATCACGCTAGTCTAAACTTCCTACCTCGTTATAATATCCTACAGGATCGTTTCTTCTGATCGAGTTCATCAGATTCCATTTTGTCTGATTTCTTGATAAAACTGATCTTACGTCATTGACGAGTTATACTGAAATTTCTTATTGGTGACATTGCTACTAACAGATGTCAACTTAATACTCTGATTAACAGTCATCAAAACATTTTTGTCTTCGTTCAATTAACTTTGATGTTTAAACTTATTGTAGTTTAGTGTTTTAGAGTTTGAGTGTGTTGTAGATTTTGTAGTTATATTATATTTATAGGTATTTATACATATGGTAAAAAAAGAAAGTAAAATTCATGCAATGGAATTGTCGATCAATAACCACTAACATAGCACACTTAGAAAATGTACAGTCTAGTGATTATCACATTCTTTTGCTACAATCTTTAAATGTGAAAAGGAAAAATCTTCCGAAGCTGCATAATTATTATTATCCTCCAGTTGTTGATCAAATTCATCTTGAAGAAAAAATTAATACTGCAATATATATTCATACTGGTTTACACTATTGCATCAGATCTTCACCAATACCAACAAACTGTGAAAACATTCACTCTTGTGCAGTCATCATTAAGTTGTGTGATTCTGTAATACTGAACTGTGCCTCAGTTTACTTACCAAAAGGTCCAGATGAATTGAACAGTGACTGGTTGAAAACGTTTACTAACGAAAAGTGGATTGTCGGTGGTGATTTCAATTCCCACTCTCCTTTATGGGAAAAAGACTGTTGTCAAACAACTAGTAACAGACTTGTAGATAATATCGTAGATTCTAATTTATGCTTGTTAAATGACGGTTCTTTCACAAGGATCCCAGATATAGCAACTCACAGGGCAACAGCCATCGATTTAACTTTAATTTCTCCAGATTTAGCAGCTGACTGTAGTTGGATAACATTAAGTGACACACTTGGAAGCGACCATCTTCCTATAAAAATTACTATAAATGATGTCCTTGAATCAGAAATATTCTAGCAAGATATAATTCCAAAGTATAATTATAAAAAGGCTGATTGGGCATTATTTTATCAAATCTTGCAATCTAAAGAGTTTGAAATATCCACTCATGATACCATTGAAAAAACATACAGAATTTTGTTCGGCCATTTTATCCGCTGCAGACATTTCTATACCCAAATTAATTAATAAAAAGGAAAATAAACATAAAGGAACATAAAGGAAATGTTTGGTGGAATGAAGAATGTGAAACTGCTGTTAAGGAGAAAAAATGTAAACTCAAAACTTTCATAAAATGTAAAACTGAAGACAATCATAAACAAATGAAACAGGCCAAAATAAAATGTAACAAAATAATTGCAAAAGCTAAGCTTGATTTTTGGAAAAGTTTTTGCATTAACGAAATTTCAGAACATAAAGATGCACAAAAAGCATGGAAACAAATTAAAATAATGAATAATGGTTTTCAGTTACCTTCGTGAACTGTTGTAATAAAAGATACTAAATTTCCATCAGCCACAGAGAAAGCAGAAGCATTTGTAGATGTGTTTTCTAAAGTAAGCACACTTAATGGTTTGCCTCCAGATAAAAGAGAATTCAGAAAGCAAGAAGAAAAGTTAGATTCTTTTAAAGATCCACCTAATGATAATTCTCTTGTTATAAATGCACCTATCACAATTCAAGAAGTTAAGGATGCAATAAAAAATATACCTACTAAAAAAATCAGCTGTAGGATTAGATGCAATAACTAATGTGATGATAAAACATCTTCCGGTTAATTGGATACAACATGTACATAATTTAATACAAATAATATGGGACTCTAGTAATATTCCTCAAATATGGAAACTATAGTAGTTCCGATACATAAGCAAGGTAAACCCAAAGTTGAAATAAGTAGTTATAGACCTATAGCTATTAGTATTACTTCACATATGTGTAAACTAATGGAAAAAATAATTCTGAATAGATTGGAATATTACTGTGAGAAAAATAATGTAATCCCTATTAACCAGGCAGGTTTTAGAAAAAATAGATCAACTGTAGATCACCTTGTTAAATTATTAACACAAATAAAAAGTCAGTTGGCTAGAAGGAAGACCTTATTAGCTACATTTTTTGACATTGCCAAGGCTTATGATCAGGTCTGGCATTCTAAACTGCTGAACAAGCTTAAAGGTATTGGATTATCAGGTCACATTTATAACTTTATTAAGTATTTTCTAGAAAAAAGAAATATACAAACTAAAATAGGTAACATTTATTCCTCTAAAAGAACACTAGAAATGGGTATTCCTCAACGTTCAGTGTTAGCTCCTTTATTATTCAATATATTATCACATGATTTGCCTGATAAATTAACTAAAAATGTCGTGTTGGTACAATATGCAGATGACATATGCATGTGGATGAAAGTAACATTAAAAAAGGAAACACCAAAAAGGTATATTAATTACATTCGGAAGATATATCAGCAAGATTTAAATAATATCGTACAATATATGAATATCTATAGTTTAACGTTGTCAAGTGAAAAATCACACATGATGTTGTTTAACAACGGTTCTAGCCCTTCCACTTTACCTATATTTTATATAAATAATAGCATTATAGAATATAAAGAAAAATTAAAATTTCTAGGAGTACATCTAACTAACAAATTATCTTGGAATTGTCATAAAGAGCATACATTAACAAAAGCAAGGAAGAGTTTACATTTTTTAAAAATCATTAATAGGCAAACTGGAGTCAAGATGTATCAACTTTGGTACATCTCTCAACAGCTCTTGTTCGGTCAAAGTTGACATATGCACAAGAAGTGGTTTTTAATGCTCCAAAATATTTATTAAGAAAGCTACAGAGCATCGACTGCAAATCTTTTAAAATTGCACTAGGTTTACCTGTTCAAGCACAGGAAAACCGGCTCGGGCGACCTCACTTTATAATTGAGCCAGCCCGCCTGGCGACCTAAAAAAAATGATACTACTAGTCTACTTGCAGACTTTTAGAAGCTCGGTCCGAAGCGTTTTTAGGTCACTGTTCGTCTGCTACGAGTATGAAGCATACGCGAGCGTTATTTCCCTTTGCCTACTTCTCTTTCGCGCCAAGCGCGCTGTCTGCTTTGTTTGTGAAAAAGATACTCGCTACAAATTACGTGTATTGTCAAGGTGACGGTGGTTGATCCGAAAATGTGGAACTTTATTTCTAGAATCTACCTCACCACGTCCGAACCCCGTAGCTACAAGACTCACCCGATCATCCTGAGAGGCAAGAACCCTCAACGTGATCAACAGACTCTAGCTCATGCAGCAGTATTGAAGTGAACGATTGTCGGGCTGCCTAAAAACCATGCGGGCTACCTCACTTTACTTACTAGCTAGCCCGGCGGGCTAGTTAGTCTCCTGGGTTAAATCTCACCCCTGCATGCATCATGCGAAAAAACATACAAAACAATAGGTATACTCTCACTAGATGCTTACAGAAAACTGGCATGCGCTAAATATGTGTTAAGGTCATCAATAAATGAAAATAATGTAAGTAATTAAATTAAAATTCGATCTGACATAGACTTTCCAAAGAGGGCTAGACAAATAGCATCCAATATTACTATAGGCACCTTCATTAGTAAAGAAATTGAAGATACTAAGTTGCATTTAAACCAACCTTTATTCGAAAAAATAAAAATATTGCCTACACCGCCTTGGGAACTGAAGAGAGCAGAATTTGACATAGAATATACAGACCATAAAAAGTCAACTGAAATTAATGTTTTAGTATCTTCAGTCCGAGAGCACCTTGACGAAAAATATCCAATGCATTTGAAAGTGTATACTGACGGTTCTATTTTAGATAATATGGCAGGCGGTTCAGCATTCATTATACCTGATTTAAAGATTCAAAAATCATTTTATATTGGGAAAAATAAATCTATCTTTACAGCCGAACTTATTGCTATTCTGATGTCACTTTATTTTCTATATGATTTTCCACATACAATACGTCAAGTTCAATCAGTGCTTAATGCCTTAAGTTCTTTAAAACTGAAAGTCAGATCAGACCTACTTGCAGAAATTATTCATTTGATTCATTTTATGATTATTAGAGGATGCAATATCACCTTCACTTGGATACCGTCACATACCGGCATATATTATAATGAAAGAGTTGATGCTGCTGCCAAATCAGGAGCTCAACAATCAATGCAATATATCCATCTTGAAATTCCTCTTTCAATTAATGAATATATATTAACTTTAATGGCACTAGAACATACAAAATATAATATTAACACTTTGACTAATAACACAAAATCATTCATGCAATTTGATATTAACCCTTAGCCTGCTGACACGTTTTTCCTGCTCTGTGCTAAAGAAAATTTTGATTTACGATTAAAAACACACATGCCTTATTATATATGCCATTGTTGCTAAACTATTACACCTAGATATATAAAAGTATATATCAAATGAAAAGAAATTGAATAAAGATTCCAAAGAACAGACAAAAAAGTGTAAGATTGTTGGTTAGTACAATTATGGGATGGAAAGTTAGGGGCATGAGCAAACAAATTCACTCTCACTCAATTGCACACACATTCTTGAAGTCATACGCGAAGAATTGCAAAAATAGAAATAAGAGTTATTACCAAAAATTATGTGAACCAAAATGGACTGTAATGAAAGTCTGATAAATACAGAAATAGTCTGTGTAAAAGGCAAATAATATTATTATAGATCTAGTGAAAATAACAAAGTTTTTTTCACCTATCATCGTCTGCTAAAGATTGCATGCGGCGATCTTCTTCTTCGTCCGAATCGTAATTACTCCCTCCAGCCTCCGTCAAATAAACATCATCACCCGTATCAAAATCTTTATCCTCACTATCATCATCAAAGTTTTCTTCCGGAAACATTTGCGCCACCTCTTTTGCCGTGTATGTTCTGCGTGCCATGATGGCGACGAACGAGGCGGAAAATATCGCCCTAGCAACAAGTGCTTCGACACGTGACTTTTGTTTGAAAATTACCTCTAAACCCAAAGATTTTTTCTTTCCAAAGCATTACAGTTGAAGGGAAACAACTTTTGTTTCATTATCATGACCAAGGATTTATTTTATAAACGCTTTTACCTCCCTTCGTACAACGTACGTAGACATCGCACTAGGCCGGCTTTAAGCACCTCGTACTTCGTACGTATACAGCGCAGCCTAAAGGTTAAGAAAGTTCTAGATTTCTGTCAAATAAAAAATATTAACCCCTTTCTTGTAAGGAGAATAATGTCCCTAATGAATCGATGGAAATGTAATGCATTTAGAACCAAATACGTTAAACATGTTTTATGTTGTTATGATATTATTTCCCACAAACATATACTTTCGTGCCCTGTATTACAACATTTACCGGTTCTGCAATCAAATACTGAAGCTGCTATCTTTAATAGTCCACAGCTGTTGTATGAACTGTTTAATTCTTTGTTAGATAGTCCTTTATGGACAGTTTTGTAGTTTTTTTTTTTTTTTGTTTGTTTTTAAAAATATGATTTTGCTCATAACTAAATTCAAAATCGACAAATATGTTCACCTGTATATATATTTATATATATATTATATATATCAGGGTTGAGAACAACTGAATCAAGAAATCTCTGAAATCCGGCCGGGGCCCAGGGGCCAAGCCCCGGTATTTGCCCCCTGGAAGAAAATGAATTTGGGCAAATTTGAAAGTAATTTAGGGCCTCTCCTGAAAGCAAAAAGTAAACATGAATAGAAACACACAAAAAAAGAATGTTTTATGCACATGTCTTTCAAAAAAGTTAAGAATCTTGATTTGTAGGCCTAACAAAGTTTGAGGTCCCCCACTGTTACACACAAACTCCACATTTCCAATTTTACTGGGCACACGTTTGTCTATTTTTTAGCTGTAAACAGGCAAGAATTTTTTTTAATAATTTTAGAGATATTTAGAGGTACGTTAGTTGTTTAGTAAAAACACCACATCTTAGGTATTAGTGACTAGTGTAAATGAAATAAAATGCAAAATGAACAGAAATAAATTCTATTTTGATTATCTACCTTTTTATACTTCTCTTGTCATGTCTTGTTTTTTATTACTCCATGTGTATAAAAAAAAAAGTTTTAAAAAGTCCAAACAAGCCCTCTCTTCTTCACTTTCATGCCAGTCTGAAAGATCGTATGCATGCACACTACTGACACTAATTATCTAATGTCAGTACCGATCTCTTCCTCCGACTCCATGTCCATTTCTCTCACTTTAATGTCTGATAAATGGAAGCCTGTAAACTCCCCTTCATCAGTCGAAGAATCCAAACCATCCCTTTTAGGCACACACACACAAAAATTTGAAGAAAAAAAAATCGAAAAAACGAACGCATCACAGAGAAAACTTGTGGAAATGCAGTCGAATGTTTTCACAACATAATAAACCGGAAGTCAATTGCCGGAAGTCTCGCAATCTTTCAAACAACGCGAGAATATAACCACATGGTTGATACGGAGGCTTTTGGACGTTTTGCCTGTTTAGACCTTCGGCCGCTTTTAGCCTTTATGCCCAGTAAAAGTTAGCCTCTCAGCTTCTCACACTCGGAACTCAATATTTTTTTCTCGGAAATGCAAATGCCTTCCGCGGAAATCCGCGGAAAATTCTCCACCCTGATATATCTATATCTATATATATATATATATATATATATATATATATATATATATATATATATATATATATATATATATACAGGGTTCAGCCTGACACAATAAAGCTATGGGCCATTGGGCCCCTCAGATCAAATTTCAATGGGCCATGATTTCAGCAGTAATTTACGTACATGTAAAAGATAACCTGGAGATATTATTACAGAAATTAAAACAAAATAGATTATTGCGAGTGTGCATGTGTTGTGAAGCATGTTTACCAACAAAACACTAACTGGAACAGGGATCAGTATTTTGACTTGACTCGGGGCTCACACAATCATCTTGCGTAGGATTAGCGGCGGTAGACTGTGGTTTAACAGCAGCAAACGACAGTCTAGACTGTCCTACCTCAAGTTTAGGTAAATTTTTTTTTTGGGGGGGGAGGGGGGGGGGGGCATTTTCAAAGCGGCTCAAAGGAAAACACAAAATCCTCCTTGCACGGACACAACATACGCGCACACGATAGCAAATTCTGATTTGGAAGAATCGTACAACACTTCTTATTGGCTGAAAGATCAACATCCGGGCCCTCATAGCCAATCGCTGAACTTGCCTTAGCAAAAGCAAGTTTGTCGCCTCCAATACAGTGCACTGTTATTGTGGTGGCGCACTGGTACCAAAAATCGAAGCGCCATTCGGCCCCTGGCAAGAATTGTAGATGGGTCATTTTTAATTTTTATGCGTCAATGGCGCAGGGCGCGCTAGTAAACTGATCCCTGTATATATATATATAAATATATGTGTGTGTATGTATGTGTGTGCATTTATGCATATATTTATTATTATTTTTATTATTAAATTATTATTATTATCACTATGCTAATATATACTTGTCCTTGCGTGGTTGTATGTTTATGTGAGTGTCTTTGTGGGCATGTGTGTCTGTAAGGGAACGGATGAGCGAGTGAAAGAACGTCTAAAATCACAAATTGTGTAAAGACGTAAAATGAAATACATAAAATCTGGACTGCTGAGGATAGAGAAAGATGGAGTATGCTGGTTAAACAATCATCTGTGGTGCCCCTACGACTTCCTAGTTACGGGACAGGATAGGATAGGATAGGATATCTCCTGTATATATCTCTTTTCATCCCATAATATTTGACAAAATCATGCTATTCTGTAATTGCTATATGCAATCCATTAATTACATACTCACATCCTTGACCATCTTCTGAAGTCTGTCTATCTCATTGCGACATTTCTTCAACATTGCAGCTTCGGACAGAACTTCGTTGACCTGTGGTTTGTTCTTGATAGTCTTGGCTCTCGTGGCAAACTGGAAAACCAAAGTTTGTGTTCTTTTACACTCCGAATATAGTCTTTTTGGCATATATCACAACATGTTCATTGCCTACCAATTACCTTTTATTACATATATTTAATAGTACACTATCCCTCTAATGACTAAAGCTTGTGGATGTAGTGATTAAAATGAATAAAATTAGCTAGGTTCAAGAAAATAAATAAAACAAATAAAAATTCAAAAACACACCCGAAGAGTTGAATGACTTTCATCAAGGGTGGTTGGGTTGATAGTTGCAATAATAACTGTCTTTGAATTTCCACCCAGAGCATTTTGCAAAATCCTTGTCAACTTGGAATCACGGTAACTGATAAATTGGTTGCTGTAACAAAAAACAAAAAAAAAATCAATAATTGTATCCGTCAAACTGCACCTATAGTCAGGGCTGAGATTTAGCAAGCCAGGCTAAGGAGCCAGCCGGGCTCCTAACCTGGGAAGTTGAAGTTGTCAAAATATTTCTCAGGTTGCCAGACCCCTTGATTGAAAGCACGGTCATTTTTTTTAAAAACTGTATAACTATTGCAGCTAATAAACAAGATAAATTTGAACAACACTGTTTCATTTTTTAAAACAAGCACTGTATAATTTATT
This sequence comes from Oncomelania hupensis, assembly GCA_036898135.1. Lineage (NCBI taxonomy): Eukaryota > Metazoa > Mollusca > Gastropoda > Littorinimorpha > Pomatiopsidae > Oncomelania > Oncomelania hupensis. The sequence continues at coordinate 111,707,360 of CM072512.1, forward strand.
CATCATCGACATCCTCCTCCTCAATGTTCCAAAACTTGAAGGAGCTTGGGTGTGCCTTCTTCAGCTGTTTTTTTTTCTTCTTCGGACTTTATTTTTTTTGCTGGAGGCTCCGAGACACCGCTTAAAAAGCGCCACATCGTTCGAGATTGACAAACGACTGAGAATGGGGAATATCGAAAGTACGGCAAGTCTAGCGTGACTCATTAAGGAAGTCAGAGACTCGTTCCGATACACGCAAGGAAGCAAGAAGGCTAGGATCTCGCAGGGCAGTAGCGTTTCGCGGCGAGGTAAAGAAGAAAGTCTCGCGAGCAAAGGCTATTTTTACTTCGAAAATCCCTCGCTTTGCTAGCGTTACCTAACTTCCTAGCATGCATCGGAACGGGTCTCCGGTGCTGACTGCAGAAGCGGTTGGCGCGTGTTTTGTTTTACATTGCAAGTCAAAAGTCCATGTACAGGTACAGAATCTCTACCACTGGCGGTATTTTCAAGTCGCCAGCCGGGCGAATGGTACCCCAAATCGAGCTCGCCACACACTATTTTTAGGGGCCATTGGCGAGTTGGCGAACGTTAAAGCTCAGCCCTGATAGTTTTCATGCTAAAATAATATACTCAAGCATTTATAAAAAATATTACAACAATTTCTCAATATAAATATCATGGCAAACCTCCATGCAAAACCATATGCCTACAAAAACTCAAATTTAATGCACTGTCCCCATATAAAAACACATAAAGCATTTCCTCACAAACCTGACTCCATCGCTGAGTTTACTGATCACATTGCTGAGGCAGAACAGACTCTTATTGATGGAGCATCCTTCTCGCAGTCTATCACCAGTGTTCTCCCCAGCCTTCTCAGAACCAGCCAGGTCGACAAAGTTCTGCATAAACACAAATCAGCACGGTGTTTTGATGTCAAGTTTGTTAATGACAGATTGTAATACATTATCATTCAAGAATGTTAAACTAAAAGGGCAAAGCCCATATCAGACCTGCTTACCTCAAAATTTTTTTGTCAGTACTCCAGGCACTTCAAAACCAGATTTTGGAAATCATGACCAGATTTTGACTTTCGGTATTTATATAAACTGTCGTTATTTTAGGTGAACCAAAATAATGATAATAAATAAATAAAAATATAGAACTGTGTAAACTTATTGTCATTAATCATCTTAATTTGCTCTTAGCTAAATTTTCATATATTATTACACACGTAAAATAAATCAAGAAATGGTACACTGTTCAATAAATTTATTGTTTAAAAATTAGGGTGCTTAATTGAAAAACAATGCAAAAGTGTTAGGCCACCACATCAACATAATATGTGATAATGATCTAATTGTATTTAAAAAAAACAACATGTATGTATGCACTTTTCAGTTGCTGCAGTTCTTTTTTTGTGAAAGAGCTTTCAGGTCTGAACATACCTACCATCAGTGAGTCAACAGCATCTTTGCCCATACTGGACCTACTGTCAATGGACGTTTTACATACGCAACTAAACACCCTCTCACAAGCAGCACTGTTGTGTGGGATGGTGCAGAGTCCCAGCATGAACTGGCACAGTTGCAAAAGCTAAGGGTGTTTTTGCTGACCTGCACCCAAAATTCGTCCACCTGCATAGCTGGGCCCACCAATCCCTTGACATCAGTTGACTGATACTCGGAGAATTGCTCCTGATTTGTTCAGATGTTGTATTTGGTGGAAAGAGTGCAGGGAATCGCTTCACAAAAAAGCGTAGATCTTTGGAAGATGCAGTCAACTGAACTGAAGGACATATGATTCTGCAGTGCTGGAGCAAAGAGTCAGTGAGGGGCAGTTTCAGGAGAAGATAGCTGCAAGTTTCCTCAAAGTATGCACGCACTGAAGCATAGAACTTTGCAATACGTTCAGATTTTAGGTTGTAGTCTTTGGGACTGTCAAGCATTTTCCTTGCCTGATCACCAACCAGCAGGTCTTCATCAGATACCAAACAAGGCCAATTTTTTTAAATAAGAAACCAGAAATGTCTGTTTTCGTTTCACACAAACACGCTTGGATGAACTCGCCACCTCAACATCTGAATCATCATCTGTTGTTTCATGAATTCTTTTCTCCATGACAATTAAATATTTGCATAGTATACACTTGAAAAACACAATGCTATCCAATGAGTTATAGTTTTCTGGCGCAATTTGTTTAGCTTCCGCTTCCGGTTAAGTGTACTTTTTACCAAAATTTGTAAAAAAAAAAATAAATAAAAATTTTTGGTCGATTTTCGTATTTTTTAAAAAGAGATTGTAACAGCATACTCGAGGTCAAAATATCGGGACAATACAGCGAAATACGGACGGGTAAGCAGGTCTGCCATATGATGTTCATGCTCCTTGTGGAACTTAACAATATTTAATATGAAAATTAACGTTTGGGAAAAAAATGAAACAGTGGCATTCTAATGCAAAGTAATGATCATTTTTTTACTAATATTTCGTTTCCTTGGCCTTGAAGTGAAGTCGGTCATTTGCTGATCATTTATGAGGTCTCATGGATATACACCATCTTATCAAGTTTAGTTGTGATAGTTGAAACAAGTTCCAAGATATTAATCCACTTGCAAGTTTTGCACTTTCAGATGACAGACGGATGGATGGACTTTTTTTTTTAAAATGTCATTTTTGGACTAGTCAGGACTAATTTCGCATTGATTAGCAAAAATCTTGATTTCTTTTTTTAGGGGAGAGTACATAGACTCATATTGCTATTAGGTACTCCAAGCCCTTCATTGGCTCTTGTCCGCTCGGCACTTTTGACTCAGTTTTCACTTCACTTTCAACACTTATTATTAATGTAAAACTGCATCAAAACGAACAGTGGCCGTATTCAAATAAAAATTGAAAGCTTTATCTTTACATCTGTGTTGTTTTTAATGCATGTTTATGCGAAAGATTCCGAGAAAACAGCTTTTGAATACGCCCCTATCCGAACGCTGAATGCCGCTGCGAAAAAAATGTCGCCGTCGTTTGCTGAGAGGTGACTCGTTTCAAACGTCAAGCGCTTTGCGATACTTCATTGGATGGCCTAAAAATAAGAACCAATGAGAAGTTCGGATACTTAGCTTCATTTACATATCAGTATGGTGGGCTCTCGTGTGTAAACGTTTTGTTACGAGCCGAACAAAGTGGATAAAGCGGTTTTGATGTAAGTTTGATTTTAACTAGAAGTTTAAAACTTAGCAAGAAATAAAGAGCAGACTTTCCTTTATAAAACTAGGGTATTTATTAATTTGTGCATTACTGTATCGCGGAGCGCTTTGCCGTAGAAAAGTCTACCCAAACGGTGTTCGGGTTTTCTTCCGGCCATGGGCCAACTCGTAGGCCTATTCAGCGACATGAGTGCTGAGCGTAGTAGCACACCAGTAGGCCTATACTTTGCCGGCACGCACTGCGAATTTGATGATTTCCCAACTTTGAAGCACCAAAACGGCTGAACATTACATGGGATAGGCCTGAAGAAAATTGGGCTTGGAGTATAACATATGAAGGGGTTACCTGTCAAAAATCAGCTTTCTGGTATCAATATTGGCTTCACTTTGAGACTCCAAAGTTGCCAATTTCTTCAATTCCAAAACGTTGCCAAAAAAACACCAACATTCGGCATTTTCAAACATTAATAACTTTTTACCTATTTGTCCTATGGGGAAAAAAAATATACCACTGTGTTCAGAATGAAAAGCTCTTTAAATCTATGTCAGTTTTGTGATGAGGAAATCATTTTTTAAAAATGGCTTTTGACTACCTATTGCTATGCATGCGAGTCAAAAATTCTTAGGGGTACGATGGGGTGAAAGATTCAATTAAACAAAAACAACAACAAAAAACAACAATATACTAATGCATCAATTGAAGCAAATATTTTTTTCAAAACTACAACTTACCAAATGTGACACCATGACGGCTGCATCTTTCTCATCCCTCAGTCGACTTTCAATAATCTGTAGATTTAAAAAAATATATATATATCATATATATATATATATATATATATATATATATATATATATATATATATATATATATATATATATGTAACAGATGCACAGACCTGCCAACCCCAGTAAGGACTCGATAGTACTCAAATAAAATTTTGATAGTATTTTTAATAAAACAATAGTATTTTGAAAACGACGAAAAACATAATTACAAAGCGGCGTTGGTTTTACGTCATTTACACCTTGAGTGTAACTAAACCTTTATTTTTAACTCTTTCCCTGCCAGGCATGTTTCCACGTTTGTGCCAGACATTTCTCTGGCACCGGAAAGAAAGTTCAGTACCTTAGGCATTTAAGCTACTGTTCTTTCAATAATAGTTGTTAAATAGACATATTTCATATCAAATTAAAGGTAAAAGAGTGAAGAATAAGAAAAAAACAAACAAAAATGTTAATTTGATTATGTTATTGAAATATGTGTTTTGAAAGCATGTTGATCTTTTTGAAATGATAAAATAAAATAAAAATATTTCTACATACCACAGTGATAAAACAAATCTGGAGGAATAATTCCAATCACTGAATCAGCTTCACACACCAGAAAGAAAACTTATTTAGGATCAAAATACACTTTACAGTTTGAAATTATATTGATTATTATCACAGAGTTTGACACACTGTCGATTGTGCCCATCACTATGCTTAGTAAAATGCACAAAAAACACTCTAAAAACGAATCAATTTGAAGAAAAAACGCGCGTGTCGATCAAGAACGAAAGTAGAAAGAGTTATCTCTCTTTGGTTAAAATAAAACTTGGATTGGACTGCGCAAAAAAACGGAACTAAACGGAATACTGAAATCGACGATATATCGTCGATTGGCACAAACATGGCGATATATCGTCGATTGGCAGGGAAAGAGTTAATAATTAAAAGTCTTCACATGGTATCTCTTAAATGCTGCAGTATCTCAATTCATGTCTATTTCCAGTACTTAGTGTTCTTCACACTAGTTCCACAAAAAATCAATGTATAAAGCTTTTCATCTGCTAGAAGGACAAGTGGGGGTGGAGCATGTTGATGAAGTAGCAGCTGCACTCTGCCGCATTTTGGTAGCCGACTTGCATTTTTTCAGAAACTGTTCTGAAAATTCTCTCTCATAGCATGGCCCTTCCTTTTTCCAACTGCACATTTGTTAATCATAGCAGTCGTCTTGGTTCTAGCTGAACCATAGCTCTTTGCAATTTCACTGTCGGGAACATTTTTTTTTAAAAGTTGTCCAGCATGGTCCGATGCCGAAATAGGCACATTATGCTCCACCAGAAATGCAGTAAAATATGCCTCACTTTGAATTGTTTTCAAGTCTGCATCTTTCGTTGAGACATAGCTAGCGATTGACAAAGCATTTTTCAATGCCGAAGCCTTTGCAATATGCCTCTGACTGGACATGTTTTTTCACATCATCGAAACCGCCATGCGCGACTGAAAAATCGAACTCACAGACACGGCATCGAGCGTATTTGCTGTTGACTTTTGATGCGACGATACAAGGATAATCCTTAGAGTAAGAAGGAAGAAAGTTTTGCTGCCTCCTCTTTTTTTTAGAAGCGATTTCAGCAGTAGCACGGGGGAGATTTACTAGTGCGTTTCCGCGGCCTACCTCTGCCCGCCATGTTTTTCTTTGCTTGAGAAAGAATGTATACCATTGGTGGTTCAGGAAATCAACGCGACCATTGATTGGACAAAACTGTATGCAAATAGGTTTATTCTTTTTCCGGTCTTCTGATAGTATTATAGCCATCGCACACGATGCAGCCAGTGCGCGACCAATCAGAAGGGTTCGTTTTTATTTTTTATTGTCAAAACGCGCGACTTGGCCAACCATATCGCTGGCTGCGTCGTGTGCGATGGCTGTTAACAGTGCTGTAACTGTTGTACCGATAAACCAGATTTAGGGTTCACAAAGACCTATGATCGTTTTTTTATTGTTTTTTTAACTCATCGTATTATTTTCTAAATTGTCGTAATTTCGTATTTTTTCAATTTCATCGTAAAATAATACGGTCAAATCGTACTGGTTGGCAGGTCTGGATGCATACAAGTTTGTATGTACTTCAGATTACACATACACAAACAAAAGACACACAGCAAAAGCACACAAACTTAGACCAGGTATTTCCCATCCTGGAATCCATTCCTCGAAATGGAAACAACAACACGAAACTATAAATCATTTAAAACTAGCTAACTCACAATTCTAAATATGCAGTGCGATCGGGAACTGCGGTCATTCTGCTTTGTTTCCGCAAATGTTCTTTGAGCTGTAACATACAGGCAATAACATGAATTTTAGCCACAAAACAAGCGTTAAACATAACTAAACAAAGCAAATAGAGTCTGTGACCCGAACCAAGAACTGTTACAATAATCATTTGAAGTGTTGATTAACAAATTATATAAACATGCTCACTTTAGTATCATTTTTTCCCCAAAAACTTTTTTCTGGTTAGTTTGTTGTGTTTTTTTTTTTTTTTTTAATTTTCTTTAAAGAATCAAACAAATAATATTCCAAAATGCTAAGAATGGCACAGATGTACGCTTATCTGGTTGAAACTTCAGTGGAGTTTCTTTTTCTCTTTTCAAAATCTGGTGTTCTCCCAAACCATTTCAAGCTTACCCTCTCCACTCCTGATAACTTTGAGAACCTGGTCACAAGTGTTGACAACTTTCTCTTCCAGTCCAACAACATTGATCTGATGATCCTGCAAATTAAAATCATATGTGCTTCATGTAATAAAGAAATTAGTGCTAAAATCCTAAAATGCAAACCTTACTAACTGACTCTCACAAAATAGTAAAGCCTCAAACACTGACAGTTATCACAAATAACTTACAAGGACAACCACATTTTCTGTTGGTATCCGTCCCCATTTCCTACTCCTCTATTTCTTTTATTTTTGATTAATACAGTAAATTGAAGACAAAATGAATGACGATAAATATACATGACCAATCTACAAGAGTTTCAAGAGAAAACACCATCTGCTAGCATAAATCCAAATCTAAATTCAACTTATTCACGTTTCCAGAGTCAATTTACCGGTGTTTCCTGAAGTTTTAGATGCCCATCATCTTTAGTCAGAAGGTCATAGATTTTCTCATTGTAAATTTCCATATAGCTCGCTCTCATCAAAAACTCATGGCTTGGTTTCTGAAATCAGATACAAAACATAAATGTGACATAACCAAACATCTAGGATCTCTAGAAATAAATTAGTCAATACAATTAATTAAAGAAGTCAACTTATACAAACTCGTTCAACTGTTGTTAGCTATAATCAAATTAAAATGAAATCAGTTTTCACACACACACAAATTTGTTTTCCCCCAGAATCAATGTAGTTTATCCTTAGAACATGCAACTTATAAGAAAGCCCAATGAAAAATGATAAATCAAGCAAGAACTGAGGATGGCAAACTTGCCTGTTCTATGAAGCCGAAAATATCATTCATGGCATGAGCAATGACTCCTGCGCTGGTTCTGTTGCCTGACATGGTGAAGGTCTTTCCAGATCCACTTTGACCATAGGCAAACACTGTACCTGTACATAGAAACTATGACACAATCCCAAAGCCTCAAACTATTACAACACAGTCACAACACAAATACTCTTTGGGATAAAATAAATCGAGGTATAGTCTGTGCACTCATGCGTTCCATCGCACGGGCTTTAAAGAAGCTGACGGCTCATTTTTTAGATGGGAGAGTGCCAACGTATCAAAACACACCCTTCAAGCACTACGTCCTATAATTCCCCTCATCCTGGGTCGGGGTGGCACTGCTCTGTGGCTGCTGCCCCTTTCGCTGAGAAAGCAACCCTAATTTCTTTTGAATGGGTGAGAAATATTAACCAAAATCCAAATTCCCCAAGAAAATGCACCTTACTATTCAATGTAAGCAAAAAATGACCAAATCTAACAAAACTTAGTGACATTTATTGAAAATAAGCATAGTGACAAAATAAAATTTGTCTCCCAATCACAGCTTCACATGACATTTGCCTCCTGATCACTTTTTCCACAGTATGGCAATCTAAAAAATATAAACCTAAATGAATAGATAATCCTTACACAGTGACTACTGTCAAATTACACCTGCAGAAATTTTAAATCCCAAGGATCTGGGCCTCAAATTGCGAAAGACTGATAAGAAATAAAGAAGATATAAAATCAGCATTATTCAGTCCACAAATGATAAGACTTTATAAAATATGACAGCTACAAAGTGGCTAATAAGAATTATTAATTATTGAATATTTATTAAAATTCTGCAACCCAACTAAGGTTCCCATGCATGCACAAAAACCAACACAAATAATACTATCCCAAACCACTTAGCGATCATTATCATCACCTTATTCAAGTTTAGATAATTAAAATTGGAAAAAAAAAAATAAAAGCAAACCACTAAGGCCAACAAGATATATATTTAAAATTTGTTTTAGGGTCATCTGGAAAAAAAGAAAATAGACAAGAAATGAACTCGGTAAAACATCATGGGTGAAAAAGGTTTAAAAAAAAAAAAAGCCTACATGCTGACCCTTTTTTTTTCTCCTATAATCTATGTTATTTTACCAGAGTTTTTGCCTAAGAGCACAATCAAAAATTCAGTACCATGGTAGCCATTCATTGCAGCATCAACAATAGGATAAATAATTCCACCGTAAAGTTCCCATGTTGAACAGCCACGATCATAGATGTGGTCTGAAACATAAGTCATAAGTCATAATCTTTAATAATCCATAAAATGGAAATTACAATGTCATCAAGGAAATCTTTCACTCAGCACAATTATAAATATGATAAAAACATACATGTAATATGCAATATTAAAGACGTCATGCTAACAATCAGGCAAAAAAGAAACACCACATACACTTATCTTTAGGCATGCATTATACTTTTTTTTATAGCAATGGGAGTCAAAAAGTATATAACACATAGTAAGCAAAAGTGAACTACAATCATAAAAAGGGTATAAAAGACTATTATTAAGAATTTATACACATGAAAACATAAAGGTGTAGTTTAGCATTAAAAAGAGCATACTGCACGTTAATTCTATAGTGCGGTAGTGAGTCCCTCCCAGGTGGGAATGCAGCTAGTCAGTATGTTAGTTAGTCGTGTGTTTTGTGTTTGCCCTATCTAATTGCTCGTTGTACATCTGAATGGCTGTCGGAATAAATGAATGTTTGTGCCTCGTCGTTTTCGTCTTTACTGCCCTATATCTACCACTTCTCTCTATCAACCTACTGGCAAATTCCATGTACAGAGGGTGATCTCTGTCGGCCAGAATTGCTGTCGTTTTCTTCACTACCTGTCTCTTGTGAATAGTCTGTATGTCGTCTTGCTTACTCCCGACCACCCCACCTGCTTTCTAGTCTGTTTTTGTCTCTCTTTGTCACATTCCCACCCCAGCAAGACAGGCCAAAGGTCATGACACTGCTGACAACAGTCTGTGAAAAACATTTGCAGTATTTTATGTGGTATTTCGAAAGATCTTAATTTGCGCAGGCAATAGATACGGCTGTGTGTTTTGTTGACAATATGATCTAAGTTGTCGTTCCATGTCAATTTTTCATCTAAAACTATTCCTAAGTATTTGTAACTTTTAACCCTTTCTACTGGTTGACCTTTAATTAAAATTTCATCAAAAACAACATTCTTGCGCCTAAAGTCAATTATAATTTCTTTGGTTTTTCAGACATTTAATTCAAGAAAATTTGTATCACAGAAAGAAACAAAACTGTCAATCTCTTGTCTGTATGTCGTGTCGTCGTCATCCGTAATCAGTCCTGTCATGCCAGTGTCGTCTGCAAATTTCACAATGGGGCATGTCGCCTGAGTATGCCTACAATCAGAAGTATATAGACTAAAAAGAAAAGGTGATAATACTGTTCCTTGGGGAGCGCCTGTGTTTGTAGAGAGAACACTAGAATATATTGCACGAGAAAAAGAAGTTCTATTACATACAGAGGCAAGGCGCACAAATTGTGGTCTGTTAGTTAAATAATCTAAAATCCAAGAAGCAGTATGGAAATCAACGTTCATTCTAATCAATTTCTCTAAAAGTAGATGACATTGCATGGTGTTAAAAGCAGAGCTAAAATCAAAATACATCAATCGTATGCAAGTATTAGCATTGTCTAGGTGTGCATATATTTTATTCAACACATACAAGACTGCGTCTTCCACATTTCTTTTTCTTCTATAAGCGAACTGCAAGGGATCTAAAAATGGATCAACTAAAATTTCTAGGCGCTTTAGGACAATTCTTTCGAAAACCTTTATCACAGACGAAGTCAGAGCAACTGGGCGGAGGTCATTTAAGCATGAACATCAGATTGAAAACATGAACATCAGATTGAATTATAGTACTAGTAGACGCTAGCAAATACATGAAAAACTCAGCTTGAAATTTTACTAAACTAAAAGGATTTTATATAAAAAGTTAATATACTGAGAATAAGAGCTATAACACAGAAGACAAACTATCAAAAAGCAGTCTTAGTCTTACCAAAGAAGTAGAGCTGGTTGGGCTGATCTGCTTGGCAGATGACCTTCTCATCTTTCACGGTCCATCGGGCATCTTGTCCATACTGCTGCTCTCTAAATAATTCAAATAAAGTTCAAAGGAATGGTTCTCCAGTGGTAGATACACAAGGTCACAATTTGAAGTGGACTAAATCACACTGCAGAATTAACCACTGCAGCAACTTCTTCTCTAACAGAGTTAACAGTTGGAACAGTCTCAGTCTGCCAGACAATGTGGTAAAAGCGCCCTTAGTCAACAGTTTCAAAAACCAACTCTACACATTCTGGGAGGATGGCTTCACCGTGCATGACCTCATATGCCTCCATTAGACTGTCTAGTAGTTATAAACAATAATAATAAAATCTTTGAGTTTTAACATTAGTCCAACAATCTGGAATTACATTTTTTTTCCCCCAAATGTGTTGCCGCATGACAAAACCCGGCTAAAGACGCCAGGATTGATTCGCTGCTACAGCCGTAAAACACTCAAAATAGGCTACCCCATCAATTTTAGGATTGTTGCCTCTTTGTCTTTATTAAAGACTTTTCTTTAATATCCCAAACGGATTTTGTTCAAAAATTACTGAAACATTGTTTATTTTGTTGATTTTCATAAGGGTGTTGATCACACCTTGCTAAAACAATGGCACTAATTGACCTCCGATACCCCAACTTTTCTTGTCCGACTATGAAGGGAAATCCCCAATGTGGATTGATATATAACGTCTGGAGAGTGAAAAGTCCCTATTGCTACTACTTTTTGGTACATAAAAGTGTGTGGCGTATGAATTTTTCATGAAATTCCTTGTTCCGAAGCTTGCTTGTGACACAAGTTGTGTTCGAATGTGTCTCTAGGCGGGTCGTAAAATACTGAAGTGTTTCCTATAGATTTTCGACGATTTTTAGTTCAAAGTGAATTTTTTAATGTAGATAAACTCATCATACATCTATTTCAAGTGTTTTCTTGCAATATTTATGTTGCATTTGTTAGAAACAATTTGTCAAAGTAAGTGACCGATTCTTTTTGGAAACCGGAAGTGATGGCTTCGTCTCCAGCGTCAGTAGATGCGTCGTCTGCTAGAGTAGCTAGGGCCTTGAATCGACCCGGTTTTGCTTCTGAAGAGCTCCAAGACCTGCTTTCAGACTATTTTTATGATGGTGCCAGTGGGAACTGTGATGAGGATTATGATTCTGACGAGCAGAAGCTTGATCCCATTATTAAACGATACTGTTTGTTTTCATTCAATGATTCATGTTTCGTAGGCCTCTTCGCTATTGGCGTGTCTTTAATAATCCGTCATTCTACTTGCATAGATTTAGGTAAAGGTTGAAAAGGCGATATCAGTGAAAGAATTACAGTAGGAGTGTGGAAAATATTTCAGTAGTATATTTCGTTGGGTGGGGGTGGGGTGGGGGGGTTGAAAAGGTAAGTAGTCTGGCCTGCATTCAATATTACTAGCATGACAAGTTGACTATGTTCTCAGTATTTATTATTGTTGGTTTGTCTGTTTTAGGAAATGAACATGAGGACTATTTACCAAATTACTAGTAATTAGTATTTGCTTTGATATTTGTGTTTATTTAAACTTTATAGAGCAAAATGACATGTTATTTCGATTTACACCTGTGACGCGACAGATTTATTCGACGTGCGGAAGGGAGTGGAGAATCGGGGAATTATTAAAGCTTGATTATTAGGACTGAAAACTACCTAATGAAACTTTTGTTTTAGGTTTGTAATCTTTGTTTGACTATTTGAACTGAGCTGATGTAGCTGCTTGCAATTAAACAAAAGATTACTTGAGGGACGAGGGATTTAAGAGGGGGGGGGGGGGGGAGGGAGGGAGCATTATGATAGGGTTTATTTTAGAAAAATGATTGATTCAGGCCATGTTCTTGATATATTATTATGTGTTTGAGTTATTATAGACTTGCTAAACACTTGTTTTATTTCTAATATGTTTAAAAACACTATGCATTATGGATGGGTACAGAATATAAAATTGTGCATACTGTTTTAATTTGTTTATGTTTAGTATTGTGTGGATGGTGTATAATGTGAATTTTCTCATCTTATCTCAACTCACTGCCATATTGCTGCCATCTTCCTGATTGTTTTGATACCAAATACATGCATGGGAAAATTCTGGTTGTGAAGTAATGATCATTTTACAATTCAAAACTTTGAAGGCAATTTCTGGAAATTAGCCCCCGAGAAAATAAAATATTAAAAAAAATCATAAAACATCAACCAATAAAGATAAAACAATTCTGTTTTTTGCATTTTGAAGATTATTTTTAGTACTTTGTTAACAAATAGGTAATTTTTCATATTTTGACACTTTAGCCTGGTTTTCTCATGCTGCAACACAAATGGTTAAGATACCAAACCAAGAACAAGGACTCTAGCCTTCATTCCATCTATCGATCTATATAAACTTATAATGGTGTTGGAAGAGTCAATCTAAAAACTCAAAAAAATGAATCTGATTCTTTCCCATAGTCTGCCTTTACTCCATGTTTGTATGATAGACGATGATTTTTGTCAGTATATCACTATATGAGGTAGTGCGCAATATGATATATTATGGTGATTCGTGTGGTTTGAGTCAGATCCGGTATTGGGCCAGCATGTCGAGCAGCTCTGGTGATGGAAAAGCGCTATAGATATAAATAAAATAGAGGGGCAAATCCCATATAACTCAGATGCTCCTTATGGGACTTGCAATATTTAACATGATAATGGAGCAACTACAAAACAAAACAAAACGGTGGCATTAAAATGCAAATACCGACTTTGATCTTTAATTGCTCTTGACACTGAGATGACCTTGACCTCCAGCTCCAAATACACTCATGACTCATGTACTATGAAATAAACTACAGCAAAAGTTTATTATACCAAAATACAGTGACCTTGACCTTTAGTTACCTTGACCTTGGGATGATCTTGACCTTCACATGACATCTGCTGCTCATGTACGATCAAATAACCCAATGTTGTTGCAGACTATGGGTTAAATAGAGCCATTCGAATGTACTATGACCTATTTTTTAAAATGTTTTTGCAAGGCCTAAAATTACCTTCACTACAAGTACAACTACAAGATCAACGCAAAAATGGAACACATATGAAAGATCAATCTATCAATCATATCAATCTATCATCTGCAACAAGTTTGGACTTTATATCTCCCATAGTTTAGGGTCAAGGTCACTTCAAAGTACCTACACTAACTGTCAGGTTGACAGTGTTTATGTAAAAATATATTAAAGTTAAAAATGTGAATGCGTCCCTTTAACTGTAATTCTAAAAGTCGCAGTAGCAAGAAAGTGAAGCGCACGTGCGAAACGATTTTAGGTGTTGCACCTCGTGCTGTTATTGTTTAGCCACGGGCTGACTAGCGTATAATGCTTTATGAAATTTAGTAATAATATAGAAGGGCACAGCAAAGTTTGACTTTGGTTTTAGAATTATCGTAGTGAGTTCTTTTATTTTTCTAGAAAGTTCGGGGTGGAAATATATATATACGTAGGTTAGTGACATTGAGGCAGGGAGACATATTTTTTGATGTGGTTGTGCGACCAACTTGGATTTAGTCTAGCACTGAAGTCAAGGACAGTAGACATCTTAGGTCTGTTGTGACCGGTCTATAGGTGTGTTTATATCTAGGTATAAGCAGACAGTCGAGTGTCCACAGGTCAAGAGATTTGAACACGGACTGGTAAGTGAATGCTTTGTTTTCTTACAGCCGTTGCTTCTTGTCTTGGTGTAAATGAAAGATAGTTTGTTTGTGTTCCTATTTATTTCTCCCGTTTTCCTTTTTTATTTGCATTTTGTTAGGTTGAAATGTTGGGTCAGGGGCAGGTAGCATTTTATATGTCCCCAGGTTATGTGTTGTGAATGTGTTAGAATGTTTGAGAATGTATATATTAGACGTTGTATATATATATTCCGTGATTAAAAAACATCATGTTCATTTGTAATAGAGATTATCTTTCCCGGGTTATATATCGGTGGTATATATGAACATTCTTCGGGATAATAATCGGCAGGGGGTAAATAATTGTATATTTGCACTGGGACTTATACTCGTGCCTGATTACAGGATGAGTCCTCGTTCTTCATCCCTCGTTCTTCATCCTCGTTCTTCGTCTTCTTCTTCTTCCTCTCCTTCATTAACCACATAGTCCATTGGTCATCTGGGCCATCACCACGTTTACCCGGTCGGCTACTGAGCTGGGTGACACCGGGCGATTTCAGTCAAGACAGAGCGGCATTGGCAGTTACCCTGTGTGACTGGGTCTGCGTCTGGAACCGCCTCAACCTTCCCGGGCCGCCGGTACGACCGGGTGCAGCAGCGGTTGTCAGAGAACTCCGAGGGTGGGCAGGTTGAAGCTTTCCTCGCCGCCTTCTGCGGACAGTGCCTTACCCCCCTCGGGGTGTTCCTCCCTGGACCTTTGCCAGCGGTGCCGGCTCAGCGGTCTTCTGCCACGTGGTCTACGTTATTTATTTAGTCATCCTTCTAACTGGTTTATCAACTGGTTTTTTTTATATTAATTCTTTTGAAGCAAGGAAAGGCACTTATTAACTATAAATGAACGTTTGACTTTCGTGCCTGATTAATAACCAAAGACAATTTTGGAAGTTTTTTTTTCCTAATGGTATTTTTTTTTCGGTCTAAGCAGTGTGAAATACCATTCGATTTACTTTGTTGTTTTTTTTTGTAATGTTTAAATAGTGCATTCAAATTCAGTCATCTATCATCTCATTTCATTCATTTTCCATTTCATCTGATTATATTTCTGTTGATGCTTTGTTTATGTATGGTTGGTGTGACTGTTGTTTTGTGCGTATGAAAGTGTGATTTTGGGAAGTAAAAGCTTGTTTTTTTTAATTTAAAACTTAACTGACGTGTTTGTTACCTATTTTGTGTGTGTGCGTGTGACTGTTTAGTTTCGGGTAGGTAGTTAGATAGCTGGGTTGTTCGGGAGGGATCTCTGTCCGACATTAGGTCGTGACACTAACCCACTTTGGACAGCTCCAGTGACCTTGACCCTGGAGTGAGGTAGACCATATTTGCAAAGAATGAGTGTCTGATATTTATCATGCATCAAAAATTCAAAGAATCATAAGTTAAATATTAAAAAACTAGAAAAAAAAGTTTGTGAAAAATTGTCATTTTTTTAACTAACATTTGTTGACCCTGTGACTTTGATTTTGAAGTGAAGTCATTCATTCATTGAACATTTATGAGATCTCATGGGTATACACCATCTTACCAAGTTTGCAGTGATCGTCCTAGGGATTTGCAAAACTGGTACGACGTCACAGTAAACAAACCCACTCGAACGCAAACCGGTAGGCCAGTCACGGAAACCAGTATGACCCATAGCAAAGCTTAATAATGCGTCACTATTTTTGCCACCGAAAATCTGCCGACGAATGCATTGATTAATTTATTGCTCACCGTAAAGCCTACTAACTATACCTGAAACGATGTTTGCCAAAAATAAAAGTGAAAAAAGAGATTTTCGCTTCTTCATTATTACTAGCCTATCTGCCACAATACATACTGACGAGCACGAGGAAAGAAAAAAATCGAAAAGTGCGCGAGTTTAATTTATCCGTATTCACGATAGCCTTGCACCGCCAATGTTATATCATTCTGTATTAATTACCTCAAAGAATATTATGGCAAGGCTACTGAACGCATTCGCAGGCCTCTTGTCTACACTCCCTAAACACATAATCAGCGTGGCTGGCTGACTGGCTAGCTGTCTCTCTCTCTCTCTCTCCCCCTCTTCATTTCTCTTTCTCTTTTCCTTTATTTTCGAAACCAGTCAAACAAAATAAGAACCGGTAGGCTCTACCGACTACTGATTTTTCAACCGGTATTTTTATTCTCAAACTGGTAAAATACCGGTAATTTCCGGTTAAATCCATCCCTGAGTTTGGTTGAAATAGGTTCTGAGATATTAATCCACATGCAAGTTTTGCACAGACAGACGGCGGACAGACTGAGACAGAAGAAGGGAAAAACTTTTTTTTTGTAAAATGTCATTTTTTGACTAAGTCACTAAGACTCAACTCGTACTAACCGATTTGCAAAAATCTGGATTTTTTGGGGTGGGTGGGTGTGAGGGGTGTGTGTGTGTGAGAGTACATAAACTCACACTGCAATGCATCCATGTAAAAAAACAAAAATCAACTTGTGAGCATTATTACAATAGATCACTGCGCTTTGAACTCCTGAGGAAAAACGCATGTTAATAATAATACAGGATGCTATACGCGCCTTACCCCAAATCATTCAGGCTCAAAGCGCGGCGACCTATACCAACATACGATACACGCTGTCCTGTATTAATAAGTAAAAAGGTGTTTTACACAGTAATCAGCTCAAAACAGGTTATGTGTAACTAAGGATACTCACTTTGAAATAAGAGGTCTAACCCGCACAACCACCTTGATTTGGTCAGCGTCTGTCATCTTAATATTATCTGAAAATTATTATTAGTATAAGTTTTATAAAATAATAATATTTTTAAAAAAAACACATGTAAATTGTAATTTAAATTTTGAAGATACTTTATAAAAGAAATTACAAAAAATGTTCCTGCATGAAAAAAATTACAAAAAAAGTTCCTGCAACTGCAAAATTAAAGAGAAACTAGTTCTCTGACACAAACTGCTGCCCTGATAGCCCATTTGGAAAGACTTGACCATCATTCTACACTCCAAGGTAAGGTTACTGCGCTCCCTTGTCATCTCTAGCTTCCTATACTCTGGCGAAACACGGACACTCACAGCAGACCTAGCTACAACGAAGAAAACAAAGCATGGAGATGAGGTGCTACAAAAGACTTTAGCCCTTAGTGCATTTCCTATAGCCAACATGAACATTTCACCAATGACAAAGTCAGACAGACCATCACACAAGCCATTGGTCAACACTATGACTTGCTGATAGTGGTGAAGAAAAGGAAACTCCGAAGGGAAAGCCACATCACCACAGCATTAGGCCTTGCAAAGACAATCCTGCAAGGCACAGTGCAAGGAGGCAGAAAAAGAGAAAAAATGGGAAGAGAACATTCGAGAATGCATAGGCTTGACACAGAGAAGCCAGGAGGACTTCTGAGGACAATATCATTATTTAAATATTTCCGATGGAAAGAAGGTTTTTATTTTGTCTGCAATGTGAGTATATTATGCCCATGGAATTCTTTCCGTTAATAGAATGTGAAGAACTGAAAATGCCAAAAGACTTTGGAGCTGTTACAAGAATGAGCGGAGTATATCTATGGATATTGCCGAAAGATGGAGTACACTGGTTAATCGATCATTTGTGGGTGCGCCAATGACTTTTGAGTTACGGGACGGCATAAGATAGGATAGTTCTCTGATTCAAGAGAGAATTCAGAATTGAGTAGGATCCTAATTACTTCTGCAAACTATAAAACTGATTTCCTGTATATATATCAGCAACTATCAACGAATTGTCAATGCAATTTATCCTGGATATTTTTGGAACAATTCGAGAATGGACTGGCATTCTTGGAACAATTTTTGGAACAATTCGAGAATGGACTGGCTTGACACTGAGCAAAGCCTGAGGACAGGGAAAGATGAGTATGGCTATGACGGTCTACTAGAACCAAAACCTAGAGTCACCAGTATCACGAGGTAATTGAAAATAACATGTGTTCTGTATAATTTACAGATATACCGGTATTCCACAGTGTTAATTAATAATCATCAGTATTAGTACTATTTGACACGCCTTTCTAGCACCAAAACCTGATAATTACAAATATCATGAGATAATTACAAATATCATGAGATAATTACAAATATCATGGGATAATTAAAACTACCAACAGATAATTACATCATCATTGGAAAATATTAAATATCTTTGCGTGATCATGTTTAGTTTTTAGTTTTGGCTCTAGCAATCCGTCTGGAAATGCGGTAAAACCTAAACTTGTAATTTTTACTTGACAATTACAGTTTTTATGTGTTAATTGTAAATATGTCGTTTGTAATTATCCCATGATATTTTTAATTATCAGGTTTTCTAAGTCTTAGGTGCATGCTGGGTGTGTTCTTGTCACCGGCACTCACCCATCTAGGACATGAGTGTCAGGATCTTTAAAGTCCGTTATGATGGAATGTATGCGACTAGACCTCGGTTTATACTCTCATCCGAAGAAGTAGGAAACGGGAGTAAAGTGTCTTTCCCAAGGACACAACACAATGCCCCGGCCTGTGCTTGAACCCGGGACCTTCAGATCTGCAAGCCAACGTTCTGACTATTAGGCCACTGTTCCTCTCGGAAATGCTAGCACATTCTCTGTGTGCCCACTGTTTGCACACAAAAGACTCAATCCCACCCATGAACTTCTCTTCATCTTCATCACAACTGTTCTCGCAAAAAACAACTCCCATTTGCAAAGAATATTTTCAAAACCCGATCAACTTTTTTTAATTTTAATTTACCTGCCAAATGCTCCTGCATGACATAGTTCCTCTAGTTATACTCCCCTCATCCTTGTAACAGCTCCAAAGTCATTTGACATTTAATTTTTTTTTCAGATCTTTACATTCTATTAACGGAAAGAAAGCCATTATCATTAATAAAATAATTTTATAATAATTTATACATAGCACCAACATTGCAGACTATAAAAAAATAAATAGCTTCTTTCCGTCGGAAATATGTAACTAATGATATCGAGGGGAGTATATACCTGGAATTTGTCTATATGACATGAGCACTAGATGTTTTAAAAAAAATTTAATAATATAAATAATACTCAACAGGTTGAAACCCCAAGCTGAACAAATCATAGCTGAAGAGCAAGCAGTATTCAGAGCAGGGTGAAGTACCACTGAACAGATTTTCAACCTCAGAATAATCTGCGAGAAATACCAACAACATCTATATCATGTGTTCATTGACTTCAAAAAGGCGTTTGACCGAGTCTGGCATGCAGCTCTGTGGGCAACCATGAGAGTGTACATGTATCAGCCCTAAAATTATTGAAGTCATCAAAAGCCTGTTTGACAAGGCTACCAGTGCAATCCTCCACAACAGCGCCATCGAAAACTAGTTCAGAACAACAATCAGTGTGCGTCAGGGATGCCTACTCTCTCCAACATTCTTCAACATCTTCCTAGAGCGCATCATGTCAGATGCCCTTGCAGATCATGAAGGCACAGTCAGCATAGGGGGAAGAGCAATCTCCAACCTTCGTTTTGCGTATGGCATTGATGGATTGGCTGGAGAGGAACAAGAACTTGAACAGCTGGTACAGAGGCTTGACACCACCTCCAGACCAGAGCCTATGGTATGAAATGGAAAAAAGTGCAGAGAAGTCAGAAGACCAAAATGATGACCAACAACACCAATGGCATCAACACGGACATCAAAGTCCAAGGCCAATCCCTCAACACAGTGCATAGCTTCAAATATTTATTAGCCATTGTTATCAGACAATGGGTCCCGACAGGAAGTCCTCTCCAGGATCGCACAAACAACTGCTGCCCTTGGTAGGTTGAAGACAATGTGGAAAGACATGACCATCAGTCTACATTCCAAGGTAAGACTGCTGCGCTCCCTTGTCATCTCCATCTTCCTATATCAGTAGTTGCAAAACATGGATCCTCACAGCAGATCTCCAACAAAGAATACAAAGCATGGAGATGAGATGCTACAGAAGACTTCTGCCAGTTCTAGGTATTTCCTATTCCCAGCACCTCACCAACGACGAAGTCCGACAGACCATCACACAAGCCATTGGACAACACGATGCTCACAGTGGAGAAAAAAACGGAAACTCCGATCTGGATCTGGATCTGGAAGCCCGCCTATGGATGTTGATTGGCGGGTGCGCCACAGAAGCCGATGACGACTATCAGTATCAACGTGACGTTTTAGGGTGTGCGCATCTAAGAAAATTCTTTATCAGTCTCTGCTCATATTTACACTTCAGCTGGTCTTCTTGCTGCTGTACCTAGCGGAAATTTTGCAAAAAGGAATTTTGCACAGTACAAGGAGGTAGAAGAAGAGGGAGACCGAAAAAGAGGTGGGAGGACAACATTCGAGAATGGACTGGTTTGACACTGAGCGAAACAATCAGGGTTGCTGAGGACAGAGAAAGATGGAGTACGCTGGTTAAACGATCATCTGTGGTGCCCCTACGACCTCCGAGTTACGGGATAGGATAGGATAAAAAAAATCACAGACATTTGAAGACAATATGAACACTAAACATAAAAATACTTGCTGATGTAACCTACCTCCTCTCTGCTCCAAAAGCTGCCGGAGTTTGAATACACCCCTGTTGACTGATTTTTCGACAGCTGATTGGATAACTGTAAGGAACAAGATGATTGGTAGCTTAGTCTATTTATTTTTAGAATAGAGAAGCGGAAGTGGGTTATATCCCCGTTAGAGCAAGCTAACTGTTTAGAATTTACCAATAGACTGTGTTCTTTTAAAATTCAGCAGCTGAAATTTCAAATTATTTGGCTGTTAATGATTAATTAAGGTACTTTTTTCCTTCTTTGTGCACGATTGCAAAGAATCAAGCGAAAGTTCCCCTTTATAATTCCTTTATAATCTCATAGTTATCTTCCTTTGATAAGAAACTAACCAATCACAACATCGTTTATTTATCAACCATCCTGAAGAGACTCGAGACCAAACACTTTATGGCAAGATAGACCGAGTCATCAGAGACAACGGATTTAGTTAGTGGAGTGTATCAAGGCTTTTCTGGCCTGATGAGTGCAGTTACCAGCTCAGGTGAACAACAGACAAAACTGTTGTTTGCCAGTTTTAACCAAGATTATACGTAAGTACCCATTTGGAGAAATTATTTGCTCTTATAGTCCAATCAAATTTTGTAAACAAATGCTTGTCATGATTGAGTAACATTAGTAATCTTAGTACATGAAGATAAAGAAACTAATCGGACATTTTTCCGTGTTCGTTCACAATGTGATTATTTTTGTGTTTGCATAGATCACTAGCAGCTGGAAACAAGTCTGGCTACAAACTTTTTCCACTTACCAACATCGATAAACTTGATGCCATATACGAGAATGGTAAGTTGTTGTGTGGCTATTTTGAGGCCCCTGGCCTGGGTATGCTGAGGTATGTGGTCAGCTGTGTGCGATCGACCGTCTGTTATATTGAAACTTTTATGTTTTTGGATTGTTTAGGTTTACTCTTGTGTAAATTAAATCTCTGTGCTGACATGGAACATAGATGGACTAGAATTATATCCCCAAAAAATATGTAAAAATTTTTTTGTGTAAATAACTATATCCTATCCTATCCTGTCCCATAACCCGAAGGTCGTAGGGGCACCACAGATGATCGTTTAACCAGCATACTCCATCTTTCTCTGTCCTCAGCAGCCCTGATGGCTTCGCTCAGTGTCAAACCAGTCCATTCTCGAATGTTGTCCTCCCACCTCTTTTTCGGTCTGCCTATTCTTCTACCTCCTTGCACTGTGCCTTGCAGAATAGTCTTTGCAAGGCCTGATGATCTGGTGACGTGGCCATACCATCGGAGTTTCCGTTTCTTCACCACTGTGAGCAGGTCATCGTGTTGTCCAATGGCTTGTGTGATGGTCTGTCGGACTTCGTCGTTGGTGATGTGTTGGGTATAGGAAATGCCCAGAAGTCTTCTGTAGCACCTCATCTCCATGCTTTGTATTCTTCGTTGGAGATCTGCTGTGAGGGTCCATGCTTCGCAAGCATAGGAAGATGGAGATGACAAGGGAGCGCAGCAGTCTTACTTTGGAATGTAGACTGATGGTCCTGTCTTTCCATATGGCAGGCTGCAGAACTCTCCTCGGATCCGCGATTTTCAGAGGAAAATGGTTGCCGTCCCGAGAAAAAAAAATTGAAGTTCCGAGATTTTTTGTTTTTGGAGGGTAGCAATTTTTTCCCAGATCTTTGCAAATCCGGTCACTGATCCACCTTATTTTGGCCGCCATTATGGTAATAGAAAAGAAACGCGCCGCCCGCTAATGTTGTGTTCTTGTTACCCGCGCTCAAACCGCTGCTCAGATCAGAGTAACTTCAGCGGGCGCGTACAGTTGTTGAATGCTTTTATGACTTTTCGCGGGCCACTGAAAAACAATACCTTTGTCAGAATTTTGTGTCTGCGAAAATTACCATGTCGTGCGTTTCACGAATAATTAATCGTGGCGATCCTTTCATTGAAGGCAACATTGCAAACAAATGGAAGTGGGAGTGGCTGGAGAAGTCTATAAAAGTAGGAGAATGTGGCCAGCGGCTTTCTGCCTTTTTACGAAAAGTCGACTATGTTGGAATGGTGCGTTGCCTTTTGTGTGACAGAGAAGTCAGCTATGCCAATCGTGGCATTACCGCTCTGTTACTATGAGCATATGCAGTTTAAAATGCACATAAAAGCTTCAATAGCAACAGGCAGCAATCAAAGCAGATTACCTGGTGAGTTAAAATATCATTAATATGACTTTCTTCTTGCATCCTTTTTTTCAATAGGCCTAACTAGCCCACGTAGGCCTAGTCGGTATTATTATTATTATTATTATTATTATTTTTATTATTATTATTATTAATTATTTATTGATATTCTTTTATAAACCTGCAAAATGAAATTAAGTGGCACATACATTAAGACGATGTCTGTGAACAGAATACTGCCCCTGTACCTCCTAGAAGTACCAAAAGAAAACAGACATCAATTTCTTCTTTTTTCAAGAAGTAGAATTGCTGACACTAACCTTGACACTTTGCCTGCTTCTGATTTGAAAATTTAATAAACTAATGCTTTATACTGAGTTGTAACTTCTATGAACTCGTGCTTCACAATGCTTTTAAGACTCCAGTACGCCAGTAATTTTGTTTTGCTGTTTGATATGAAGTCAGAAGAGTGCTTTTCTGCCAGTTTTCAAGTAAGTTTTGCTTTTGTGTTTGTGAGGATATTAATAATAATATTGCCAATCTATGAATAAGTTTATCTCTCACGAAAAGCATTCATTTAGAGTTTCAAATGCTATGAAGCGTTCAGCTTCAGGGGGGCTCCGCCCCCCAGATACCCCATCGGGGCTTCGCCCCTGGACCTCACCAGGGGCCTTATGGCGGCCCCTGGACCCCGGCCGAATTTCAGAGATTTTTTCCTTGGACTGTTCTGCAGCCTGATATGGGCTTCAACCTTGTCAGGGCAGCAGTTGTTTGTGCGATCCTGGAGAGGACTTCCTGTCGGGACCCATTGTCTGATACAATGGCTCCTAAATATTTGAAGCTATGCACTGTGTTGAGGGATTGGCCTTGGACTTTGATGTCCGTATTGATGCCATTGGTGTTGTTGGTCATCATTTTGGTCTTCTCTGCACTTATTTCCATTCCATAGGCTCTGGAGGTGGTGTCAAGCCTCTGTACCAGCTGTTCAAGTTCTTGTTCCTCTCCAGCCAATCCATCGATGTCATCTGCAAAACGAAGATTGGAGATTGCTCTACCCCCTATGCTGACTGTACCTTCATGGTCTGCAAGAACATCGCTGTTGTGGAGGACTGCACTGGTAGCCTTGTCATACAGGCTTTTGATGACTTCAATAATTTTAGGGCTGATGTTGTACTCTTTCATTGTTGCCCATAGAGCTGCATGCCAGACTCGGTCAAACGCCTTCTTGAAGTCTATGAACACATGATATAGATGTTGTTGGTGCTGTAGGTATTTCTCACAGATTATTCTGAGGTTGAAAATCTGCTCAGTGGTACTTCGCCCTGCCCTGAATCCTGCTTGTTCTTCAGCTATGATTTGTTCAGCTTGGGGTTTCAACCTGTTGAGTATTATTTTCAGGAAAAAATAACTAAGAAGCTTTAACTAGTTTCTTTTTTTTTTCCAGCTCATTGACATTGTGACCATTCTTGTGAATTTAGAGAGTTCTATACCACAAATGTTGTACCAGGTGCTGTGGTGCAAAAGTAACAAGACTTATCATTTAGCTATTCTAAATAGCAAAGCATGTCCTACCTTGTTAAGTTGTCATATACCTAGAAAATAGATCTTGATTCACTGCTGCACATTATTTATTTTATTGTTCTTTTGTTTTAATTATTTTATTTTTTCAGGTTTTTTTTAAATTTTATTTTGTAATGATACCCTGTTAATAGTATTATAAGCTAAAATGCAGCAGTGATAGACAGAAAGGGTTGGTGTTTTTAAGTTAACAGTAACACTAATAAAAAAAAGTAATATTAGTTGAAGAGTTTGGCTTTTATGGTTTTTATATTTCCCTTTACATGTTGTGTTTTATCTTTTTCCCCATGCTTTATAAACTGTTTTAATTATCGGTGTGGTGTTCTTTCTTATTATTATAATCGTTTTTATTATTATTATTCTTTAATCACTATATAGCGCTTTACCAGCTCAGGTGCCATTCAAGGCGCTGGTCGATACAGGATCTAACTCAAGCCACCCGAGTCTCCAACTTACAGCCTTTGGGCGCATATTCTAATGCCCAGATGACTGAGCACAATCCTGGGCGACCAGGGATGGGGGGAAGGGTCCCAGTGGCAGTGCATGCTGGCTGTATTTGTGTAGCCAGCACTCACTCATCTCGGACGTGAGCATCAGGATTTTTAATGTCAGTGTTATGGAATGCTTGAGTGCACAGACTAGACCTCGGTTTAACCTCTCATCTAGAGGACTAGGAGCCCAGTCTCTCAGTTTGTTTGGTTATTTTTGCTTTTTCCCATACCGTTATTGGCATTTGAACCACTGCCTGTACATACAGGCTGCAGTGTTATCACCTGACATTCGTTTTGTGGACACAGCGTACACCACTGAGCTAACTGCGCTCATACTGATTTTCCAGCTAACGAAGATGCATACATTGTGGAGCGCCTGTTTGCCAGCAGTCTCGTGGCCATTGTCACTGAGCAACACCCACGCAAGCTCAAGGTGTGTCACTTCAAGAAAGGCACAGAGATATGTAACTACAGCTATTCAGGGTCCATCCTTAGCTGCAAACTCAACAGAATGGTAAGAACTGTTTGGTCACTTTTGAACTGTACTTTGTTTAAATGTAATGCGGAAATTTCCAGATCTCTCTCTTTCCCTCTCCCCCTTGAAGGTGAGATTGTCTCTCATTAAAATGCTAAATTTTGTTTTTTTTTTTCTCCTTTTTAAACAAAATTATTTCATAAGTTTTTTTTAATTTTTAATTTTTGTTTATTTTAAAAAAATTAAACTTAACCTGCTGAAAATGAAACTGTAAAGGAAGGCTTGCTTTTAGTCTTTGGGGTCAGAGCTGGAGGTGATGATCTAAGATCTGAACCTGTGGAACTCCTGTATGTATTGTAAATTGTAAAATAAATTATAAATTTTCGGAAGCAAGTGTCATCTGCTGAGTACTTTGTTAGCAAGTTACTGCCTTGAAATTTGTAAATCATAATAGTGATGTAATCAATAATATCTTCTGTCATTACTTAGGACATTCAGGACATTCCATGGGTGCATAATGATGTCGTCGCGCAAATGCTTACAATAGCCTTACTAGTAAAATTGATAAAATAAATATTAACTAAATTAAATAAATAGGGTTTATGTAGATGAATTTGAACAGTACCCCAGGCTCTTCATCTCTCTCTATGAAACTGAAATTATCTGCTGTATAAATAGGCGCTTTTTTTTCACTCTTATTATATGGTGGACTTCTTATGTTACATATTGGCTAGCATACTTCCTACCTCTATTCAAACTATGTTCCAAGTCCCTATTAAAATGTTCCATATCTCCCCACAAAAATGGTGCAAATAAGGTCTCTTTCACAAAATAAATCATTTCAAAAATTCATTTTGGATGTCATATAAACAAATACCCACATCAAGTCAAAAAGTCTGAAGAAAACCAGGGAGTTTGTGAACTTTCACCTTTGCATACTAATGACAGCATACATTTCTGACTTCGTAGATAGAAAGTATGGCCCACAAATCAAACAAATCATTTCCAACTAATGAGCAGTCCTTCTTCTTCCCCAAAATTTACTCGTTTAATAGTAATTCTCAGCTGTCTGGTGTCTGTTTTCACGTTTATGCCTATAGAAAGTTTGTATATACACAACATCCGGGACATGAAGGTTCTACACACTAAGGTTTACACACCCCCCCAACCCTACAGGGCTGATCGCATTGTCCATATCCAATGACAAGTGCTATCTGGCCTTTCCAAGCAGTGTCATGACAGGCGAGGTGCAGATCTTCGACACAATCAACTTAGTGAGTTTTTTAAAATACATTTTACTCCATGCATGCAGTTAAATGTAACATGCGTGTAAGTCTTGATGTTTATGTGTAAGTGCATGTTTGTGTTTCTATGGATGTGTTTTTTTGTATGAGGGTGTGTAACCTAGAAATATTTATCTTCTTTATTTTTGGTTGTTTGTTTACTGCTTAGAAAGGTTGTACAGTTTACACTATCAGTACCTAGTAAGAGTACAGGTAGAGAGGGACCACAGGTCACAACTTGTGTGCGACCAGTAGTATCCATTCTGATCTCATATGCTGATGGACACTGCACACAAATATCTTTGCAAATGTTTAAGGGGCAATAAATTATTCTGTTTAGTGTAGTGATTAGTTAGTTAGTGTTTCAGCGTTTTATTTTGTATGACACCACTGAACTTTGATGGTGATTTGTTGGTATTATATATTAGACTCTTGCCAACAACTATATAATTTTCTTTCTTTCTGTTTTTTTCTCTCAACTATTGTAATAAATTATGCTATTATTATAATAAGTGATTTGAATTACATGCATAGCAATGTCAGTATGTACTCACCACCCAACAATAAATTTCCTGATTTTTGCAATTCTGTGTAAGATAAATCGTAAATAGTCAAAAAGTGACATTGTAAAAATTTTTTTTAACATTTTTGTCCGTCCGTTTGTCTGTTTGTCCTACATCTACCGTCTGTGCAAAACTTGCAAGTGGATTAATATCTCAATACCTATTTACATCCAAACTTGGTAAAATGGTGTATATCCACGAGACATCATAAATGATCAATGAATGGATGACTTCACGTCAAGGTCACAGATTCAACTAATGACCTACCTATCTTATGCTATAGGATAGGATCAAAGTTATTAATATTGAACTTATGATTCTTTGATGCCTGATAGATATCAGACACACATACTAAGCAAATTTAGTCAGCCTCACTCCAAGGTCTCTGGAGCTGTCCAAAATCGGTTTATATAGATACTTTGAAGTGACCTTGACCCTAAACTATGATAAATATAAACTCCAAACTTGTTGTATATAGTATAGGTACTTTGAAGTAACCTTGACCCTAAACTATGAGAGGTACTTGTTGTATTTAGAGATGATAGATTGATCTTTTTTATATGTTCCGTTTTTGCATTGATCTTGAAGGTCAAGGTTATTTTAGGCCTTTGGAAAAAAAATACCCAAAAATAGGTCATCGTACAGTGGAATGGCTTTACTTATCCATAGTATGCAACAACATTGGGTTATTTGATCATACATGAGCTTGAAAGGTCATGTGAAGGTCAAGGTCATCCCAAGTTCCAGGTCACTGAAGGTCAAAATCATCCCAAAGTCACTGGTTTTTTTGGCATAATAAAACTTTTGCTGTAGTTTTTTTGATCGTACATGAGTGTATTTGGATCCAGAGGTGAAGGTCATCTGAAGGTCAAGAGTATAGAAAGATCAAAGTTGGTATTACTTTGCATTTTAATGCCACCGTTTCATTTTGTTTTTTCTGGGCAATAATTTTCATGTTAATTATTGCAAATTTCCTATAAGGAGCATGTGATTCATATGGGTTGTGCCCTTCTAGTTAAAATGATAAATTTGTGTCTGATCAGAGAGCAAACAATGTGATACATGCACATGATGGAAAGCTTGCAGCATTTACCTTCAGTCCAGCAGGGGACAAAATAGCCACAGCTTCGGATAAGGTAATACCCTCTGTCTAAAAGGAAGACTTCTATCCTCCAGATTTGAGTCTTGAGGTTTCCTGTTCTTTTAAAAATAATTCAATTATTTTTTTATTTACTACATGTTTTATTATGTCTTTTTATATAAATACATCAAGACTGTCAAGTATGTCTGACCATCATCATGATAATGCCATTATTAGTTTACCATCTTTCATTCTTTCATATACTGTTTTTTTTTAATTTCTTTTGTAACATTTGCAGAGTTTCTAGTTGTAACATTTGCAGTGTTCCTAGAGCACTTGAAGTACACTTTAAGCTTTTATGAGGGCCCAACATTCTTTAATGATTATTTTGCAACTTTTGTGAGGTATCAAACTGACCCTCTGTGTTTTCTTTCTAGTCTCTCAACCTATCCAGTCAAACTTTGCATGTACACTGTTCCAGAATGTGTGCACGATTGTCTGACATTTTCTGCATAAAATACATACTTTGGATAATTGAATAATTGAGTTCTATTCCTCATCTGTGCAGGGAACAGTCATACGGGTATTTGGGCTACCAGAAGGCAACAAGCTCTTTGAGTTCAGAAGAGGAATGAAAAGGTTAGTGAGTAGATTGTTAGTATCAAAACATATAGAAATGATAATGTGTGTGTGAGTGTGTGCTTTCATTATAATATGAAGAAGTACCATTCCTATTTATAGCATTTACAATTACAAATTGACTGTTGTTTTTTCCCAAAGACACTGCTAGACAGTGTTCTTGCTTGTCATTTTGACTCACACTCATAGCAATGCAAGTCTTTGTATTCACCCAAACAAAAGAAATTTCAAGATTTTTGCAAATCTGTGCAAGACGAGTCCTAAATACAGTGGAACCTCCGGTATACGACCGTCCAAAATCTGAGAAAAAACGGTCTTATAATAGAGGTGGTCTTATACCGGAAACAAGGGGTGGTGGGGGGGTGGGAGGAGGGTCAGGCTTGGAAGGGTATGTAGTCATAATTTTTACACTCATCAGCATGTAGTCTCTGATAAAGAAAACTGTAAAACATGTTTCATTTTTAGCTTTGTCCTTTATTCACAAGTCAAAAAATGAAAAGTTTTCTCAAAAAGTTTTTTTTTTCAAAGTTATTGAAGATTGAATTTATGATTTTTTTATGCATGATAGATATCAATGAGACACACATATTGTGCATATTTGGTCAATCTCACTCCAAAGTCAAGGTCATTGGAACTGTCCAAAGTCAGTATAGGTACTTTGAAGTGACCTTGACCCTAAACTATTTAGAGATGATAGGTTGATCTTTCATATGTATTCCGTTTTTGCATTGATCTTGAAAGTCAAGGTCATTTTAGGCCTTGGAAAAACATACAAAAGATAGGTCATCGTACAATTCAAATGGCTCTAAAAATCATAGAATGCACCAATGTGAGGTTATTTGATCATAAATGAGCATGAGAGGTCACATGAAGGTCAAAGTCACTAAAGCCAGGTCAAGATTATTCCAAGATCAGTGTTGGTTTTTTTGTGTGCATAATACAACTTTTGCTGTAGTTAAGTACATAAGTGTATTTGGAGCATGAGGTCAAGGTCATCTGAAGGTCAAGAGCATAGAAAGATCAATGTTGGTATTTGCATTTTAATGCCACCGTTTTTGTTTTTTTGTTTTTTTCTGGGTACTCATGTTAAATATTGTGAGTTCCATAAGGAGCATGTGAGTCATATGGTCTTTCCCTTCTAGTTGATGTTGAGGTGTTGCAATGAGAATGCATGTTTGTGTGAAACTTGTTGTACTTATTTTAATGTTAACAATGAAACTTGTTACACTTGCGAAATGTTACAATTTCAGGTGTGTGACCATCACGTGCCTGTCGTTCAGTGCAGATGCTCAATCCTGTGCTCCAGCAGCAACACTGAAACAGTTCATGTTTTCAAGCTGGAAGATCCTAAAGACAAGTGAGTATTTTCTGTTCATTCACAAGCTTGCATTAATTGCATAATTTTGCATATTTATACATTCTTTTGGTTAAGAATACCAGTTTTTTTGACAGGTAAGAGGTGTCCCTGTAACATTTTAGTCGTTGGGGAGGGAAACTTTAGGGACACCCTTTTCTCTAGATCAGCTTAATGAGAGCGGTGCCTATCTCCTCTTCCTCACAGCTGTACTTTTGGTGGTTCTGAACAGATCCAGGTACCTATTCACAGATTGGATGGACTGGGTGTATCACGCACTTGTTTTAATCTTTTTGTGTCATTTGGTGGTTGCCTTCCATTCATGGTCATCCCTGCTGACAGATCCAAGAGGAGGAGAGCCCAGACTTTGTTTTGATCAAGTGCGGCAAGGAGGTCATTGATAATACGGAGAAGAGCCGTTTCAGCTGAGTGTTTGGCACGATAAGCAGACTCGTGTGTGTTCAGGAGAGTGTTTGATTCTAGGTGCGAGTTTAGTTGATACAGAACAATTTTCTCCGTAATCTTTGACCAGAAAGGAAGGTAAGAAATGGGCCTATAATTTTTGAGGTCGTTCTGATCCAAGGAGGGCTTTTTTAAAAGCGGCTTTACCACTGCAAGTTTCCAGTCAGGGGGAACAATGCCAGATACTGGGAGACTGGTTGATCAAACTGGTAAATGTTGGGAGCAGAACATCTAGATTATCAAGCATTAATCTAGTTGGCATTGGATGAAGCTTACATGTTTTGTGTTGTGTTTGTTTCACAACCTCATGAACAAAATTCTCAGAAACTGGACTGAAAGTGAGCAGTGACGGACAAGTTATGTCACTTGAATTGAATCTGTCTGGCCATTTCCAACTGAAGTACCAAAACAGACATGGGACTGATCCGTATTTTTACTGATTTCCGTATTTTTTAAAAGTCAATGGGTCATTTCTGAGATCGACCCAAATCCGAAGAGAAAATTGGGGGGCGGGGGGGAGGTGTAGGGTGAGCTTTGGCGCCTTCGCGAGTTTGGTTGTCGGGTCGTTCCGTCATGTTTCACGAAGTACTGCGACGTCATTTATCCAAACTTTGCGCGCGTTTTGATTGGTCACGATCATTGCCGATCTTTGCCGAAGCTGAAAATACTCGTTTTCGGATTCTCCGAGCGCTTGTGCAGTCGTGAAGTCGAAGCAGTCAAAATGGCGACTTACTCTTATCGAGTGATGACGGAAAATGAAAGTGTTGAGTCCGCGAACATCGACAAGGTTGACAGTGTGAAAAACAAATGGAAAGCGCAATGGCTGTCGGAGAGAGTTGTAATGAAATACAAGGGCAAGGAGAGATCACAGTTGATCGGCGATTCCATCGCAAAAATCGAAATTCTATGTACAATTTATTTGGTATTTGCACACCCAGCACACAACTATTGATGGCAGAGATCAATCTAAAACAAACATGTGATTTTGGGCGAGTACTTGAAATGAAGAATAAACGGTCACAAAATGAACAGACTTTTCTATGTACAATTTATTTGGTATTTGCACACCCAGCACACAACTATTGATGGCAGAGATCAATCTAAAACAAACATGTGATTTTGGGCGAGTACTTGAAATGAAGAATAAATGGTCACAAAATGAACAGACTTTTCTATGTACAATTTATTTGGTATTTGCACACCCAGCACACAACTATTGATGGCAGATCAATCTAAAACAGACATGTGATTTTGGGCGAGTACTTGCAATGAAGAATAAACAGTAACAAAATGAACAGACTTTTCTATGTACAATTTATTTGTATTTGCACACCCAGCACACAACTATTGATGGCAGAGATCAATCTAAAACAGACATGTGATTTTGGGTGAGTACTTCAAAAAATTTAACTTTTGTTTTATACTGTAGCTGTTTCAGTGAACAGCCTAGAAAGTTAATTGTCCTGCTCAGATTGCATCAGATTGCACCATTTGGCTTCCCCTTTTTAAACCGGACCCCCCTAGCTTGCTTGGCTCTTCGCGCCGTCGGCTCGGCGCTTCGCGCCTTCAGTTTCAGTATTTTTCACAATTCCCTTGTCCCATGTCTGACCAAAAGTGCCCTGATTTTTTCTATTTTTTTCTTGGAAGTAATTTGAGAATGCCTTCGGAGGTTCTGCTCTAAATACTGTGGGAAGCTGGACACGTTTTGATTTGCCTAATAAACTATTAAAGTAATGGAATACTTCTTTGCAATATTCACTTGCACTAATCTGTGCTGAAAAGAAAGTTGTTTTTGCAGTGTGACCAAAATCAGTCACTTTCCTTTTGGCTGTTTCATACAGATCTTTGTGTATGGTCAGCTTCATAGTCAACCACCGCCATTCAGCCTGACGAAGTTCGCGCTTCAGCTCCTGGAACTTGGTAGCCACATTGCTGTACCAGGGTGTCGATTTTCAATGCTTGACCTTTTTCTGGACCAGTGGCGCATGCTTATCAAAGGTCTGTTCTAGGGCAACATCGAGGTCTGCAAGGGTCATGTTAGGGGTGACTACAGTAATGAGGTATGCGGAAGCTTGACCTGGTCAATCTTCATG
Organism: Oncomelania hupensis; assembly: GCA_036898135.1. NCBI lineage: Eukaryota > Metazoa > Mollusca > Gastropoda > Littorinimorpha > Pomatiopsidae > Oncomelania > Oncomelania hupensis. The sequence goes on from CM072512.1 coordinate 111,740,410, forward strand.
ACACAGCGCACAGTCTTCATCAGGGAGCCAACTCTGACTTGGAAACATTCAAGACCACGAATGTAGCAGAGTAGTCTGAAGTCAAATCATGACGCTGTTTTGAAGACACCAACATCTGGTCGTTGTCTCTAGAGATTGCCAGATCCAGAGTGTGCAGACTTTTAAGATTAGTAGGCATTGTCATCCACTGTCTCATACTGAACACGTACAGGAGCCCTCGCAACTTAGCACCCAGCAGTGAAGACTACCTTGTAATGGACGTTGAAATGCGATGTATACTGTAGACACGTAGATGCAATATCATTTTTGTCAGGCGGTTGATTTGGTAAAGGAGAAGGCATAGTAGAGACCATTTGAAAAGTTAGGCCTCGTGGTTCAAAATGTCTATTGTTACTGTAAAATACACATGTAGGCCTATAACAGATTAGATGCAGTGTTGGTAATAACAGTACTTTGACTGCAGCAGTAGAAACAATGCGTTTGGTTCAAACTGACACTTGGCCAGGAAAGTCCAACTAGAAATCCGATATTTCTCAATCAAATTTGACAAACAAGATACCAATATGTCCAGCTTTCCATTACGAATTTAGTGGTCTAAAGTTATTGTAGGAATTCTCACTCTGGCACTCACAGACAAGCAAACAATGCGAGAGAACTTCACTCCAGCCTAAGCAAGTGAACACTCACTCACAAATATTCTCCTCTGTTATGCTTTAAAACAAATAAACTCCATTTATCTTTGTTGCTCCGTATAGGCAAACAGAAGATTCCGGGTCATGGTTTGGGATGGTTCAGTCCATTGGCAAAACCGCATCTGGTCTTCTTCCCGGTGGCATGACGGAAGTCTTGGGTCAAGGCCGCTCTTTCGCCACTGCCCATCTCCTGGAGACTGGCACCCAAACCATGTGCGCCATCGCAACGTAAGTTATGGAAACATTGGTTAATTATTTTGATCACATCTTCTCTATTTCATGTGCATATGGTACTTTCGTGAGTGTGTGTGCGTGAAAACTTATCATACGTGTGCTTCTAATAATTTTTTTGAATACACACCTTTAAATTATTGTTTAAAAAAAATAAGAGAGTTCAGCTTTATAATTAATGTTTTTGTTTTTTCTTAACTATTTGTCTTTACTTTTTTGTTAAAATTGTTGTTTAGATGTGTGTGCATGCCCCGTAGACTTGTGTGGGTGTGTGCGAATTTTCTCTCACATTGTGTGTCTAAATTGTGTGCTGTATGAAATCATTAATTTAAAATAGTATCCTATATTAGTTGAAATGCTTGTAAAATAAATGTATGTTGCACCAAAAGCCTGAAAAAGTGTTCATCTTTCAAAATGCATATAGAAATAATCAAGTAACAAAGTGAAAATTAACTTGTTATAATGTTAAAGTATTGTCGTAAAATTTGAAGGAGTATGCTTTGAATGAGATCATTGTAATGTTGGAAGAAACATAATGTCATGAAACATTAATCTGCAGCTATGCTTTGGATGAGACCACTCAGAATAGTTTATTTTATTTTTTCTTCTATTAGTATATTTCATCGTAATAGTTTGAATATTGTTCTTCTGTGAGGCTTATTGGGTCTGAATGGTTTGGTCACCACAATGTATTGAATTTCTGCAGTGGAAATATTATGTTGAAGACTGAAGAAGAATTACTGATGAAAATCTGTGACCATTACTTTGAGTTTGAAGACTTTCAGTTGTTTCTGACTTTGTAATTTTGGCTGTTGTTTTCTATGGTTTTTGTTATATAGCCAGTTGTAGTTATTGTTCAGTGTAGCAACACTTGTTCACCAATGTGCTGTTAACATGCATGATAAGTTATGGTAAGTTTCTGTCATGCATGCATTTTCTTAAGCATAATATTGATCACCCAGTTGCATTGCATTTCCAATACCGTCTGCTGCTTTTGGCCAAACATTTCTATTAACCACTATCTTTTTGCTTTTGTTGTTATTGTTTGGCTGCATGCATACACCACAGAATAATGAGCGTCAGTGTCTCTTTTCTATGGCCCTCGCAATGGTGTATAGAATTATATTTTTATTGCGAACAGTTCTAGTGTTTAGTGATAGTCAAGTTTGTTTGATCCCTCAGTTGTGTTTTATCCTCTAGCATGTCCCTTGAGTTCGGTCTAAACAATCTAAACTTAACATTTTTTGGGGTGATTTTAGGGATTTATTAGCTGGTTATATTCCAGATGTGTTTGACTTTTTGCGGTATTTGCAGTTTTATAAGCTTTTTCTCAACGGTTGTCATTGTGTGTTTGTCATTTGTTTCTTTATTGCTGTATTCCTGTGTGTTTTGTATGTGTAATGTTTTGATCCACTCTAAAAAGGGTTTAACTATGAAACAAAACAAACTATTGTAAATCCATTGCCAGTTTTTCCCATGTTTTCAGCATGCATCCAGGCTTGCTTGAGATTAGTGTACATAGATCTCAGTTGAAGCTTTGCGCCGAGTATCAAATTCATAACAATAATCGGATAACTTTGGGTTTCCATCTTTTAAAATGTTATTTCTTACTTGTGTAAATTCTCCCTTTTGAAGCTTGTGTATTAGCCTGCCTTTTCCACTTTGGCCTTTTTTTTCCATCTTTTTGACTCACATGCATAGCAATGTGAGTCTTATATATTCAAAAACCCCACCCCTCTACCACAAAAAAATCATTTTTTTTTTAGATTTTTGCAAATCTGTGCGCAATGAGTCCTAAATAGTCCAAAAATTACATTTTTTTTTAAAATCCGTCCATCTTTCTGTCTGTCCGCCCTCTGCTGTCCGTCTTTGCAAAACTTGCAATTGGATTAATATCTCAGAACCTATTTCAACTATCACAACCAAACTTGGTAAGATGGTTTATACCCATGAGACCTCAAAAATGATCATTGAATGAATGACTTTACTTCAAGGCCAAGGTCATAGGGTCAATAAATGTTAGTGAAAAAATGACAATTTTTCACAAAATTTCACATTTTTCTAGTTTTTTAATATTGAACATGATTTTTTTATGCATGATAAATATCAGTGAGACATGCACACTCTACAAATTTGGTCAACCTTACTTCAAGGTCAAAATCACAGGAGCTGTCCAAAGTCAGTATAGGTACTTTGAAGTGCCCTTTACCCTAAACTATGAGAGATATAAAGTCCAAACCTGTTGTATTTAGAAATGATAGATTAATCTTTAATATATATTCAGTTTTTGCGTTGATTTTAAAGGTCAAGGTCATTTTAGGCCTGGCCAAAGACATACTAAAAATAGGTTATCATACAGTGGAATGGCTTTTTATTTAACCCATAGTATGATACAACATTGGGTTATTTGATCAGACATGACATCACACCACACCGGAGGATGCACTACAGCATGGATGGTTCATTCGCCCCCAGCTGACCAAAAGTTGGTTTTCAACAGGCTCTTATAAACCTCCTACTGTAGGGCTTATCTCTCCTTCCAGGAAGGAAGACCTTCTATCAACCACCAAGCCAGCAAGGGGCATTCTCAGCGTACGGTACCATCTGTACCTAACACAGCTCAGCCACTTACTCCGGGTCACCCACCCACACGCCTTCTGAATGGCCTTCTTACCACAACCTCCACCACCCCTCGAACCACCCCTTCTTGCTTGGCAGAAGGGAGATAACCTCAACAACTACCTCATTTGAGCTCAGACATCAACGCCCTTACCTCCTCTACCTAAGCACTATCTCATAACACCACAACTTAACCATTCTTCATCTCATCCAACATACTACTATACTAAACACACCAGGGGTAATGCCCCTGACTTCCACCTCCATCAAGGAGCATCACTGGAGCCCGCAACCACCACCCATCTTAAAAAGGTCCTGGCCAAACCCTTACTACCACCACCATCTACCTCTTCAATGAGGATCCCCCCCCCCCCCTCCCATTCTTCCATTCTTCCCCCTCCCCCTTAATCTATGAACCTATCATTTCCAACCTCGTACAACACCTCTTCCAATACACCGAACCTATATTCGACTACGTGGGCGAACAATGATTCTTTCCCAGTTCTTTTTAGGAGCTGACGCTGATGTAAAGTCCACAGTCCCAAGGCGGATATAGGCCATATACGCCTGGGCCGCACCACACCAATCCAGGGAAACAATACTTTTATCACCACCTGACCGCTACCAAAGGGCTCAAGACCACACACCTACCACATACAATGGTGCCCTGGAGGTACACCCCTTCAACTCACAAGCCCCATGAAGAGATGGCGAGGCTATCACACGTGGATGTGAACGTTCACTGACTTACTGACCGTTTTGTAGGCGAGCTTCATCCAGGGTTTACTCACCAACCCAGACATAAAAGGGCTTAACCTTACCTGTATACAGTTACTATAGTCTACCACCAACCTACCTTATCACCAAGTTGACTTACCACCAAAGACCTCCATACCTAACCCTAACTTAATCTAACATGGGGACACAGGAGCCCTAACCCTAACTCGGACTCACCCAACCAGGTGCTCAAAAAGAACAACCTACCCTACACCCCATATCTCTTATGGGCAGTTATCACATGTGGTCATGAACACTCCTCTGGCAGGGTTACCACCTTGTGATGCATACTTCACCCATGGTTCATAGACCATCCCAGACATAAAAGGGCTGACCCTATCCCTTACCCTAATCCTGCCAATGGGCCAAAATATTAAAATTATTTCCCTTAAATATGCAAATGTTCACTTCAGCCGATAGGTGCGCCAATAGTCGCGTACTTCCATGTTCAGGTTGTGGATCAAAATCTACAGTTTTAAGTCTTTTTTTATGTCGGTATATATCTTCAGCTTTCATAGGCGACCCCAAATGTTTTTTTGCTTGGTGAAATGTTTGGAGTGATTATGTACATGTTGTCAGTACTACAAACGATTTATTTTGTGAAAAGTCTGTCAGGCCGAGCAAGACACATCTTACATGCTTACAGTGTGCAGAAGGCCCCCATGCCTGCAGCGCATTCACACTGACATTCCAAAACTGTTCCTTTTTCTGTCAAAGAAATGTCAACTTTGTACATAAGACCAGTTTTCATTTCAGCTCGAACTTCAGCATGAATGTAAGTAACTGATGACTGGATGCAAGCTCTAACATAATTGACATATTTGTTCTGGTACAAATCTTTAGCTTTTTTGTCTATATCTTTGCTCATGGGATTCAAAAAGGCTGCAACCTGCTCTGTGCTGATGTTAGGTATATGTACTTCTATATGCAAGTCTTTGTAGTTAGTGATAGGTGGTAACTCCATTTTGAACTCCGGTGTTGCTATGTCTCCTTTGCCAAAGTTGTCATTTCGATCATACGACTCAAGTCTGAAATCATACATAATATTTTTTTTAATAGTCTAGTCATATAATATATATTAATAATAACAAATTTTTATAGAGTTCTGTACTCCAGCAGTTGGCGTGACGTTGTTGTTGTTTGTAGATTATAGTCACACGACACTTTCGCATATAGGTGACTACTGGACCGATTTATACTGACACCAGCGGGCCAGTTGTTGGTAAAGGGGAAAATAATATGATCACACGTTGACCAATCCGGGATTCGAACCAGCGACCTTTCAGTTACTAGCAAGACGCTCTTACCAACTGAGCTACCCGGCCCCACATGGCGTGACGCAACACGGTGTACAGTTATTACAAGGGGCTCGATCACGTAGGCCTATTTACTACCGGAAGTACGCTACCCTAGGCACACTCTATCGGATTGTCTTCCCCGAAGGTGGAGTTTTTTGGCTCATTGTCTACCTCCACCCCCGTTTCAGGGGCTTACCTACCACTGATGCCCTCAACCAAGAGGCTTAACCCCATCAGTACCGTTATTCCTGCAGGAATAACAACCACCACACCACCCACCACTTTTGTATGCCACTCCTGACCTTACAACAACATCGTCCATCCTCACTTTTACATGCATGCACCACTTTAATTACCTTCTGTGACGACCGAGGTAATCGACCGAATATTCTCCATTGGAGGAAACCCAAAATTTAACACAAACCGATACGCGATCCCGATTCACTTAACGCACTCTTGACATAATACCCAGTCTTAGCAACAGGCTTGCACTACCCGAGTACGATACTTACTTTCACACAGCCCTCCATGGGCTGAACCTTACCCTGAGGCTCCTCCCTCCAGGGGAACTCTGGCTCCACCTTCTTGCCGAGACACCAGGGGGTGGGAACACCCCCTACTGATGTTGAAGTGAGTAGTTCCTAACCCTATGCTGTGGCATCAGATGGGTGGGGATGCCCCCTTAATGGTGCTCCAGCCAATAGACCATCCTCAACCAACCAACAACCAACCAGCGCACATACTCCAACCGATACCAAAACAAAACCATAATTGGATTTGAACCCCTTTCGGACCTAGAAAGGGTTTTTTGACTATCCACCACACCCGATGAGCAATGGCTCGCTAGTCTTTACCCCAATCCCATGGGATCCTTTTACCCTCCTTATCCAGCATGTTAGACATGTTGAAAGTGGGTGTGACCCCCTACATGCCTGGCTCAGCCAGCATCCATCCCGGCACCTTAAGGAGGAGACTTGGACCTCCTGCACTCCTTTCCCGGCATGGAAGACATGTTGGAAGTGGGCTGTTTACTCTACACACCACACAACCAATCACTCTACATCAATACCTCCACCCATAGACCTAACTATGACCTTATACAGCTGTAATCTCAAACAGTGACCAAGAACCATCTTCTACACAAAAGGGATATTGATTATCCCTTTGCAGTTTTGAAGCTAAGGTGATAGGTTATCACTTTACTACTACCCACCCACGCCATGTCACCAACGGGATATTGCACGGTCTGTGGTTTGGGAAAGCCAATGCTCATATTTAATATACTTTTTTCAAAACAAAACCCTAACCTCATATTTTGCGCCATTGTAACTATTTGATGTTAAACACTTCAATGCAAACAACGTATCTCTGGCCTACTAGGTTTCCACATTCTAAAAAGTAGGTACAAAACCTTGTATCTGAGATACATGTTTAAGTCAGAAACTGCCCCCCTCCCTCTCCTTCTCTTCTCTCCCTCTCCCCCTCCCCCTCTCCCCCCCCCCCCCTAGTCTTTGCAATGTCCTCATTGTTATGTTTTGTGTAAGAGAATTTAAATTCAATGTCAGTCTTCTGTATATTATCCATATCCTCCAATTTATAAAACACATTTTTAATATTTCTGGACGTTTGTGTGAGTGCACATGAAAATTGTGCCTGTATTTTGTGTGCGTGCATTTAGCTTTAATGTTTTGCTATTCTGCCAAGGTTGTTGAGATGGCTGCACTGTTTTGCAGCTTTTTGTAGAGATTTGTTCTGTTCATTTCTTATAAATCAGTTTGATTTTTCTCCCGTTTTCTTATTGCACTGGTCAAAATTGTTGCATGTTATGAACAGGTTTATAGTTGGGGTTTAACCCTTATATTAGACCTGCAAACAACAACATACTCAATATGAATAGTATTTGTATTCAATAGTATCACATGGAAAAGAGGTTTATTTTATAAATGAAATAGGGACACTGAGTTGATGGTGATCTAACAAAGTAACAATTTAGCAGTGTGGCTACCCAATGTGGTTAGTAGTCCAATCCATATTGTGGCAAATAAGTTAAAACATGACACATAGTGTAGTATCATATAAAGTTGTGGGTTTTATTATATTAACTAATATTTAAAATACTCTTGATTTGCACTGTAGTGTGTACAAGATGTACACACTTTTCTATATCAGTTTTGTTGATACTTTCAAATAGGAACCTTTACATTGTGGAGTCCCTTGGGGCCCTGCAAAAAAAAGAAAAGAAAGAAACCATGTAGGAAACCCTGACATTTGATATATTTGATGTTATTTAACTAAAAATTCCATTTGGAGGTTAATAATAAAGTGGGAAAATGGTGACAGCTCTTGCAGTTGCTGTATATGAGGTGTTTATATTATTTACTATTAACCAAGAGAGGGTGCCATTTCTATACGCTTACTTGTTGTAAATTATTTTGAAAATAGAAATGACTCGTAATAGTTTTGTTTCATGTACGTGAAATTTAGTATGATTTTTGTCATGTTTTGTTTGAAGCGTTTCATTTGCAAATTTATTGTTGTGTTAATTTTTTTGTTTAAAGCATGCCAAAATCACTTTTAGTGTGTTCTTTCTAAGATGTACAACTACAGCCAGAGATTTTGCATGTTGTTTTACAAATATGTCAGGTTTAATTTTATGGTTTAATTTTATGTTTTAATTTCATGCTGCATTGAAGTTATTTTTAGGGTCTGATTCTTTTATTCCATTCCTTTTAGCACATTTTTATAGGTATTAAAAATTTCCTTCCAACTTTGATCATGTATTCTATCATGTTTTGTTTATTTTATGTTATTAAAAATTATTATTATTTTTATACGACCTTTATTATTTTATAAATGAAGGCCTATTAAATGCATAGTGAACAAAGTCTTATCTGTTGCTTGCAGCATCCAAAAGTTGCCTCGCCTGATCATCGTAAACAGAGAGGGGAATCTGTACATTTACAACCTGGACCCCAATGAATCGGGCGAATGCCAGCTGGTTAAGCAACACAGGTCTTTGCACATTTTGTTTTTCCTTTGCAGCAGTGTCTCTTGTTATAGCTGCTTGTGCTCGAATGGCTTTGATGAAGAAAAAAATTGCATCATCTGTGTGTTCACTGTAAATATTGGATTCTGTGCGATATAAAGTTGTAAGGTGTGCATCTGAGAAGTCAATTTAGTTGGCTTCAGCAATAATGAAATTTATCAAATTTGTTTTAAAGAAATATGTACCTGGATTCAGCCAATGGTGTATACTTTTGGGTTATTCTAAGCTAATGCTTTTTGTAGGGTTACAGTTTATTTGATTGTAGCACAAGCAATGCAATTGTTCCATGAGGTTTCACAAACGTATTTTGTCTATCCTTAGCTTTGCATGCAGGGTGGATGGTGGCGCCACAGGCGAGGGAACCACCGGAGATCAGAATTCGGCAGTTGATCGGCCACTGACACACCAAGCCACAGCAGGCTCCCCTAAGCCCGCTAGCGGTTACAGTGGCAGTTCAGGCCGTCGCGCTGACGGAGGGATGTCCGCTGCAGGAGCTGGCTCAGGTAAGGAGACACCCAGTGATTGGTCAGCAGGGGAGAGTTACGCGGAGGTGTTGAGGCGAAAAGGCGGGCCCCAGGAGGCGGAGCCTTCCTCACTCATGGATAAGCTCCTCAGCTCACCAGGTGGGTGCCCGAACAAGTAAATCACCGCTGGTTGCACCTTCCCTGCCATGCCGGCATGGTGTGGTGGCTGGTCACCAGGTCAGGATGCTTCTTTGCCTCACACTTCCTTCTCCTTCTGCATTTGCGTTAATATACGTTGACATGGCCCATGTTATTTGAATGGTCTAACAGCAGCTGCTTTCATTACCCATTTATTTCCTGCTCAGTTTATTTCTGTTGGCATTTGGTTAACCTGTAAGGCAGTAGTGTTGGATGCAGCAAGTTCATCAGCCCTTGAAATTTGCTACCTGTTCAAAACCTCTGATCTTTGAAGATTGTTGGCACAATCTGCTGCTAAGATTGTGTCTCTTGCACAGCCCAGCTTTCTGATCAATGTTATCCTGATAAAATTAAAATAGTTTGACATGTGGCAAATTTTGTTTGGATGAACTTGCTGTATGATCAGTTCATGTAGACACAGGTAGTATAGCATCAGTACTTTCACAGTAGGTTTTACACCCCTGATTCACACAAGCATCAATTACACCAACTTTTGTTTGTTAGTGAAGAGGGTAACAGATTTGCATTTATTTTTCAGGTAGCTTTCTTTTAGCCTGCCAATTTCCTTGTAGTTTTCCCATCTAATACTGTTACATGATCTGAAAAACATATGTATAAATAATGTTTACGTATTTGGGAAAATATTAAAATAGTGCATTGTCCACATTGTTTCTATTGAGCATTTTGATCACAGCGAGTGCATCTTTTGCATTTTGTTTTCAGCTTGCATCAGCAGGCTTTTTAAAAATATTATTATTGTGTTATTATTTATTTATTTATCAGGATCTGTCAATTCATGTGAATTTCCTGTTGAATAAGTGTTTGAAGTGTGATGTATTCATGTTCGTATTGCAGATTGTTGTGTTGCATTCAGTGATTCATGCAGTGCTCCTTTGTGTGGAGTGCAATGCACCCAAGCATCAGTCTGTTTAGATTTATTTTCTTTCTTTCGTGGAAACACTATAAATGTGAACCAAACATCCGGTTCTTATCTTAGTTTTCAACAGTTCCTATTCCATATTGTTTTTAATCATTATCTTATTTATATTGGAGGACTTGCAGTTTCAGTTGATCTACAAACTTGTCATGTTAGCAGTGGTTCATCTATCAAAGAGGCAATGCTCAAAATCACAGATTGAGAATATGATAGTTTTCTGTGGACACCTGAGCCTGCGCAAAATGCAAGAACATCCCTATGAAGTGAGTCTTACTGATACTGCGTTCATACAATAGTCCAGGATGTGCTGGAATCTGATCAGCTGATGACATCGAGTTCCTTGCTCTTAAAAGTGGGAGCAAATTTTTTTCACCTTTCTGCTACAGAATATAGTGATGCCACAAGTATGTAATAGTTCCAGAATCTGGTGTGGAACTGGAAGTTATCGTGTGTGCTGATAGACTGTTATCAGGCATGATGACTAGAGCTGATCTTGGTTTCTTTGGAAAAAAATGAGATTTCAGGAGGGTCAGTCTTCCCTAGCCGACTCAGTACTATCCTGCAATCAGAAGTGAAGAAGTTGCTGTTTTTTTTTTTCAGATAAAGTCATTTTTAATCAAACCCATTGTTTCAAGTATCAAATAATGTTCTCAAGTACTGGCCAAATGCAGAACAAGGATAACTTTCTTGTTTCGTAATTTTAGTATTTAGAGCAGGGCAAGTAACTTTTCAAGTGGTTCACCTAGCTTGAACATTTAAATGATTGTGATTTTTGTGTTGGACTTGGCTGGTGGATCAAAAATTTCAGCGCCAAGTATCATAGGGGCGCGCCTGGTAGATATGTGTATTGCTTTAAATGGATGTGCATGTTTTTTGAAGTCTTATTACTAAACGGTAACATTTAAATTTGTAATGTTTAGTATCGAGGCAATCCTGTGTTTTTTTTGGATGGACGTCTAAATTACTGATGTGGTGGATTGGCAGGCGACTAGTCACTACTACAAACCTGCACAGAATGCCAGCCGACAATGTAGCCCTATTCACCCCCAAAATCAGAAGACGGAAGGTCCAGTGTGGAGGACATATGTCATGTCGCCTTGTCCTGCATAATCCAAGGGTTCAAGCACACACTCAAGGATTCTACAGCAGGAGCCACTCAAGTCCAGTCTGACAACAAGGGAACAAACTCTCTCTTGCAGCCTGGAGAGGGACAATCTCTCCCAAGCGTGACTAGTCGCCTCCCACTCCCCCACACTTATTGCTTCATATCACTCTCATTTTTTGCATGTGTGTGTTTGGTAGGTCTACTCACTATTGTCACATTTAAATCAGTTATTAGTTTGCATAAAACTTGTCATTGAGACAGTTATTTTGTGATCAGCCTATTCTTGTGTCAATATATTTTATTACCCAATGAAATTAAAAAAAAAAAGAGTATTTTGGTTTGGTGATGCGGAAAAACGTTCAGTCACTCTACAATAACAAACATGCTTCCGTTGGACATTAAAACATTGAATGATCTAAGATAACATTGGTTTTAAGAAACAAAGCTTGCACGCACCTCCATCTCTATATACACACTCACTCATACACAATTCTAGATGGATATATAAATCGAGGCATAAACATCATCTAATGTGCATTAAAACATCACAAAATTGGGCGAAGCTCATGCTCTGTGAACAACTGAAGTCACTGGTACTGAGAGGCAGCCTCTGGGAAAGAAGCTGTTTCTAAACCGACTGGTTCTAACTTTTAATGCTCTGAAACATTGCCTGATGGGAGGAGATCAAACATGTGGTTGGCTGGCTGGCTGAAATGGATCGCCAATGATGTTGCTGGCCCTTCTAACCAAACGCGTACTGTATATATAGACGCGAGGGAGGGTAAATCGCAACCAATTATTTTAGCCGCGCTTTTTACAAATTTTTCAAGTTGAAACTTCTTTCAAGTTGAAACTTCTTTCAAGTTGAAACTTTTCGCCCAAAGTGGAGCCTCCAAACTAGACCGGGATTTCATAGTGGTGTTATTTATGTTAATGTTTTACTACCAAATTCTGCCAAGCCACATTCCAGCGAGCATCCTGCACACAAGTAAGACTTACAGAAGTGTAATAACATTGTGTGAACTATGATCGTGATAAAAAATGAATAAAGGACAGGTTAGCCTTGTCTTGTGGGACAACTCCTGACTGATAAAGTGAACCAAGGGCAGGCTTCTGGTTCAAATATTCTTAGTGAACATCAGTGGTGGTCTTTTCCCCAGTCAACATGCTGTATTATTTCCTGTTTGTTTATGAAGTTAAGGTTTGAAATTCAAATCATTCGTGGTTCATTTCTTTCTAGTCAGTTATTATGTCTCTGCAAGTGGACATAGAGATCTTGTTGTGATTGGCCGTGACATATACATAGGAATTTAGAATGAACTTGTATAGAATTGTAAGTGATGTAATTGCATGTAGTGTCATTGCATGAAATTTTGTTTTTGGGGGGAGGGGATTATGTTTCTTAACAGTAAGTTTTGTATTGTTGATTTTTTTGATAAATTTGTTTGGTCTGTTCAGTGTTAGTTTTGTATTGTTCATGATGTTTTTGATTAATTCATTTGTTTTGTCTGTTCATTGTGTTATACATGTTTATCAATAGTCGATTCAGCCCCGATCTTAATATGTGTTACTCGAATCATTTATGTATGCAGCCTGTTCACTCGGCAACAAGGCAGGCGTCGTCCTTTAAAGTTTTCCAACTTTATTCAGTAAACATCAACAACTGCATACAAGATTGCTTTCCAAAAATCTTTTTTTTAACAAGCAGACAGTGGAATACTTATTTAGCTTCTCTGCAATCCAGAGAAACTTCAAACATTCTAGAATGACTCAATAACACCCAATCAAAATAAAATTTGTCACCGGAACTACGCATTGTCTTACATCATAGAACATTCCTCAGTTTACAAGCTATCGCCCAATAGATCTGGAAAATTTGATCGATAATAAACAAGTAATTCCAGAAAGTTATCCATGAAAGTACAACAATATTGTTCTACTAAGACTATCAACCAATATACAAAGATTTTTCTAGTAACAGCTATTATCGCATGCTTTGCAAAATAACATATTCGGAACTACTGCTCGCATCTCAATTGTAACATACGTGTTAGTTTTGTATTGTTGGCGATGTTTTTGATTATTTTATTTGTTTTGTCTGTTCGGTGTTAGTTTTGTATTGTTGGTGATGTTTTTGATTATTTTATTTGTTTTGTCTGTTCAGTGTTAGTTTTGTATTGTTGGTGGTGTTTTTGATTATTTTATTTGTTTTGTCTGTTCAGTGTTAGTTTTGTATTGTTGGTGGTGTTTTTGATTATTTTATTTGTTTTGTCTGTTCAGTGTTAGTTTTGTATTGTTGGTGATGTTTTTGATTATTTCATTTGTTTTGTCTGTTCAGTTACAGTACAAATATTAATGTGTAATGTGCATGTGTGGAGTTTGTGTGTTTGATGAAGATAGTGGATGATTGTGTATTTCTATAACTATCATCAGCATGGTGGTGAAACGGTCTTATGAACCTTCTGAAACTGTTGTAGATGTAATAATATTATATGTGCCAACTTTTGAGGGTTTTTTTTTGGTCAAAGTATGAAGTGTGTGGGATTTGTGATCAACTTTGATTTTACCATATTGTTTGTGTCATTTCAATGTTTATTTTTTTTATTTGTTGGCCATCCTGAATGTAGTATTAGTCCCCTCCTTGCAGCTGACAAGTATAACCCTCAGGTATTCTTTGAGGTCCCCTTCACAGAGATCTCAGTAAAACTATATTCAGATGGTCTTATATTATTAATGCAAAGATGGTCATTCCCATCTCAGTCAGAGATTAGCATAATTTCCGTGTTCTAGAAAATTATACTGTAGAAGTTTCAGTTTGCTCCAAGATGGGAAAGATCATCCAGAGTTTATATGGTTAGGCTAGGCTGCTCTTTCTTTATTTAGAGGTTATGGTGGTGTTGCACATCTATTACAGCATGACCCCCGTTTGGGGTGCCGGGGGGTTGAGTATAAATAGTATCCCCACTTTCTGGAAATTTAGTGCTTTAAATTCCCACTGTCGTTGTCTTTCTCATTTGCTCTTTCTCATTCCTGCTCTGTTCTATCAATCTGCTATACTATCGTCTTCTTCGCTAGCCCAGTCTCCTACCTTTTTTCTTGAAAACTCTTCTGGGACAAGACTCCTTATTTGTGTATGAGGTCTGTTGGATCAGCTTGGGAATATTGGACGCTTTCTGCCAGGTGGTCACTAGGGCTTCCTATGGTGTTATTATTTAGCAATGTAGGCATTTTATATGTATGTGTTTTGTTGATAATTTATAATGATGTTTGTATTCTATTTTGTTTTTGTAAACGGGGGTTCGATAAGTTGGGGTGAAGCCTCAGCCGCCCCCTGCATGGGATGTCTTTATTGTAAAGTGACTGGCTGGTGGAGAGCTTTCGGTTTTACCACTAGGGTTGTTTCAGCAGATCTTTTATGCGGATTGGGGGTTGTCCGGTCCTGATTTGGCTCGGAAGAGTCCGCTGGACCTAAAGCAATAGTAATGTAATGTAATTACAGCATGCTCAATGTGGCATCTATTTTTATAAGCAGGGGCAAGGAAGGAAACTGTAGGAGTTTGTTTATACGTGATATACATGTATAGTAAGAGCGCCAGTTTATTATTGCAGAACTTCAACCAGACCACATGAATGGTAAGGTTAAATGATAAAGAAAATAGCAGCCATCACTGTCCTCTCCCTTCCCTATTACCGCCCTTCCCTAAGTAAGTCCCTTTACTCTCTTTTCGCCTCCTCACACTGCCCCTTCTCTCTCCCCCACCACAATCATCACCTGTCCATCCCTCCCCTCTCTTCTTACCTGAGTTACTCAATCAGACTTGATTTTATTAGTTTTATATTAAACATGTTTTGTTTTCATGTATTTGGTAAGCTTTCAAGATAACAAAATTTTGACCGTAACAACAAAAGTTTTATTGTAGCACCGTAGCCAGTTTCTTTAAAATTGTACTTTCATTTTCGCAATACTAAAACTGCTATTCTGTCCATTATTAATATTTTTATTTGTTATTTTATTGATTTAGTTATTTTGTATACTTTTGAGATATTAAAATCAGCACTACTCCTCCTTTTTTTAGTACTTAATATTGAAAACAGTTTATGATGAATTGTTTGTATTACTACCCCCCTAATATTTTCCATTAGTATATTTATTTTATTTTTTATTTATTGAACATATATCTTTTTTTTTTTAAAATAGCTTCTGGACATGCATTTTAATGAATCTACTTTTTGACTCATAGCAATTTTAGTCTGCCTTCCACTACCCACACCAACCCCATCCCCCGAAAAAATAAATCAAGATTTTTGCGAATCTAGGCGAGATTAGTCCTAAATAATCCAAAAATAATATAGGAAAAAAACTGTCCCTCCGTCCGTCTGTCTATGCGTGCGCTGTCTGTGCAAAATCTTTAAAGTGGCTAAGTACTCAGAACCTATTTGATCTATCAGAACCAGACTTGGTAAGATGGTGTATACCCATGAAAGTATACCCATGAAACCTTGAAAATGATCAGTGAATGAATGACTTCCCTTCAAGGTCAAGTCACAGAATCATCAAATGTTAACAAATGTCCAAAATGTTTTTAAAAAATTACAATTTTTCATAAAATTTCACATTTTTTAAAATAGGTTATTAATATTAAACTTATGATTCTTTTATGCATGATAGATATCAATGAGACACACATACTTTGCAAATTTGGTCACCTCACTCCAAGGTCAAGGTCACTGAAGTTGTCCAAAGTCAGTATAGGTACTTTGAAATGACCTTGACCCTAATCTATGAGAGTCTTAAAGTCCAAGCTTGTTGTATTTAGAGATGATAGATTGGTCTATCATACATGTTCCGTTTTTTGAGGTGATCTTGAAGGTCAAGGTCATTTTAGGCCTTGCAAAAACATGCACAAAATAGATCATCGTACAGTTTATTGGCTGTTTATTTAACCCATAGTATGCAACAACATTGAGTCATTTGATGATACATACATGAGGGTCATTTGATGATACATACATGAGGGTCAAGGTCATTGAAGGTCAAGGTCTTCCTAAGGCCACTAAGGTTTTTTTATGAGTGGATTTAGAGCCAGAGATCAGTGTCATCTCAAGGTCAAGAACATAGACAGATCAAAGGCAGTATTATTTTGCATTTTAATGCCACCATTTCATTTTCTGCTTCATGGGCACTCATTTTTATGTTAAATATTGAGTTCCATAAGGAGCATGTGAGTCATATGGGCTTTGCCCTTCTAGTTAAGTAATTCATTTTAACATCACTGTAGTGTGAAACCCTGTGAGCAGTTCACTGATGCAGAAATTGTCAAGCAGGAATAACTTACTGTAACCGCTTTATTATTCTTGAGTTTATAAATATGGGTCATATTTTCACTTACAACATTTTTCCTTTAACTTTCAATTTCATTCATAGTAGAAGCACCATAGCAACTGCTGCTACAGTACAATCTTCACCACAATCACTATTTCAATGCATACTTTTTGCTGCATAATTTGTTTTTACTTTTACAGATTTCCCACTTCTCTGAGACTGCTGTCTGTTTTCTTTGTGTGTTTTCAGAATCCCAGCCATACCAGGACTTGGAGCAAGGAGCTGTTGGAGGAGAGTCTGGGGATGGACACGGAATTGCCGGACTACGATTGGATGATGATAATGAATTTCCCCCCATGACTCACAAGAATGATTAGATTAGAATTTTAATTTGTCTTTTCTTATTCCACCAACAATGGGTGTTTAGATTTTCTGCCATGATGCCTCACTGCATAAAAATATATAAGAATATTTATTTTATCAGATTGGGTTTGCCACCATCATAATTATCAGGTTAAGTTTTGAAAAGTGAATGTGGAGGGAAAGCTTTATTCAGACAAGAGTTTGGATCATGTATGTTATGCAAGTGATTCCATGCACAAAATTTTAATTTTTTATAATGAAAAAGTTATAACTTTATTCAGATTTTTGTGAGGAGCTCAGATCATGAAAGTATGTACTGCAGGTGATTCCATTAGAAAAAATTTTGTTTTGGCTTTTGCACATCAGAAATTTGCATGGCAAGAAAACTGTTTTTTAAAGGGTCTTTCCTCGTTTGATGTTTCGGCGTTGAAGTTTGCTGACTGTAAAGATAGGGTAAGTTGCACGATGCCCTCTTGCACAGTAGACATGCACACTGTAAATAAACAGCTACTAAGTGTCTCTCTCTTGTTTGTTTTTGCTTGAAGCGCGTGAAGAGTAAGAAGTGACAAGAATTAGCCATTTGAGATTGCAATGTGTGGTGTATAGTTGATAAACATGTGCAGCATGGAGTGTCTATATTTTAGGTTTGGTTTGTTAGAAATCTATTATTACCGGTTTGCAAAACAAATGAACGGTATGTGTTGAGCTCCATGGTTGTCAGAATAAATGAGTGAATGCAATAAAATAAGAGTTTTGGCAATTGGTTGTACTTGACTTCCAGTGTCTTCTTTGAGCAAGTGCGTTTTATGCAATTTTGTTTTAAAATTAGCAAAGTAATGTTGCCTTGGTTTGTAGCAATTGTTGTGTTCAGTTTGAAATCTGGGGAAACTCAGTCAAGCCAATCATATTTTCTCCATTACTAACATATTTTGATTATATCATGTCTTTCTTTTATCAGTCAGGTGTATTCTTGCTATGTACTTTCGCGTGTGCATGTTTGGGTATATGCAATGGAAACGTTTCCAATTGTGTGTATGTGTGTCAGATTTTATGTTGTACAAACTGAGACAGTATTGTATGTAGAATTGTGTGTATTGTCATGTTTTGTGTTGATTGTAAATATGTAGGGGAAAAAAATGATTTGTTTATTTATCATAGTAGGAAGTGAAGATTTGTAATTATGACAGGGTATTTATCACATGACACGAGGATAGCTTTGTCAGTTTATTTTCTTGCCTATTCTGCGCAGTTCTTTGTAGTATATAATTGAATCAAATTGCTTTGTCCTTGTCCATCCACTTCATAAAAAAATGTTTACCTTTAGTTCCATAATTTATTGAAACTATAAAACAAAACAACAACATGGACTCCATGTCTTGTATTAAAAAAACGTGTTTATTGCATGCTTGGGACCGTAGACGTGTGTGCCACATTTTTATTATTTATTGTATCTAAAATATATTCATTAAGTTATATTGATAAAAAAGTAAAATAGAAGTAGCATTATTTAATTAATTATTAGTTAGCACGATTCAGACACAGAAATGGTCGGGGACATAGTCATGGTCATTGTGAATACTTTTTGTTTTAATACTTCATGACAAAGCACTTTGAACCAAAGACAGTAATTTGTAAAGGAATAAGTGTGTTTGGTGGTTGTACATTTTACTTGATCATTGGGGAATTTAATCATTTGTCCAAAATTATTTAATATATAGAACTACAACAATTCATGCTGGTTTTGGTTCAGAAAAATAAAAATTGGTTGTGGTGGAAAAAATATATAAATTATCTCTATTGATAAATATGATTATATCAGAGTTTGCAGAAAAATATTTATCACTTTAACCTTTCCTGTTCTGACCGCAACATTTTGCATTTAAATATAATCCTTTTGTTTGTACTTCATCAGCATTCTGTTCGTTGATGTGATGTTTTCTTCAAAAATCTTGTTTTTGTGTAGTTTGTTTGTGCATGCATATTGTGTGTTTTGAGACGCAGTTGTTGGTTTTTTTAGCCCATTTAACATTAGCTATTATGTTGCACAGAAATTCCATGATATACTTGTTCTTTGTATTTTGGACTGATGATATTGCTGGAATGAGTTGCGTGAACCTAAAATCGTTTTAGTGCAAAATTATAGTCTTTGTTGTGGCATTATTCGTAATACATTTCACTGTGGTCAGTGTTTATTGTAGTATTAACATGCCTTGTGCTTTCAGTAAAGAGAATACAGATAGTTCAGTGCATATAAAGCGGAACAAATTTTGTTTGTTTTCAAGATTTCTTTCTCGTCTGAGCTAAATGTTTCTTAGAGAATATTTTTAGTTTCTGAGTTGTGTGTGGTGTTTGCATTTTAACATTTAATGTGCCAGTCATTAATCACATGTAAACTCATTGTGGTATCCCATTGTGATGACTGTGGCACAAAATGTGATATGACAAGACAGGTGCTTGAAACTTTTATTTCCAGTCCCCTTGTTTTTGTAAAACTCTCTTTTATAGATTTAATTTAATTGAAATTCATAATCTTAATTTCAACCGAGTTATATCTAGTGCAACATTAACTTTGTAAAAATGCAACGCTTATTTTTTTTTAAATAAAAAGTTTCTGTTATTAACTTTGTGAAAATGCTATGCTTACTTTTTAAATGAAAAGTTTCTTTTATTAACTAAGTTTAGTTTCATGATTTTTATTTAATTCAATGTCAGACTAACAAGATATTATAGGATCTGATATTGATAATTGAAAGTAGTCCGTATTTAAATAATTGGTGTGTCAGTTATTTTAGTATTATAGTTTACCAGCTTTTATATATATATATATATATTTTTTTTTTATTTTTTATTTCATGGTCATTGTTTCCAGAGCACCCCGTTGGGGTGCCGGGAGTTTCAGTATAAATAGTATCCCCACTTTCTGGAAATTTAGTGCTTTAAATTCCCACCATCTCCGTCTTTCTCGTTTGCTCTTTCTCTCATTCCTGCTCTGTTCTATCGGTCTGCTATACTATCTTCTTCTTCGCTGGACCAGTCACCTACCTTTTTTCTTGAAAACTCATCGGGACAATACTCCTTATTTGTGTATGAGGTCTGTTGGATCAGCTTGGGAATATTGGACGCTTTCTGCCAGGTGGTCATTAGGTCTTCCTATGTTATTATTTAGCAATGAAGGCATTTTATATGTATGTGTTTTCTTGATACTTTATAATGATGTTTGTATTCTATTTTGTTTTTGTAAACTGGGGTTCGATAAATTAGAGTACAGCCTCAGCGTCCCCTGCGTGGGATGTCTTTATTGTAAAGCGAATGGCTGGTGGAGAGCTTTCAGTTTTACCACTAGGGTTGTTTCAGCAGATCTTTTATGCGGATCAGGGGTTGTCCGGTCCTGATTTGGCTCGGAAGAGTCCTGTAATGTTTCCAGAGCAGTAATAATGATTGTGTGATAGTTCTGGGCTTGTATGTGCTCTGTGAATATTCATGTTTCAGTGGACAATTATAATGTCAATGGTGATATCATTTCCTCATGCATTTCATTACAATTATGTAAATTATGAAATACTATGGTTTGTTTGCTGATTTTCTTCAGACGAATAAAAGAATGAACATGCCAGTAGTAGTCTTTTTGTGCTTTATAAATTGTACTACTTACACAGTGTGCTAAAACTGATGATCAAGCAATAAACATGACTTTCATGACGAATGGGGCTGAAAGAATGACAAACTCCAGCATATGGCCTTCCATTATCTTTTTAATTTATTGCTGTTGGTTACATATTTTTTAAATTACAAATAACTTCAGGGAGTATTTTTTAATCACGTTACAAAATGATAGCTGCTATCAAAAAGAAATGTTCAACCATACTGCTAAATTTACATTACAATAACGAGAAATCTTTTCCACCCACTCTCTTACTTTTGTGCTTCTGCTTTATCACCTGAACTTCACACACACACACAGTAAAGTTCTACATTATCTAAACTTACACAATTCATTTTCTATTCCATCAGTGTACACAATACTTGATACATTATTAAATAATAACAATAAATGTGTTAAGCAAATGATATTTAAAAAAATTGCAATGTTTTGGGTCACAGAGACTGAGAGAGTTTCTCCGGTTTACCCCCTCTCTTCACTAATGGTTTTGGATGCTTGGATGCAGTCAATCTCAAAATTTCACAAATAAAAATGTGATTTTATTTTTGTCTTTTAATAGCGACTTGCCCCTACACATGTTTGAATGATGAATGTATTGTTTGTTGTGTGTGTAACATGTGTAATATGTGCTGGTTCCAGATCGCTGCCCCTTTAAGTCTGATTTAGGAATAAGGCGCCTATATAGCATCCAGTATTATTACTTTTATTATTATGTTTCGGAGACTGGATCGAGAAGTTCACAATAACTGCAGATTGCTATTTCTACTGTAGTGATTGCAAAAGTAAGCTATATCAGATTATATTGATCAAAAAGATTCATTGGCCAATGCAATGAAGAAAAAATTGTTGCTGTGCCCTTCCAAATCACAGGACAACATCAAACAAAAACACATTCAAAAACATGCATCATACTTTTGCTTTCAGTTTAACTTTCTTTTATCTTGTTCTGCACTTTAAAATAAATACTATGAAATGTTACAAACAAATCAGCTGCAGCACCAACGAAACTGGAATGCACACTGATACTTCTGTACAGGAAAAAAAAGTAATTCACCACTTTATACACAATAAATTAATTCATAACCAAACACAGCTCATTATCAACAGAAAGAATACTGTAAGAGAAACTGTACATGACAAAGCCATTGATAAATTTACAGACATAATTCAAGAAGGTAGGAACATTCAATCTCAAATTCTAGATCGAGCAAGACTGACAACATGTTTCAGAATGTGACTCAGCTAGTGTGTATTGTTATTTTCCAACCAGTGCCAAAATTGTAATATACTTTAGTTCTTAAACAGAAATGCTCAACTAATCAACACGTGCGCTGCCGAGGGGGAAACTGCACTGAGTTAAATCAATTTGCCTCGCGATTGTAAAAATGTTATCCCCAAAACAGTTCGGACAGTATTAAAAATAATTGAGTAACAATTACACATTTCTAAAAGGTAATTTAATTTTCTACACGAATATGCTATTTGGAAAAAGAGAATTACATGTTTATGATATCATTTTTTAAATATTTTATAATTTATTTACTTTTAGTTCAAATGAGAGAAAGAGGGAGGCAATCACATAGTCTTTGCATGCACTGCCTATGGAAAGGGTTGTCATACCTGACTTATGCATATTTCGTCACACTACTGTACATATGATGAGAAAAGTCGTCATAAGCAATTAAGGGGCTAAAAGGGAAGATGTCTGATTTTGGATATGGAAAACAAGTTCCACTTTGTTTACATTCTATCTCGTCCCCCCAACCTCCTCTTCCAGAAGAAAAGTTAACTGATATATATTTTTACATAACAAACACAGCCTATTATCTGCCACTTTTCACAGCTGAATAGCTTTTCATGAATTGTGTCCACTTTAAGGGGACAAACTATAAAGGTTGTGATGACAATGTCCATTTATAACACGCGTGTCATCATCGAATGCTCAGTGCGCGGGCTGATACAGTATCTAACTCAAGCCGCCGGAGGCAAGGGTTGCCAAATGCTGTCGCCAATGCTTTGCCCTAACAATACAAAACCATAAATGCTTCATAACACACACATCCCCCCTCAAAACACACACACAACAAACAGGTCACCACATCACTTTACAAGCATACTGTATCATTCTAAAAGCATAAGAAAACAAAACATGTTACAACACATGTATGCAACAGTACCCTAACATTCAATAACACTTCACAAAGTTGCCTTGCCATAACAAACACACTTTTACAAAATACACAGCATCACTCTTAACAGCAAGAAGTTCACAGCACAAACATCCACAGTGATCTACGCAGATTCTGAATGATCAGTCCAGCTGTATAGGCATGTGATACTGTGGTGAGAGGGCCTTGGTCTGGCGCACTTTGCGAATAGCATACTCCAAGTCGTCCATGGTCAGGCTGCGAAGGCTCCCACCTTCTCCAGCTCTACAACACATCATTTCAGTGATTCAAAACTCACGTTTAGCATGCTAATATCTTAGCTTAAATATTATCAGTACACAAGACTCCTATCACTCAGTGCAAAAAGTAATTTTCATTAATGTGATACTACTCAAAAGGAAAATTAATGTTTAAAAAAAAAAATACTAAAATTAATTAAATGTGATCTTTGTGAATATGTTTTGTTAGAACTGTTCTTATACTGATGGCAACAACAATTTTCCTTTTATGTGGAATAAAGATTTATTGACTTGACTTGAAACAATCACTGAGTTAATGTTTTTCCACTCATTGGCAGCCAACGAGATAGCAAAACACTGCCAAAGCAAAATGCATACAATTTCACAACTTGTAGCTAAATGATATTCATATAAATTTAGGTATTACTACAGAAAATGTGGCTTCTGAGTAATAACATATGTTGCCCTCTTTTTGTACTAATACTCCACCAACATAAAATAATAATAACAATGACTTACCCTGCAGTTCCTCTTTGGGCTTCTTCCTGCAGGTACTCATGAACTGTGGTAACAGCAGCAGACCTGCATGCTTCTCGTAAATCACTCCCTGAGAATCCCTCAGTGAGCCCCGCCAGTTTGTCATAGTCCACAAGTGGGGACACCTACACCAATAATCGCAGCAAAAAATGTTAATTGGACAAGCACATAAATGAACAATTAAATCCAACTCAACAGCCGCTTGCTGCACACAATTCTATGTCAGGAGAGCATACTGCTGCTCAAACAAAAATTGTGTTATTGTTTGTTACTAAATGTGACCGAAATTAACACAGAGAAGGCACAAGTCTAAAATCTGAATACAGTCAATCTACCCATTCGTTAACTCACTCCATACTAACCACAGCAATCGCAGTTTTCTAGTTCTAACTTTAAAATGTGTTCTATAGTCCACTGTTTCATAGTGTTCTTCAGCTGTAGAATGACGCAAAAGAGTTTAATTTCGTAATCACTGGCTTGGTGTGATTTTTATCAACCAAAATCGCATCATCTACTTCAACAACAAAAAATAGGGTCATTTATACCCCTGATCTAAATCAGGATTTTTCCACTTGACATTTAAAACTTAGCACTATAGTGTACCAATATGTCAACAATAACTCCTGAAATTTTCATGTTCTTTTGTGGAGGTCTTTATTTTTAATGAATATTTTACTAACTAGTACAAATGACCAGTATGCAGAGAAAAGCATAGAACAAAATTGCCCAGTAGGGAGTGAGTTAAATAAATGGATAATACCTGAACTACAAATTTATTGCACATATAAATTGCATATGCAGGTTTATAACTTTCTGTTTTGGGCTGAAGCAGTTACATACCCTCTCTCTCTTCAGAATGAGTTTCAGAATTTCTCTTCGCTGAATTGCACCCTGTAAAAGATGAAGACGTCAAACTCAAATCATCATAAACAATAGCAAGAAATACAATGAAAAAGACACACCAAGATTTGATTCCTTTTCCTCCCTAACCTAAAAGGGACCAAGCAAAGCAAAGCATTACTGAAATTAAGGTTTGCGTTACATGCCGATTAAAGAAACCTTGTAAAATCAGTCAAACATTGATTATTCACCTGATGGTTACAATCACTGTAATTGCTGTACATTTGTTTTGTTTCATTATTTCAGTTTATAATAAAACATAATGAATGCTAAATAAATTTTAACAAGAAAACATGTAAACGGAATAAAATAGTATTCACAGCCATACCGGCACACCAATGTGGAACATGCTGGGCATGCGTCGGAGGATGGCAGCATCAACATCTTGAGGTCGGTTAGTGGCCCCCATCACCATGACTCGGCAGTCTGCATCTGTCATCAGCCCATCCCAAAAGCTCATGAACTGGGTCTTGATCATGGCTGTTGCTTCGTGGTCTGTGGAGTTTCTTGACCTCAAGAATGAATCTGATGAGACCAGACAGAAATATAGTTACAATACTCACCTAAGAGTACATGGGCATATCGGAATATAATAGTAGCTACCGTCACAAAAGTGGACGCATTCATAACTTTGCGGACAGCCTGATCCCTGATATATCCTTTTTGATGCTGTTAAGTTTTACTGCAGCACAGTCTAGTCCCTTTTTCCCAAGCAAGATTATAATTTCCCTATGTTTAACTTTTACCCTTTTTTAATCTTTGTCAATATTTATGATAGTTGGAATTCCTATTTTATGTATGGTCTGTTCTCAGGAGGAAAAAGACCAACAACAAAAATCTATGATAGTACTGGAAATAGCAGTACTATTGGAAGTACTATTAAGGTACTATTAAGGAGGCACTGTGGTCTAATGGTAGTGCTTCGGCTTGCGGATCGGAAGGTCCCGGGTTCGAGCCCTGGCCGGGCCATTGTGTTGTGTCCCTGGGAAAGACACTTTACTCCTGTTTTCCTACTCCTTCGGATGAGAGTATAAACCGAGGTCTAGTCTGTGTCGCATACATTCCTTCATAACGGACTTTAAAGATCCTGACGCTCATGTCCTAGACGGGTGAGTGCCGGTGACAAGAAAACACCCAGCATGCACCTAGGTCCTTCTCCCCCATCCCTGGCTGCCCAGGATTGTGCTCAGTTGTCCGGGCGTCAGACCATGCGCCCAAAGGCTGCGGGTGGGCGTCTCGGGCGGCTTGAGTTAGATCCTGTATCGGCCAGCGCCTTGAGCAGCTCTTGAGCTGGAAAAGCGCTATAGAAGAACGATTAAATAAATTAAATAAATAGCATTAGTAGTGGCAGTAGCAGCAGTAACAACAAAACAATCAGTGTACTATGAGGGTTGCTGAGGACAGAAAAAGATGAAGTACGCTGGTTAAACGGTCGTCTGTGGGGCCCCAATGACTTTCGAGTTACGAGATAGGATAGGATAGTACTATAAAGAGAATAATTGTTGGCACAGCTGAGATTCGCATCTTGCTCGCTTAGATTCAAACTTCACAAGCATAACATCAGGCCAACAAAAATGCAATGAAAATGCTACTTACCAATTTCATCAATGAAGATGATAGTAGGCTGCAGCTTGATGGCCTGGGGAAAAAAATCACTGTTAATTGCGAGGACAAATCTACAGCGAGAGGCAATGAAATTAAACGAATCTGAAGTACCAGTTATTTTTCATTGCAAAGTAAAATGTGAGAAAAGGTAGTAATATATTTCTGTTAAAAGGGCTCTCTTTGCAAAAGCCAACAGCACACATAGTAAAACAGCACAAAAACAGTCATATTATTTGTATTTGTAAAATTCTGCCATCATTACAAGAAGTAACACAGAAAAATATCACTACATTCTTTATTTGTAGCTTTCTGCACACCATATTAATATATTAAGTAAAAAAAATAACTGTCCATTCATTTTGGTGTGAATGCAGCAAGAAAACATGAAGGGTAAAGCACAAGAAGAAGAAGAAGAAGAAGAAGAAGAAGAAGAAGAAGAAGAAGAAGAAGAAGAAGAAGAAGAAGAAGAAGAAGAAGAAGAAGAAGAAAACAACAACAACAACAAACAGCAATAATAATTTTGTACTGACCAGAGAGAAAACAGCTTCAGCTCTCTTCTGAGACTCTCCGTACCATTTGTCAACTAAAGATGAAACCTGTAGGTTGATAAATCTTGCACCTAAACAAGATTAAAAGATACAAGTAATTCACACTATTCACTTATATTTTATAATAGTAGTTTCATAGGTTATTAATAGAGTCCCTCTCATTTTCTTCTATTTCACTTAAAAGTAACAATTATTAGTATTACAATCAACACATCATTTGAAGCATTTAAAAAATATAATATAATGATCAGTTAAAATATTCTTAGGTTATATGTATCTTTGTAATACTTATGATCCATTATGCTCTGCACATCTTTATAAAATCATGCATGGTTCAATGAAAATGTTCTTACATTTATGGACTAATGAAAAATCATTCACCTGCAGCTTTGGCTGTTGCCTTGGCAATCATCGTTTTCCCACAACCTGGAGGTCCGTGCAACAACACACCTGAAAATTTAACTTTCAAGTTAATTAATGTAATAATAACAACAACAACAACAACTATACGGTGAAGCTATAATAGTATACTTAATCCATGGCCTTCAGCATAGAAAACTGGCAACAAACCATTGTGCCACCAGCCCACTCAAAGATAATCCATAATTTATTAATTGCATTTAAATTTACAAGTAATTAAATTATACAATAAATGAATTAATTACTGAAAATATCATACCTGCTAATTAAAAAGAAAAGTAATACAAATACGCATGTGGAAAAAAGATTTGATATTACCTTTAGGTGGCTGAAGTAGTGATGAATGTTTGAAGAGTTCAGACTTCTGAAACGGTAAGATCACAGTTTCCTTGATTTCCATGATGGTATCCTCCAGACCGCCAATGCTCTCCCAGCTAATCTCCATTGACTGGGGGTCCACCAGGTTGGATGCAATGCACAACTCATACTCTGACAGCTACAACAAAATGAATACAAAAAACAATTATATTGATCTAATTAGGACAAACTGTCCATGAGGTCATTGTGCTTTTTTGGACCATATATTATAAAAAATTAACCACCACCATGGCTAACAATTTTCGATGAAAACCTTAGACAGATGGGATGACAAGGAGTGGGAAAGAGAGGGTTGGTGGGAATGAGGGAGAGAAGGGAGAAACATAAACAAAGGAAGAGAAACATTGCATTATAGCATAGTCAGTGTTTTGTTAGCTTAATTTTCTAGTAGGACTCACTGCGTTGGGAGGAATATATGTTCCTTCTGGTCACTGCACGGTGAAAGGTGCATTTAGTAACTGTTATCCTATTTATTATTTATTTATTTATGTATTCACTATCAATACAACTTATGTTAAGCTGATGAATAAAAATTGGTACAACCACAACCTATAATTTATTTCCTGTGTTTATTTTGTTAGTTACTTTGGTCAGGGGTTAATTTTGTTGTTGTTGTTGTATTATAATTGATTTGCACACAATTTCAAATTTGTTAGTATTTACAGACCATGCTAGATTACAAACTCAAAACTGTCAAACCAACTCTTTCATCTCCTATTAATTGTTTTGACACTGTTCACCAGTAGATTCATACAAAATGTCTCAGAAGTGTTTTCAACCAAACAATGTAAAATGCTGTATGGAAAATAAATAAATAAATAAATAAACCAGTGAATTAGCTTTTTTTTTAAAAAATATATAGCCCCAGCCTGCATGCAACTGAAGTTCAAAGAAAAGGTTATCATCAACCGCTATTCTTTTTATAAAATATAAGTGTATACACAAAAGAAAATAGGAGAAGAGTGCATTTATTCAGTCTGCAACAGCTTTTACCTCTTCTCTGGAAACCACACTCTACCTTCTATCCCCCTAACTCCACCCATGTCCCACAATCATCCACTCCACATCCCTCCCTCAGGCAAACTTGTTTTTTCCAACCTAGTTCCAGTCATTCGCCCAAAAAGGCAATTACCGAAGTCGAACGAAGCTCTCCGATGTGTTGCGAAATGATGCTTGCATGACTACGACTAGTTAAACATTAAAAATGACCCCTGTTGCTTCTAATTCTCTTCGATTTACACAGATTAGCATTTCGCAACGGTATACTTGTTAAGATGAGCATAATTATTATCGACCATATTTAATAGTTGCTTTCCTTGATTTTCATTTTGTTAGTTCTCAGCAGTAGGATAATAATTGCATTCCCCATGTCCTGCCTAGAACCAAGTAGAAACCGTTATACAGTATACATAGGCTTAATCTACGTTATATATTATAAGTCAGTCTCCGTGCAGTAAAGAAGCTCACTAGCTGAATATAATTATAATTATTAGACCTGTATTGTTTGTTTTATTATTTATTTATTTATTTATTTAATCGTTCTTATATAGCGCTTTTCCAGCTCAAGAGCTGCTCAAGGCGCTGGCCGATACAGGATCTAACTCAAGCCGCCCGAGACGCCCACCCGCAGCCTTTGGGCGCATGGTCTGACGCCCGGACAACTGAGCACAATCCTGGGCAGCCAGGGATGGGGGAGAAGGACCTAGGTGCATGCTGGGTGTGTTCTTGTCACCGGCACTCACCCGTCTAGGACATGAGCGTCAGGATCTTTAAAGTCCGTTATGATGGAATGTATGCGACACAGACTAGACCTCGGTTTATACTCTCATCTTATACGTAAATAAATGTATAAACTATATATATTCTAATTAATAATATTTAGGCCTATACTTTATAATATTCGAATCTTTAAATTTCCGGAGAAGGACGAGTAGGCTAAGCGAAATCTTTTTTTTTTAAATCTCAAGATCAGAGTTAAATTAATAGATAGTTACTAGTTAGTTATTCATTGCTTACATGATCCAGCAGATTGCAAAGAGCCGAATCAGGACCACAAAATCAAGACCACAATTTCGCTAGTAGTAGTAGTAGTAGTAGTAGTAGTAGTAGTAGTAGTAGTAGTAGTAGTAGTATATATATATTTAGTAAAATCTTTTATTTTGTTTTGTTTATTTGTTATTATTATTATTATTACTATTATTATTATTATTATTATTATTATTATTATTATTATTATTTGTTTGTTGTTATTATTATTATTATTATTCCTCTTTTCTTCCTTTAAAAAAAAAAATAGTGTGCTGCTGTGCGTGCTCAATGGTGTAAATATGGTCAGAGACGTTTTGTTTGTTTTTGCTGAAGTTGGGTGTAGCTCGAAATATTCAGATGGTGTTACTGGTTATTTTTTTCTTATCGATTTATCAAAGTTTTCAGATAATTTATGGAAATTTCCGCCTGCCACGCAACATCTTTTTAATACGTATTTCTCATTAAAATACATATAATTGAAATACAAATAACAAATTTATTGTATCAGTTAAAAAGAATAATATTGCTATTTATATAGTTAAATAAATAATTGCTTTTGGTGCTTGCAATAAAAATGTCACTGTTTTTTTTACCTTTATAAACTTGCTTTGCCTTGTTGTGCTGAAGGGACATCAACGTATCCATAGAGCTTAGAAATTTTGTCATGGTTTTATTGTTGATATAGATGTGAAATATCGTTGTATGTGTGCATCATGTGTCATGTATTATTTTTACTCTTTATTACTAAGTGTGTCAGTATATTAATCATCATAAAATAATAATAATACTAACTGCTTCAAAATGCGAATCTCGACTTGACTTACAGCTTGAAGCTGTGCAGATCGAAACAGAATTAGATTATATTTTTATGCACGGATGTTTTACTAGGTACTCCAAGCCCTTCATTGGCTCTTGTCCGCTCGGCAGTTTTGACTCAGTTTTCACTTCACTTTCAACACTTATTATTAATGTAAAACTGCATCAAAACGAACAGTGGCTGTATTCAAATAAAAATTGAAAGCTTTATCTTTACAACTGTGTTGTTTTTAATGCATGTTTATGCGAAAGATTCCGAGAAAACAGCTTTTGAATACGCCCCTATCCGAACGCTGAATGCCGCTGCGAAAAAATTGTCACCGTCGTTTGCTGAGAGGTGACTCGTTTCAAACGTCAAGCGCTTTGCGATACTTCATTGGATGGCCTAAAAATAAGAACCAATGAGAAGTTCGGATACTTAGCTTCATTTACATATAAGTATGGAGGGCTCTCGTGTGTAAACGTTTTGTTACGAGCCGAACAAAGTGGATAAAGCGGTTTTGATGTAAGTTTGATTTTAACTAGAAGTTTAAAACTTAGCAAGAAATAAAGAGCAGACTTTCCTTTATAAAACTAGGGTATTTATTAATTTGTGCATTACTGTATCGCGGAGCGCTTTGCCGTAGAAAAGTCTACCCAAACGGTGTTCGGGTTTTCTTCCGGCCATGGGCCAACTCGTAGGCCTATTCAGCGACACGAGTGCTGAGCGTAGTAGCACACCAGTAGGCCTATACTTTGCCGGCACGCACTGCGAATTTGATGATTTCCCAACTTTGAAGCACCAAAACGGCTGAACATTACATGAGATAGGCCTGAAGAAAATTGGGCTTGGAGTATAACATATGAAGGGGTTACCTGTCAAAAATCAGCTTTCTGGTATCAATATTGGCTTCACTTTGAGACTCCAAAGTTGTCAATTTCTTCAATTCCAAAACGTTGCCAAAAAAACACCAACATTCGGCATTTTCAAACATTAATAACTTTTTACCTATTTGTCCTATGGGGAAAAAAAATATACCACTGTGTTCAGAATGAAAAGCTCTTTAAATCTATGTCAGTTTTGTGATGAGGAAATCATTTTTTAAAAATGGCTTTTGACTACCTCTGAAGGCTCTGAAGTCTTTTCTTTCGTCTTTGTAAACTCGTGGGCCTCGTACATAGTATATCTAGTATGTAATCGAGGCCTACGAAAGACGAGACTTCCCAGCCTGTGGTTTCACGTAGTCCTGCAAGCATTCGTTCGTAAAACATCAGATAGCTTCGCTCGACTCGGAGAGCTTCGTTCGACTTCGGGAATTGCTTTTTTCGGCGAATGACTGGAACTAGGTTGGAAAAAACAAGTTCGCCTCCCTCAGCCCTCATGTTTTTCTACTGACACTTACTGACCTAAAACCCTTTCCTCTCTCTCCTTATGGCTACAAACATAATCTTTCCTGTTACCTTTTTAACGTTCTCAACTCCAAGCTGCTCCAGCATTTTCTGGGCCTGTGCAAATATAACAATAACAGAATAGACTATAAAATTGTGCGCTAAAATAATGCTAAAATAAAACACATTCAATTAAAAGAAATTAATTAATAGGTCTAGATAATCAATGATTGTACAATTTCACATTTTCGCAGGTATAAATAGTAATTTACAATTATACTCTGCTGCTATAAAGCACATGCGTGCTTCAAAATTCTTCCTTTCGCTTCTCAGTAACCTGTCTTTTAGTATGACTTTGAGTTTGACATCAACTTAAACAATTTCATCATCTTTCACATATATAATTGATCATTTTATGTAACAATTTTAACTTAAGTCTTGTGTTCAACAAATATGCACGCTTGCTAAAACGCAATATCAGTATTATATACACATGTATTATTAAGGATTACTAGAATTTTTACCCTTGCTTGTGCTTCTTGCTTTTCTTTCCGGGTAGGATCCATTGCATTCACAAGCCATTTCACTCCAAAATATGTGAATGTAAAAGAGGCAGCGAGTCCCAGGACAGTTGAAATCAGTTTGGCAACAATTTCATTTCTAGCAACGGTATTTTTAGCCTCGGACACGGTTTCTACTGGAAGTTTGTCCATGTCTGTTGAAACTAAATTCGCAATTATTTCTCGAAAACTCAATTCTTTAGCCCCAGTCATGCTGGTTATCTGAGGGCACAAGGACCGGAAACTGCATCTATGGACGCAATTTGTCTCCCGGAAGTGCTGAATAAGAAGAGTGGCATGGCGGGATGTTCAAGTTTTTGTTGTAAATGTGTAATATCTTTAAAGCTTGAAAGAAAAATATGTATGTAATAGATTATTGTCACCTTTATACAAAACCAGAGGTGGTGCACGTACTCGTGAATTAATTAAAACTTAAAGTGATACAACAGAGAAATAGAAGTAAAAATTGATCTTGTGATGTACGTGTATAGCCTATAGTCTTTTATATTATTGATTAATCTTCTTGTGTGTTCTACTTTCTCTTTTCAATATATTTGACTTCGGTTCACGTAGTATCATAGACAGGAAAATAGATTGCAGTGATCCAGATTAGCATAGGCAAGTAAAATGTTAAAAGACTTTAGCGTTCCTGAAACGTTTTTTGCCTTAAAAAAAAAAAATAAATAAATAATTTATTTTGGGTAGCGAAAATCAGACATAATGCTTTCTGAAAGCCCTTTTCACACGCATTCGTGCGAACCAATGGTAAAAGCACAAAAGTTGATCTAAATGAAACAAACACACACACACACACAAACTGCCATTTAATTTTAATTTAGACAGAGGGGGTGATGGGAGAGAGGAGGATCAAGTGGATACACTCAAGCACCAATGCATTTACCACTCCATGATTTGACAGATGTTCATCCACAGACCCAGCTAGAAGTACTGTTGGAACAAATGTGTCGTAAGATTTGACTTGAAAGTTGGAAGAGACTGGGCAATTTTGTAGTGGCCCAATGTCTTCTATAACTGTAATAAGCATAAAGATATGATAATTGATATACTATTTTCTATACATTATATTATTATATAAAACCTCCAAATCAGAATATGTTGTTGCCATGGCAACAATGCCTGCTGGACTTTCATCAGTTCAATTTTATGGAAAGCAATCAAAAAGGTGTGTATAGCTATTACTAGCCATTATTGATACAGTGGAGTCCGGGTATAACGAATCTCAAGGGGGGGAATTTCGGGTTCGTTACAAGCGGAATTCGCTGTAGAGATTTGTACTGTAAACAGAAGTACACACCTGTGATGAGTACACATCACAATCATACAGTACGTAGATCGACCTAGGCCTACGAAGTTTATCAACAATGACTTCATTCAAGGCTATTTATAGCAGCCAATGACAGTTATGACTTCAAGGCATGGTTGACCTATGTACGAACTGGCATGCTTCTGCTGCTGTTCGCTATTGGCGATGAGCCAATTGAGGCAAAGTAGGCCAAGGAAATACACAAAGGGTTCGTTACAAGCGGAGATTCGTTATTTGCCTAGCTGGATTTGTTCGTTATAGGAAGGGATTAAATAGTAAGACAAAGAAGGGAGTGTGTCGGGAAATGGATGGTAGTACGCTAATCGCGGGTGTTCGTTATTCCAAGGTTCGTTATAGGTGGACTCCACTGTATGTTGAATCGATGAACCAATGCAATAATCAATATGCCAATAGCAGAGACCAGTTTAAACAAATAATTTGTATCTGATGGCAATTAGAGTAGAATAAAAATCAAATATTTTGTTTAACAAATTTGATTGTATAGTTTACAAATATAGACCATGGATTTGACCAAAGAATGTTGAGCAACAAACTTCCAAGTGGATTCTCATTAAAGTGATTGTTATTTTGATTTGTATAAATGTTAACACACGTGCACACACACACACACACACACACACACACACGCACCCACCCAAGTTAGGTGTTGATGTTTGTGTGTGTGTGTGTGTGTTGTTTTTCTGAATTAAAAAAAAAAAATTATTAACGCCATCACCATCAGAAAAATATAGATCATCCCTTAGTGACAATCTGTAGCAGCAAATGAATCAATGTTCTAGTAATTGTGGCTACCTAACCCAAGAAAAAGTTTGTTGTTTTAAATGATTTTTTTCTGCCTGACTGCATTACTGTCAATATCAAACCGTCTGTGACCCATTGTTTTTCTATCTTTTAACAGGCGCATCCATAGCATAGAATGCTTGCTAGAGCAGAGGGCAAAGCAACTGAAGACAGAAAAAATTCCAGAAGCTTATCAAGCCAGGTAAGATTTTTTTTTTTTTAAAATAACTTCTCTTCTTCTTCCAGTAATATCTGGTATTGACCGTTACTGATGTACTTTTTTCATTGTGTGGGATGGTGAGGAGGATAAATAAACTGTAAGTGTAATTGTTGTTAAGAATTGTTATTGAATGACTAGTTTATAAATACATTTTAGAAGGGCAAAGCCCATATGACTCACA
Source organism: Oncomelania hupensis (assembly GCA_036898135.1). NCBI lineage: Eukaryota > Metazoa > Mollusca > Gastropoda > Littorinimorpha > Pomatiopsidae > Oncomelania > Oncomelania hupensis. Next base: position 111,775,217 of record CM072512.1, read on the forward strand.
TGCTCCTTATGGAACTCACAATATTTAACATGAAAATGAGTGACCTCCCTCTTTCCCCACCCCAAAAAAACACACACACAAAACTTTATTGGTAATATTAAAACACAAGGTAATACCGACTTTGATCTTTCTGTGCTCTAAGTCTTGACCTTGAGATGACATTGACCTCTGGCTCCAAATACAATCATGTACTATCAAAAAAATAAAGCAAAAGTGGTAGTATGCCCAAAAAAACTGTGATCTTGGGATGACCTTGACCTTTAGTGACCTTGCCTTTGGGATGACATTGACCGTCACGTAATTTCTACTGCATGTCTGATCAAAGAACTCAATGTTGTTGCATATTATGGGTTAAAACTTAAATAAACAGCCATTCCACTGCATGATGATGTTTTTTTTAAATGTTTTTGCAAAGCCTAAAATGGCATTGACCTTCAAGATCAAAACAAGAACAGAACATAATATATGACTAGAGATCAAAAGGTGCCCGTTGCAGACCTAAAAAATAAGACTAATAATATTAAATGTGCACGATGATAATTTCTATATTGGAAAAGCATTACAGTAGACAAGTGCTGTGATAAAGGATTTGTGCTTGATTGCTTAGATCTCGAGTAATTAACTTAAGTTTTGAATGAGACTGCTTGCAGAATGTCATTTGTGACACCGAACTGTAGTTGTGAGAATCCAGCTGGAACCAGACAGCATATAATAGTATGAACAATCTGTGTTAGTGATTCTTTTGACAGGGATGGAGAAAAAAATCAAAGTTTCGAACTAGTTATATAAGAAAAATGGTGTTGTTTGTCGTCACAGTCACAAATGACATTCAATTCACTAGATAAGAGACAATTCTATTCCAGCAAAACAAGAAACACATTTGAAGTGATACTATTATTTATTCATTTATAACTTATATTTAAATGATACTGAAGCCAGAAGTGGTAATGCTACTGTCATTTGTGACAACTGTGGGCATGACGCGACAGATTTTGCAGTCACACGTCACAAATAATACAAGAAACACCTTTTTTTTTTTATATGAAAATATACCACATGCACTCCTTGTGAAATTCAAATTAAAAGTGATGTACACAAATTATCCTAAAAATCAAATATATTAAAACACCAGCAAACATGTTAATTAAAATGTTAACTGTGTCATTTGCGACATTATGGGTGTAATATGCCAAAGTAAGATGCCGTCACACGTCACAAATGACCAATCATGAACACGCATCAGTTGAAAATTATTATGCAATTCAAAAATAAAAATGGAAACGCAAATCCATAGTTCATATATCCCCACACCATAGTCAAGGTCATATTCTGGAAGGCACAGACTGCTCCAAGCAATGAGTTACAGGTGCTGGTTCATTATCAAGTTACAGCCAGCCGCATATGATCAGTAGGTCCTTGAAGAAAGAATTGACCAAATGGCCACTGTTACAATGTCGTATCAACAATGAAATCTCAGCAGACACAATGATAATAAGTGTAAGCGGTAGCCTTTTGTAGCTCTTCCTGTGCTTTCTTGAAGAAAGCCTTACTTGACATTCTTGTAGTAGATATTTTTGGTTTTGCGGGTTGACCCATCCTGTGTCTTTTGGTCAGATCGATTATAATACCATCATTTAAACATTCATTTCTGTTTCACCTGAAAGGCCTCTCATCTGTCAGGATCAACTTTGAGTCGCTCTAGATATTCAGAACACCACAGATTATTTGGTTTTGGGAGAGGTATTTGCAAAGCTGGCCTCAGAGACCAAAGACCTAAAAAAAGAAAAAGAAATTAAACAAAAATAAAAATGGGACATTTTAGTTTAAAGGTAATAATAAAATTTGTCGTCACAAGTATTTCTGTTAACATATGACACACACAACCAAGTACTTAGAATGAAAAAGTTATGCAATGCAAATGTTTTAACTTAAAGCAATGTTGCAATAAAACTCATGAATCTGAGCAACCATATTAATAATCTGAACGGCATAACTTGTACAAACTAAAACATTTTGTGTCACTTGTGTCTACATATATTTACAGACGAATCTATCTTCTGTAAATACAAGTTTGGACTTAATATCTATCTTCATAGTTTAGGCAAAGTACCTATACAAACTGACTTTGGATAGTTCCAGTGACCTTGACCTTGGAGTGAGGTTGACCAAATTTGCAAAGTGTGTGTGTCTCATTGATATCTATCATGCCTGAAAGAATCATTTCAATATTAATAGCCTGAAAAAAAACATTTGGGTGAAAAATAGTAATTTTTTATTAACCTTTGATGACCTTGTGACCTTGACCTTGAAGTGAAGTTGTTCACTGATAATTTATGAGGTCTCATGTGTATGCACCATCTTACCAAGTTTGGTTGTGATAGTTGAAATAGGCTCTGAGTACTTAGCCACTTTAAAGCATTTGCACAGACAGAGGGACGGACAGATTTTGTCTTTTAAAATATTTTTGGACTATTTAGGACTAATCTCGCACAGATTTGCAAAAATCTTGAACAATTTTGGAGGGTAGGGTGAGGGATGAGCACATTGATTCGCATTGCTATGCATGTGAGTCAAAAATGGTATTTCATAATTTTTTCTTCAGAGTGCTAGGGCCATCTGCACGTTGGCAGATATTCTACAGACAGAAAGAAGCCCTTGGCTTTGTTGATGATAACCCACAGGTATGTAACACAATAATTGAGACATTCAGGGATCTTTTCATTTCCCTTGCAAGGTCAAGAGCCCATTTCTTTTATGTTGAGTTTGCTTGATTCTTTTACCAAAAGCTGTACATAACCCTGTGCACTCTAGCTCGTAGAGAGCAAATCAAACTCAATCTGAATTCACACTAGAACAATTTATATTTTTTATATGTAAAATATTTAATGAGAGTATGTCAATTATTCATTTTGTCTGACTGTGTGTGGTTTCTCAGGATGATTTTCATGTGTTTGCATTTGAGAGTCAGCATATTGACAAGCAGAATGGCCAGAGACAGTTCCTGGTGGCAACCTTTCCAGTTTTCTGGCACTACTACTGGTGAGTTAATTTGTTATTAATTTGCAGTTGTTGCTGTTTTTCTGCCTCTCTGAGTCTCTCCCTCTGTGTCTGAGTTTGGGATTGATCTATTTGGTGTAGTGTGAATAGTGCATTAACTTGCAGCAAGTGTACACCTTGAGCATTATTTCTCCTGGCTAAATCGCAGGTCACGCTGGTTTTGTTGTGTCCTTCTCTTCACTGTACTCTAAAGTAAAGGGAATAAGTCTCTTAGCGTTTCTAGCAGACAATCTGTAGAACACTCATATGTGACGTTTAGACTCAATGCCTGCGAATACCAGACTAGAAAATATATATATTGCATATAGTCATCTCTTCACATGAATTAGACATTTTATGTATGTATTTATTTAAATTTTGATCTAGATGTTAGACATGCTTTAAAAGCATTACAATAGTTTGGTCATTTATTTTCTGTCCAGGCAATTAGAGGATCAAAAGCGACACCATTATGAGGTTTTACCTGAAGGTATCTTTGTCTTTCTTCCCTCTAAAAATATATTTTATAATTGATTCTCCTCCAGCTATCGTCCGGCCTGCATAATGAATTATTTATTGTTTGTAATTCTTTGTAAATTCCAATTCATTCGTTTGATTGATAAGTTACATTCGTAACATTTGGTTTTCAAGTATCTTGTTAATTTTATTCAGTTGATCTTTCTTTTAGATGGAACACTCTTCCAGCCAACATCAGACACAAGCAGACCACACCCTCATTCAAGCAAGCTCTAAAATCTTACCTCTTCAAACTCTACTATCCTGACTAAATCTTTCATTCTATAGACCCTAGCCGCAGCTCATATTTGTTCTGCTTTTGGCTATGCTTGTGGATTTGCTGTGATTGTGATGACTTGTTTGCATAAAGTTAACTTTATGTATTTTGTTTGATTTTATGTGTGGGGATTTATTTATTTTTATTTTTTTTCTCATTGTATAATTTCTAATGCAGTATTGTAAGTTGTTTCATGTTTGTTACTTTCTTTTCATGTAAAGCGCTATGCGCTTGTCTATAAAAAGACAAGTAATAGCGCTATATAAATGTCCATTATTATTATTATTATTATTATAATTATAATTATTATTTGTTACAGGCTGTCCGTGTAAATTGTACTTTGACCTCGAGTTCCACAAGGAATCAAACCCTGATGCTGATGGACCAACTATGGTTGATATATTTATCAAGGTATGCATTTTCAAATATTTTCCAGAATTGTGACTATTACTAATATGGACTGTGTCGCCAGCATGCAATAAATCTTAAATTCAGAATGTAAATTTTAGAGCAGATGTTATGTTTGTTTAAAATGCAAATGAGTTGGTTGGATAATAGCTGTATATAGTTCAGTGGAAGCAAATATTATATACTTGTCATAATAGAGCTTCTCTCATGATCTTTCTCAGCTTTCCACAGCATTTTCAGTCAATTTAACTGAAAGCGAGATGTCTAAGGAAGAACAGCAGAAATCTATTATGTTCTTTATCTTGCCAATTCCAGCAAAGATACCTAAAAGGCTGAAAGCAGTTACTTTGTTGCACCTTTTATAAACTTTTAATGTTGTTGCATTTTTATATGCAGTATGTGTGCTGTTGGCTGAAGGAACTGTATGACGTTGTGTGCTGCAGAGATGATATTTTGGAGCTCACTGCAAGGTGAGGATTTCAATTTGTATACTATTTGAGATTTGTATGCCACCATTAACTTTGGTTGTACGTAATGTTAGGCCTATAGTTTCTATTGTAATGACGTGGAGTTTCTAAAAGTACCCCCATTGGTATATATGTCTTGTCTCTGCCACTTTAGTGCCTAACTGGGGCTCAAAAATGTTCAGTCTGCTTTTGTATTAAATATTGTGCTCCATTGATTGTGTCCTTGTGTGTAAGTGTTGCTTTCTCTTCATCAGTACAGAGACCAAGTTCAGTAGACACCTTATCTTCCAGTCAGATAAGACAGTCTTCAAAGACAACATCCAAGCAGGTTAGACCTTGTTGTTGGTTGGTTGGTGTTTGTATACCTACCTACTCGTTTACACTCACTAAAGATGTACAAATATACTTTCAAATTCATACAATCCTGCTTTCATTCATGTTCACCCTTCTGATTCTATCTTAGCATAATTTTGTTAATGTTGTTTTAAACAATTTTTAAAAGAAACTTAGATGACAAGGGATGTACTTATGTGACTAAGGTACGAGGCTTTTCAGGACACTAAGGGTTTTCTCCGGGGGTTTCCAGTTTCCTCCCTCCCTTCAATAATGATATTGGATCCAGTCGACCTAAATTTCAAAATAAAATTGATTTATCTTCCGCTTTCTGTTATAGCAATCTCTTGAAGAATAATATTTGCTAGCATCTTGTAGTATTATTATTATTATTATTATTATTATTATTATTATTATTATTATTATTATTGTCAAGTTTTATGGGGAAACTAATGGATTATGACTGTATTATCAGTTACTTTAAAAATGGCTGCAATTTTATTTTGGATTACAGGTAGATTTATACACGCAGTTTTCTCTTCACTGGAGGACTATCTGTTTTATGGACCTGCAAGTCGTCAATCTAATTCAAAAAGTGATGGCGAATCATCACAAGATACTGCATGTAGCAACAGTGCAGGTGGGACAGCAGAGCAAGAATCTATTGGAACTGACAAGAGGGACAACGAACAATGTCTTCGAGGAAACATGGGTCAACAGATGATGGAGTGTTTCCATTGTGACTCAGCAGGCTTTTCCGAAGTTGATGAACACATCACATCTAACTCATCTCATGAAGGTGAAACAAACAACGGAAAAGGTTTAGCTAAGGAATACCAAGAGCAGAAATTTCACTGTGACGCTTTTGACACAGCACACCCTGAAAATGAAACAGACCTGTTTGGAAGATTAGAATCAAGTGGGCAAGAAGACCAAGGACATGTGGAGGAAGTATTGATAGAAAAAGTGAAGGAATTAGCTGACAAAGTGTTTCAACAGTTGAGAATGGAGGAATTGCTCACTCTGTTTGTCAGAAACCAAGATGGCCAAGATGCCTGTTTTGCAGACTTGGGTAAGGACATTGGTACCATTGTCTGTCAAGGATAAAGAATTTTCAATGTGTGGCATTCTAAAAAAATGGAAATACTTTAAAAAAAATATTATGTAACTGAATTTGCAGCGTGTAAGCATATTCCATTTCATTTGTAAACATTAGCTATTCGAGATCAGACGTGTACAAGAAGAAATTGTAGTGGCCTTTAAACTGGGTGTATATTTTAATTATTATTGAGTATCTGTGACAAATTCATGAAACTAGGATTTTGCAGCCAGTTCATGCTGTTCTGTTAGTTTTTCAGTTAATTGTCTCATTTTCAATTATATTTGCAGGGGTGTACACAAAAAATCGCAACTTTCGACTGTACAAATCTCGCAAGCTTGGCAAGATTACAGCTTTCACTGTGGCAGAACAGAACACATTTAATACTGTGAAACAAGAGTTGGATTGCTACAACAGAGACAAAGAGATTTTCCTGGCTTCGCTGATTACTAATATTAGGTGAACATTGTATTAACATTATTATTATTGGACAAATTTTAAAGCTGGGAGTTTTGTGGTGCTTCACTATTACTACTATTTTAATTTAGGAATGGTGAACATTTATTTCTTAGAACATTTGACCAAAAATCCTGATAATCTTTTTTTTTTTTATAAACGGCAGTAATCGCAGCACAACCTATCTGACATTTGGTGGGCCTCACAGAAATTCAGCTAGATCTCAGCACAAACGTCAAAAACACAGAGTACACTCATCCAGTGGTAAGTTGCTACTTTGATTTTAGTTACAATTACGTATTATAAATTATATTATTATGAATGAACATTGAGGTTTAACGTCTACACCCACCATTGGCGATATGGCAGATGGGGATAACCATCCCATGGAAAGAGGGTAGGGACCTGAATCAACACTGAACCACCAAAGCAATCATACTGCTAAAATGGACAGTGAAAATGGCCACATTTTATATCGCCCACCATGGGATTCGAACCTGGGTCATCGGTGTGCCAGGCGAACGCTCTACCAATTGAGCTACGGCGGTGGAACATATATTATTAATTATTATTATTAAATTATATATTATACGTATTAAAGACAGGACCATCAGTCTACATTCCAAGGTAAGGCTGCTGCGCTCCCTTATCATCTCTATCTTCCTATACGCTTGCGAAACAACATGGACCCTCAGCAGATCTACAACGAAGAATACAAAGCATGGAGCATGAGGTGCTACAGAAGACTTCTGGGCATTTCCTATACCCAGCACATTATCAACGATGAAGTCCGACAGACCATCACACAAGCCATTGGACAATACGATGACATGTTCACAGTGGTGAAGAAACTGAAACTCCGATGGGATGGTCACGTGACCAGAGCATCAGGCCTTGCAAAGACCATCCTGCAAGGCACAGTGCAAGGAGGCAGAAGAAGAGGGAGACAGAAAAAGAGGTGGGAGGACAACATTCGAGAATGGACTGGCTGGACACTGAGCGAAGCCATGAGGGTTGCAGAGGACAAAGAAAGATGGAGTACGCTGGTTAAACGATCATCTGTGGTGCCCCTACGACCTTCGAGTTACAGGATAGGATAGGATGTATTATAAATGTTGCCAAAGAATGTCGCAGTATTGCAAGCACAATCCAGTGGAATTGCTTTTACATACTACATAATTAGATATTGTAATGATCAAATAATTGTTGTCACTAAAAATTGTTCTGCAGGTATATATTGTTTTCCAAAAGAACAAACACACAAAACCTGATTAACAAAAAAAGGAAAAAAAAATTTCTTTAAAAAAAAAAAAATTAAATAAAATAAGTCACTGTAGCGTTTTTTTTTGGTTCTAATGAATGACGGCCCAGTCTGAAGTAGATATGTCTACAGAACACATCAATGGAAGCAAGAAGTCCCCCTACCCTGAAGTGGATGATTTCATCACTAGGCAAGTGCGTGGTAATGGCAGAGAAGGGAGTATTCGTCGCTGGACTTATTTTCCAGCAGCAGAGGTCCTGAGCTATGACATCGTAGGCTATCGCTACTGTTACAACATACAGTGCCAGCATCGCAGCAACAATATCAAGTAAGTTACAAGATAAAAACAATGAGAGCATTTTGAGGTAAATGTGTATATAGTTAAATATTTTAAATGTTCTTGAAAATTGATTGTATACTATAATTGATTGTGGGTACCCTAAAGTGCCCTAAGTCGGTACCCTAAGTGTGTGTGCTGTAAAAATGGTTCTGTGTAGTTCCATTTCTTGATATCCATTATCATGTATTATATTTGACAGCTAACTTTCTAAGCTGATGCTGTATTCTTATTTTAACTTTAAACCATAGTTTGTGTGCAAAATGTGACAGTATGAAACTCCAAAATCCAACTTCGTAAGTCTATAGCATTCAAGAATGCACAATACAGCTGCACAACGGTTTACTTAGTTGTTTATTTTAGCACAATTATCCTTTGTTTTCAGACTAGTTGCAGACCTTCAGAAAGGCATATGGTACCAGAAATGTTATGATCCCGATTGTCAGGCAGTCAACTTCAAATCACAAGGTACCTATGCTTTACATTTTCAAGGATATAGAAACCTAAATGTGAGCAATTACTTTGCTGTTTGGTCTGGAAGAAGTGAACTATTTCTTGAATGACTCAATGAAAACTTTTATAATGCTTAGCAAATATTTACACCTTAGAGCTCGGTGCAAGCAAAATGTAAAATTCCATATCTGTCATCTGTTTCAGAGTTTCAGCTACCCAGTTGCATCCTTCCAGCCAACTACTTTGCTGATGACTTTGAAGAGCTTTGTGAAGAAAACAGTATAGACGAGGATGATGAGGCTTGTCTGTTAGCACTGGAAGATGCTGAGATGCAGTCGAAATCTCTAGATGCTGACAGTATACATAATAGACAATTTTTACAAAAACGAATTTAAATTCACCCCTACATAATGCTCTGTTTAGAATGGATCCATGTCTTTGAATGAAAAATTGTATTGTTTCACATTTTTTTATTCATTGAACATTTTCCAGTGTAGTAAATTAAATTTATTTTCTGTGATATTTATTTGTTATTGAATACACATGTATACAAAAATTATGTCTTGTTCATTTTCACTGTATTTAGGTTTGATTATACAATACAATACAATACAACTTTATTGTCTGATGTTCATCACATACAGGAATTTTTCTTTGGCTCGTCGTCTGCAAAAAGCATGCTATTACCCAGTTCGAGATGGTAGTTTTCATTCCTACAAATCTTCCAGATTCATAATCCATGCACAAAACATATTCAACAAATAACTCAGTTAATGTTACATTAATTTATTTGTTTAACAACAAAATTGCACTTGAAAATGGAAGCAACAGTTTGTACACACAACAAACATTTTTCATTACTTCACCATAATTTTGTCACAACATTGAATACTGAAAAAAATAAATCCAAAAATATCCTAAATATTCCTGCTTGCAAAGTATACAACTTTACTCATGCTGCATGTGCAAATACAAAATGTTCTTGCACTTAGAAATCCACCACATAACTTCAGCATAATAAGATTTTGTGTAAATATAGTTTTATTCGTTCTCTTTCATAATGACTGAATAATAATAATTTCAAATAGCCAGGTCATTTGATAACTGTCCCTGGGGCATCCGAAGTGAACAATGTATGGATCCTGCGAGAAATCTGTGGCCCTACTCTCCTTCCAGTTTCTAAAGCACCAGCTCCTCTGCGCACCTGAAACGACCAACATTTGCTGAAATCTCATGCAGAAGCAGTTGTGTAATCCAAGCTACAAAGTAAGAGACAACCGTCAGTGTTGTAAGTTCAATGTAGACCGACGGTTTAGAATTCAAATTCTGCTTTCGCCCTATTGAACTTTACCATGTGAACACTAGTTACACATAAACATTCAAATTCAAATAAGAAATTCTAAAAAGTTCACCTGCTTTACAGTCACACTAAGCAATAAATAATCAATTTAAAAACAAACAAGTCAAACATAACAGACACATTCCTTGCACAAATGAGGGCAAAATGTTTAATAAATTGTGAAACAGATTTTAAATGAGGAACCAGAAATGAAAATGGTTGGGTAATGTTGGTTACAAATAACTTACCACAATGTTTTCTGTAACTTTCCAAGCTTCTGATGGATTTGGGTATTCATCATATGCCTGCAAACATTAATCAAATATATTGTAACAAAATAGCAACTTTGTTTATTGAACATTTTGACACCTATCCTCCTATCCTGTCCCATAACCCGAAGGTCGTAGGGGCACCACAGATGATCGCTTAACCAGCATACTCCATCTTTCTCTGCCTCAGCAGCCCTCATGGCTTCGCTCAGTGTCAAACCAGTCCATTCTCGAATGTTGTCCTCCCACCTCTTTTTCGGTCTCCCCCTTCTTCTACCTCCTTGCACTGTGCCTTGCAGAATGGTCTTTGCAAGGCCTGGTGATCTGGTGACGTGGCCATACCATCGGAGTTTCCGTTTCTTCACCACTGTGAGCAGGTCATCGTGTTGTCCAATGGCTTGTGTGATGGTCTGTAGGACTTCAACGTTGGTGATGTGTTGGGTATAGGAAATGCACAGAAGTCTTCTGTAGCACCTCATCTCCATGCTTTGTATTCTTCGTTGGAGATCTGCTGTGAGGGTCCATGCTTCGCAAGCATATAGGAAGATGGAGATGACCAGAGAGCGCAGCAGTCTTACTTTGGAATGTAGACTGATGGTTCTGTCTTTCCAGATGGGCTTCAACCTTGTCAGGGCAGCAGTTGTTTGTGCGATCCTGGATTTTGACACAGGTCGCGCAATGTTTTATTTGGATGGAATGCTAAAATATGGAATTCTTATAATTCAAAATGATGTTCAATTTCATTCAATGCTTAACCGTCAAAGAAAATTATTTACTAGTTAGTACCACTACCTGTTTTAGCGCCAGTGGTGAAGGAAACTGCGTAGCGATGGCAGCCGCCATATCGGGCCCTAGATTGTTGAGCTGCTGGAGCTGGAGCTTCCAGACCTTCAAGAGGCCTGCTCCTGCTTTGTCAGCTTTGACTCCACTACCACCTTCTTCCAAGAATGAAAAGACACCATCTAGTCTCTCCTTTCTGCAAAGAAACGAATAGCAGTGATTAGCAGTATTCACTTGTAAAGCCTGAATTACACATACCAATGATTGGAGTAACGATGAACAGTCTCTCAGTGTTGACACACGTACCTATGTTATATAGGCATGTGGATGAGTGTTTGATTGCTGTTTAACATTTATATTTCCATACCTAGTTTGTTGAATGCTGCATTAAAATGTCAGAAGGTATTCAGTGCAATGCATAATAATAACAGCATATGACTGTAAAATCAGTTAACAGTATTTACAATATAAACACCATGGTATATATATTACAATACTAATAGTCAACAGAAATTCAACCATGAAGAAGCATACTTGTTAGGTTTATCGACTGCAGCCTTGGTAAATGACTTTATCAGTTCAGCCACATCTTGAGCTGAGTCCAAGAGCTTGCAGGAACAGCCAGTTTCTAGCTGAGTTGCAACCAATGTCTCTTCAACATTGAATCTTGTGATGGTGACCTCAGTTCCAAGTTCCAGCTGCTTACGAGAAGTTTTAGCTTTGTTTCCTGTCATTTCTTCTCTGTGTTTTCGCTTAGCTGCCAGTTTCTGGTCACTGTAAATAAAAGGCAAACTTAGACACAGATGGTGGATTATAAGCTGTAGGGTGACTCTCCTAAGCATTTAAAAATAAAAATGTGTAAGATATACATAATAATGTAGGCTTATATAGCGCGATACCCCAGCTCAGGGCTGGGCTCACCCCCTTAACATATATATCTTTAGAACAAACATAAACAATAAAACAAGGTATGCAGCATTCACACCAACTGTACTCACAAAGGCATACAAGGGAACAACAACATATGCAATACACTACACATGCATAATAAAACAAACAAACAAAAAATATTAATACAATGGCATATTAAATAATAAGATTCACCATACAAATTTAAAATATAACAAAAAATTTGTTACATCTAACAATGGTTAATTAATACAATGATCGGATAAAAAAGATAAGATCCGCCTCTCCTCACTATTGCAGAAATAAAATATTATCAAAAACATAATGTACAAACTAATGCAAAAATAATTATATAAAAATAATTAGATACTCAAATATAAACATATGCACACACACATATCCACACGCAAACTGAAACATGCAGAAACAAACATCTGTCACAAAGTCAATTGAAAACACTACAGTTTTCAATTCCACCACAGTAATACTCTTTTACATCATTGGAACATTTATGGAGGAAAAGCTCACACACAAAGTTACTAACTGACAAACTCACTTGAAGTATTTTTCCATGCCATAGGCAGACACAGACGGGTGGTACTCGTGGTAAATTTGCTGCAACTGTCTAACATAATCTGTAAGAGTGGGGCCATGAGCTTTACCTTCTCTTTTCTGAAAATGAAATAGAAAGAATAAAAACTAAAATCCATTGAAAACGTATGCCAATAGCTTGGAAGTCACGAGCAATCTTCTTTCCATTGACTACTTCCTTTATTATAGTGAATATTCTCAGACTTATGGTGACGAAATATTTACAAATAAACTTGCAGAAAAGTGCAAGCAGACAGTATCTAATAATGATAATCATCTGTCTTTAGCATCCACTAAAGTGACAACTACCAAAGTAAACTGTCAGTTGATGGAATAACACATTACTTCCGCAGAAACCTATAACGTAAAACTGTCCAATCTAGGCATACATCATTTGGAAGAATGCTAACCTTTACTTGTGAGTTCACCATTGCGACAAATTCATTCACTGAAAGAATGGCCAACACCTCCCCTAAAGACTCCACTCTGGCATCTGCCTGAAAATTTTTTTTTTAAATTAATATTATTTTTACTGAGATATTGTACATCATAGAAAACATGAAACAATGCAAATGATAAAGGAAATGTGAATAGCAGCCTGTGTGCGTGTGTACATATTATATATATCCTCCATGCTTTGTATTCTTCGTTGTAGATCTGCTGTGAGGGTCCATGTTTCGCAAGCATATAGGAAGATGGAGATGACAAGGGAGCGCAGCAATCTTACCTTGGAATGTAGACTGATGGTCCTGTCTTTCCAAATTGGCTTCAACCTCACCAGGGCAGCAGTTTGTGCGATCCTGGAGAGGACTTCCTGTCGGGACGCATTGTCTGATACAATGGTTCCTTAATATTTGAAGTTATGCACTGAGTTGAGGGATTGGCCTTGGACTCTGATGTCCGTGTTGATGCCATTGGTGTTGTTGGTCATCATTTTGGTCTTCTCTGCACTTATTTCCATTCCATAAGCTCTGGAGGTGGTGTCAAGCCTCTGTACCAGCTGTTCAAGTTCTTGTTCCTCTCCAGCCAATCCAACAATGTCATCCGCAAAACGAAGGTTGGAGATTTCTCTTCCCCCTATGCTGACTGTGCCTTCGTGATATGCAAGGGCATCTGACATGATGCGCTCTAGGAAGATTTTGAAGAGTGTTGGAGAGAGTAGGCATCCTTGACGCACACCGATTGTTCTGAACCAGTTTCAGAGGGCGCTGTTGTGGAGGACTGCACTCGTAGCATTGTCATACAGGCTTTTGATGACTTCAATAATTTTAGGGCTGATGTTGTACACTCTCATGGTTGCACACAGAGCTGCATGCCAGACTTGGTCAAACGCCTTTTTGAAGTCTACGAACGCATGATATAGATGTTGTTGGTGCTGTAGGTATTTCTCGCAGATTATTCTGAGGTTGAAAATCTGTTCAGTGGTACTTCGCCCTGCCCTGAATCCTGCTTGTTCTTCAGCTATGATTTGTTCAGCTTGGGGTTTCAACCAGTATTATTTTCAGGAGGACCTTGCTGGGACGGCTGATGAGGCTGCTGGTGCGGTAATTTTCACATTCCTGAAGGTTACCTTTTTTTGGGAAGAGTAATGACAAGCGACTGGGTCCCTGGTGTAGGCCACTCCCCACTCTGCCAGATTCCCCAGTTGGGGTGCCGGAATTTCAGTATAAATAGTATCCCCACTTTCTGGAAATTTAGTGCTTTAAATTCCCACTGTCGCTGTCTTTCTCATTTGCTCTTTCTCAGTCCTGCTCTGTTCTATCAATCTGCTATACTATCTTCTTCTTCGCTAGACCAGTCACCTACCTTTTTTCTTGAAAACTCTTCCGGGACAAGACTCCTTGTTTGTGTATGAGGTCTGTTGGATCAGCTTGGGAATATTGGACGCTTTCTGCCAGGTGGTCACTAGGGCTTCCTATGGTGTTACTATTTAGCAATGTAGGCATTTTATATGTATATGTTTTGTTGATAATTTATAATGTTTGTATTCTATTTTGTTTTTGTAAACAGGGGTTCGATAAGTTGGGGTGAAGCCTCAGGCGTCCCCTGCGTGGGATGTCTTTATTGTAAAGTGACTGGCAGGTGGAGGGCATTCAGTTTTCCCACTAGGGTTGTTTCGGCAGATCTTTTATGCGGATTGGGGGTTGTCCGGTCCTGATATGGCTCGGAAGAGTCCGCTGGACCTAAAGCAACAATTATGTAATGTAATGTACTCTGCCAGATCTTGTTGAAGCAGTTCCGCAGGTATGTTGTCCACTCCCAATGACTTCCCCTTCTTGAGCGATTGCACTGGTGCCTCAACTTCTTCTCGGAGAATTGGGAGGATTTCTTCTTCTCTGTTCTCTGGACATGCTAGAACTGATAGGTCTCCGTTTGGTGTGTGGTTGTAAAGGTCAGAGCAGAGTAAATCGAAGGGAGAGAAGCAGTTATACAATGAGAAAGTTAGTATAAAATTATTGTAAGGCGCCGACTGGAAAATAATTGTCGCGAATTCATTCTACAGGTACAATTCATTGTACGTGTTATAAAATGTATTCTATAGATATAAGTGCTCGTTGTTGCTATAAAATGAAGTGTTTACAGATAAAAGGAAGTTTTATAGATCGTTTTTGCTATACAATGACTTGTTTATAGATACAATGACTTGTTTATAGGTAAAATGAATTGGTTACTTATAAAATGTTTTGTTTATGGATAAAATGAATTGGTTACTTATAAAATGTTTTGTTTATAAATAAAAGTTTTTTTTGTGTTTAATATTTACAAACGGCGTGACGATTCGTGTATGATCTCTTGTATATCGTAAAATGTAGTCTGTAGCTATAAAAATGTTGCTTTATAGCTGGGCAAGGCTCTGAAATGGCGTCGGACTCGATTTTCGCCGGTACTGTTACTTTGCGAGGAAGCGGACTCGCTGCATATCATCATTTGAAACAAAATAAAATGTGAATCTGACAGAGAAAAGATCGTTCTTCATTTTGACGTCAAGGACGGATCGATAAACCACGTCAAAGAAGAAAAAACTGACGATGAATGACGTAACGATCGGCGGTTTCCGTTACACTTTTTGTGACATCGTAAACAGTGTGTTCGGTATTTGCCGACCGGCATAAAACTGCTTCATAGAATATTAATACACATTTAATTTCCGAAATTAAAAATGTATAAAGGGTACGAAACAATTTTCCATTTTAAAATCGGTTCGTATTTTTTGGAGATATGCGTCGAAATCGGCGACTCCCGCGTACGTCACGTATTTTCGTGATTCAGCCTCAGGGCTTATTAATCCGCGCTGGTGTTGTAATTCACTTTATTTCTTATGCTAATAAATTATGAAACATGAGTCCAAAACTTAATATAAGCAATACAATAATCAGAATAATGATATAATTAATCGAACGAATAATATAGGCAAACAAATTGCTGTCAACTTTTGGGTCATGAAAACCAAACGTGACGTACTGTTTTTTTGAGGCTCCAAATTTTCTAAATAATGCGGTTAGCGTCAATTTTAACACGTGAAACAATTGGCCTTTGTTAACATTCAACGTGCGATGGCTGAAGAAGAAAGAAGTGAGGCGGATTCGTCCAAAAATGAAGGTAAGTCGAGTGTCATGAATTTTTCATCTAAGTTATGCACGCATAATTTTGGTGGCTTGGTCAGTGTTTTTCGACTTTTCTGTCAACATTGATGGAGTAAATCTCGTGTTTTTGTGATAAAAATGTATGTTTGTTTCAAGTCAACAGCATCGCTACAAAGGTGTTTGAGTAAACGTTCCTGTTTATCTATATTATGCATTATTTTTTGCACTCGTTTTTGACAATTGTCATGAAGCAACGTACACGATTTTTTAACAAGTATTATTGTCAAATCAATTTTAAACGTTTGTATTTTTATACAGATTATATTTTCGTTGCGGACAAATACACCGCTAATAATAAACAATAAAGTGGCACGTTTTGTTAGTCTAATTCGTTTGTGTGCGTAACTTCACAATCCGAAACATCTCGGTCTTATAGGTGTTTTGTTATTTTGTTTAAATGATGGGATATTTAGTTCCATAGGCTAATAATTATGCATCACAAATGTTTTTATAACATTATTTTTGATTTCTTTCTTGTTGTGGTCACTATAGGCTTCATTTTTTGTAATACCGACCACGTGCATAACGTCACACAGCTAGTGGAAAATTGTGCTTGCTCAAAGTTGTGTAAAGTGATGAACTCAACCATCCTTGAAAGAAATTAGAGTAATTTAGTTTTTCCCAGTGTAGGATTATTCTGAAGCTCAATATGTGAAAACGTATCCCACTTACTTGTTTCTTTTATTCATAATGAGACCATTTCTCTTAGTACATAACTTCACTACTAACTTCCCAAACCAGAAAGTAAGTGGATTTTGTGAAATGATGAACACAATTCGTTTTTTTTTTATTTAAAATTTTGAAGTGATACTTTTTCTTTTAAAAGATACATGCATTATTTACACTCAAAAGATGATTAAAAATTATCAACACAGCTCACCAACAAACACAGCCTTGTTCCACTCTTTGTGCATAACTTCACATTCTTTGTCAAAGCAAGCCTGCATCAAAATGGTGAAGTTACATACACCAAAATTTTATCAACCAGAGCTCTTCAATTAATGTATTTCATATTATAATAATTTAATGAAATAAGTTTTGTTCCATACATGTGATTGTTAACTACTGGGCTTTAGTCTGATTTATTTTGCCATTCCTATGTGACTGTACATAACTTCATGACCAGACCAATTGCATATCATTGCGTAAAATTATGACCACACATTTCGAGCCCTTGAGCTTCACTATTGTGCCAAGGTATCTTTTTAATGCAGTTTAAATTGATTCCTTTAAAAACATAGCTAATTTTAGTCAATTGTTCTTTAAGGTAAAATGCCCTTTTGTTCCACTCTTTGTGCATAACTTCACGTTGTCTCTGTCAAAGCTAGCTTACCTCAAAATGGTGAAGTTACTTACACCTTTACTTTTCAACCACAGCTCTTGACTGTACTTGACATTTTAATCAGTTTATTGTCTGACAGGAAAAAGTACAAGCAGATTAATCCCCAGAAGTGATCAATCTCAAGTGTGAACTGTCATGGGATCATATCCATCATGGAAGCATTGCATAAAGTTATGTACACACACAATTGTTGACATAAAGGGAATATTTGGCAAAGTATGTATTTAATGCAGATTAGAATTCTTCCTCACCTACCGGGCACTTCATATTGGTAAATGTGGAATCAAAGGAGGAACTTCTCAATTTGTAGCACAAGAAGTATTTATTTGTGAGGCATTTTCAAGTTGTGGGGATTGTGTGGTGAAGCTGAATCAGATATGGCCAGCTATTTTCCCCACAGCTGCATTTAGTTTCGACAACCACCATGTAAATTAAGAATAAAAAGCACCATTAGCTTTATTTGAAAGGGTAGCATGGTAGTTTTTTTCTGATTTATCATGATTTGCTGATTACAGGTCACAAGAGTAACCCACAATACTTGGGGTCAATACTTGATGTACGGAGAAGGCTGGAAGATGCCAGAGAGTGGTCAGGAATACTTGCTTCCTGAATCAGCCGTCGTCAAAGTGCTGGCCGAGTATACTACATGCCAGGATCGAAGAACATTGTACTTCATAATTTGGGGTGTAAATTGCTCGTAAATGAACTTCGTATATTATTGCTTGGAAATGAACTTTTGTATTTTGACCAGTCGATACTGAAAGACTGCTTTCTGCTAGTTGTATGCTTTGCTCTTGTTTTGACTTGGCAATGTATCCTCTTTTTAAAAGATTTCTTCATCTGTGTATATAATGACAGTGTATAGTTATGTAATGCCCTGGTGATATGTTTTTTTAATCACTTCTTAGGTAATACATTTATGATTTCAGGAGTACTCCTTGATTTTACTTCAAATTTGTGCATCAATTTTGGTTTCATTATCAGTTTGTTTCTATAAAGGAAAAAAAACAAAACATATCACGGCTTGAAGTTATGTACTCTTAGCATTTAGCAGAGCTTTCTGCTTGTTGTTTTTAGTAGCATTGTGCTTTTCCAACATTGTTGAATAGGTCAATATTAACCAGTGATGACCATTTTCCTTTTTCTTTTCTTTACATTTTGGATAGGGGATCCTTGTATTTTGAAAAAAATATTAATTCCCTCTCCACATGTACCCGCTTGAATTTTGAATTTAGGTCTCGGTTGTGAAGTCTGACAACTGTCCATTTATTTTTACTCTGTACTACTTTCATTTATGTGTACTTGTATAAATGAATGCAATTACTACTTTAGATAAGTTTTCTTTAACTGCTTGTCTTCTCTTAAGGAATCACTGTGTGAGGTTATGTCCACAATTATTTGGCCTATCAACTGTTCGATAGGACAGGTTGCTCATTGGCAAATGTAGTTCAAGTTATGTCAACTTTTGACACCCTGGCTAGTTTTGGGCAGCATAACTAATTTTATTCAAAGCAAACTGTCACTTAACAACATTCACCACTCCATTCGTGTAATGAAGTTATGTACTCCACCACTAAAATGTTTATATTTAAAACCAGTTAACACCATGGTTGATTCAAGTTTGTCATAGTGTCTAGTCTTGTTAGAATTTGTTAATCCGACAAGTCAGCTACTGTCTTTCATAAACGATTAAGTTTTTATCCACACAAAAATGTTATGTCACGGCATGAAGTTATGACCTCTTGAATCCTTGACAAGCATTGTATGCTTTCTAATGGTTTTTTTTTAAAGATCTTTTTCTTTTTATCCCAAGACAAATGAACTTATATGATTGTATCTAACTGTATTGCTTCATTTTTGTTTAAATTATGTTTGTTATGGTTGTTATGGCTGTGTTCACGTATTGTGTTTATAGATGTTTGACTAGTCTCAAAGTTAATGGCAAAATACTCATGTCCATGTAAGACACATTTTACTCTGCACTACTTTCATTTATGTGTACTTGTATAAATCAATGCAATTTATACTATAGATCAACTTTCTTTTACTGTTTGTCTTCACTTAAGGATTCACTGTGTGAGGTTATGTCCACAATTATTTGGCCTATAAACCATTCTATACACGACATGTTGGTCATTGGCAATTGTAGTTCATGTTATGTCAACTGTTGATGTCATGGATAGTTTTGGGCATCATAACTAATTTTATTCAATGCAAACTATCACTTAACAACATTCACCACTCCATTCATGTAATGAAGTTATGTACTCCACCACTAAAATGTTTATATTTAAAACCGGTTAACACCGTGGTTGATTGGCATTTGTCAGAATGTCTAGCCTAGTTAGCTTTGTTAATCCAACAAGTCAGCAACTGTTTTTCATAAACGATTAAGTTTTTATCCACACAAAAATGCTATGTGACGGCGTGAAGTTATGACCTGTTGAGTCCTTGACAAGCATTTCATGCTTTCTAATGTTGTTGTTTTGATCTTTTTGTGTTTACCCGAAGACAAATGAACTAAAATGATAGCATCTAACTGTATTGCTTCATTTCTGCATAAATTATATTTGTTATGGCTGTGTTTACATTTTTTAAATAGATGTTTGGCTAGTCTTGAAGTTAACTGCATAATATTCATGTACCTGTAAGACTATCGTGATGTTTTCATGTTAGAAATTTCCCTCAGGATCTGTAGAAGTAGTTTGTTGCATTTCAGGTTAAATGTTTGATGACTTGACTGTCTGAAAAGATGTAATGCAAACGTCCCATTCTCATGTGTAATGTTATGTACACTTTTTTTCCCAGCTCTTCTAATAAACTGATTTGAAATGCAAATTTGCTTCCAAGTGTTTGTAGATTACTAACAGAACTTGCTTCATTGTTTCCATGCATTGAGGTTTTAAATTTCAGTATTCATGCTGATATGGCAGTTGATTTAGTTTGTGACATGAGGTGATGTTATGCACACAAGTTCAGATCTACTTAACAAAATTTTTGTGCTTTATAAATGTCTTGTTTGCTCAAATACCCTTTGTGCTTTTGTGTTTATGTGTTATTTTCATACTCTGCATTCTCTTTTCTTTAGACCAAGTCTTTTTATATATGTCACAATTTCTCAACTCCTTTTCTGAACCTTGCCCAGCTATAAAAAGTGTTGTATTGCTATAGAATGTATTTTATAGGTATATAATTCATTTTATAATTATACCATATCTTTTATACAGGTAAAATGTATGTTCTATAGATATAATGACAATAACCATTTAATTTACAAATGGCGCCTCATAGTTAGTCGCCTCTTACGAAACGTCGGGAAACGTTGGGTCTATTCTAATCAGTGGCCGAACCCATATAAATACACACATATATACACACACACACACACACACACACAGCACTAAATACAATCTTGTATATTACTTTTGACACCAACACTTTCACTGCGTCTAAAAGTAAAACTAAAGATTTGCGATTTTTTAAGGTTTTCGAACATGTTTTTTTATGTTTTCGTCTAAAACTCTGTAATTGTGTTACACATAACAATGCACATAACTGGAGCTAGTAAAAGCAATCAAAAACAACAACGAATGAAAACCTAAATAAAATTTAGGGTCATGCCTAGTTATTCTCCAAAGGATACAATACAGTGCGTTGGGGATGCAATGTGTGTTAGAGTTTAGTTTAGGTGCTCAGACGCCTTGAATACTAAAGTAAAGGATGAGAAACTTGCAAGAAGAATACAACTCATTTGTTTTGTCTTACTGTATCAGAAGGATGAACAAGCTGCCACGTCACTGTGTTAGTCATCAGCTGGTCTTTCGAAATGCAGAGCACACCAATGGACTGAAACATCTGCAGTATGCTAGCTCCAACTCCAGGCATGTTTATTATATTAGTGTCAACCCAGACTTCCGCCACCTGCACAATTATTCAACTTTGTATAAACAATGCGTTCATTATATATTATTGTATTTTGTTATTCTTCTAGACACATACACACATACACACACACATTTGAAAAAAATGTCAGCCTCAAGTCCCATACAAATGGTGCAGAGGAAATAAAGAGTACAAAAGAAAATGCCCAAAGCAAATTTTGTGAAAGTATAGTTACTGTAGTGTTAGTGTGAAAGAACTAAAAAAATTAAGAAGCAATGTATGTTTACAGCATAAAGAAGGTATGAGCTTTCCTATAACATTTCAGTCATTATAAGGAAAAAGGTATTTGGAACCTCTGTTTTCTTGGACAGATTCATGAGGGTGATGCCCATCTCCTCTTCCTGAGTCTTACCTTGCCCGGTTCTAAACAGATTTTTGTTCTGTTGTTGTATCAAATTTTATTCATCAGATTAACATAAGTTGTACTGATAAACAGAGAAAGATAGAGAAAGATACCTTTTTGACAGCTAGATATATATACATGGCGTATTATGGGAGGGAAAGGGTCCCAGAGAGCATGGAAAACACCCTCACGGAGGAAGTGGAGGGATAGAAGACAACAAACAACACAAACATTCCCCTCTTCTCAAACCTCCATTGCCATTATGGCGTACACCCTTATAATTAAGGTTTTATTGGCCAGAGTTCTCGTGTTTGAAAAAGAATGCGGCAAAACATCAGGATTTTAGGGATCTATCTCTTGGACATTTTTATGTGTTCATTGACGTCATATTAAATAAATTCTACAATTATTTGGATTTTGAAAAGCTTAACGTACTTTTTTACAATTTTGGGACCCAGTTAGCTTATCTGACCAGTTAGGTAGGTTTGCTATGACTAACACAGATCTTTTACTCTCTGATTACGTAATCTTACATCATCTTCCACGCCCTCTTCCATCCCATTTTATTAGATGTTATGTCTTTGCGTTCAGGATGGGTGAGGAATGACTGACAATGTTTAGGTTTGATTAGCAAAGTGCAAAAGTGACAGTAAAAGTATTAATGGTTTATCCCGTTGTTAAAAGCCAATAAAAGCAGAATTTGGAGTTGCTTTGATTTCACAATGCACACAGCTCAGTAAGACTACCAGTAATTTATTTAATTTATTTATTTATTTTTAAAATCAGTCTTCTGGCAGTAGATAATTTTACAAACTATGAACTTTGTATTAAATCTGATATTGAGTTTTCTAAAAGAGCAAGACATATTAGAAGCTTTTTTTTTAACCACAGCAGCTTACACTAACAGAGACCTGTTTCAAGAGTGCCAAATTACTAATGAAATAGTTCCTAATCATGTAACAGCACCTCTTATTCCACCTTTGGATGTAAAAAAGACGAAATATGGTTATGAGTAAAATTCTGTATCAAAACATTCGGATAAGAAGCCATAGATGCATGCATAAATTTAAATGAAAAATATAATAGTTTTAAAATTGTCACTGATGGTTCTGTACTAGAATCAGAAAGTGCGGGGTCTGCTTTTGTCATTCCTGATTTTAAAATATGCAACTTATGCAACTTCAAGTCATTCATTTTGAAAAGGGTTTCAATTTTTGTAATAATAATTTATTTTCTTATAGCAGAAAAACCAAACTCAATGCATAAACACACACCTACGCTCGCAAAGATAAATTTTTAAACAATGCATGCTAAAACATTATGAGATAAAACAGTTAAACATTGTAAGAAATAATACAAACATCACATTTAACAAGAATAAATATTTGATCAATACTGTACAACATTATGAGATAAAACACCGTAAACATTGTAAGAAATAATAACATCACATCTAAGTATAAAAATGCATGTTTAAAGAGAGACACACATCTACACACATATGCGCGCCTGTAGACACATACACACACACACACACACACATACAAAGGTGGACATCAGCATTAAGAATAAATAATGAAGAAATGATAAAAATAGCTAAAAGTAAAAAGTACCACTTGGTGACACAGGGACAAGAAGTAATGTGACACTGACAGCAAATAAGAATTTCTTTTAAACCAGAGTAACACTACAACTTTTAAAACAATAAAGTGCCAACCCCAATAAACAGCAGAATTGATAGCTATTGTAATGGTTTTAAACAAAATTGCTAGCTTGCCGACTGTTTTCTATAATATAGGTGTGGATTCACAGTCTGTTATAATATAGGCTTTGAATACTAGAAATAACAAGAAATAATTTATGAGATCAAACATGTTGTTCACTAGCTGTTTTATTATAAATGGGACAGATGTTAATTTCTGTTGGATGCCATCACATTCTGGTTTTATCTTTGATTGGGCAGATCGAGAGGCAAAGACAGGTACTTTGAATTAGAATTCAGTTACTGTTTGCTTATAGATCTACTAAAAAAAAATAATCAACAGAATATAAAAAAAAATATTTGGAAGAAATTATAATTATTCACCCTAATGTTTAGTACCTGTTGGTTTTTCAAGACCTGTGGTAACATTAGCATACAAAATTTTCTTAAATTCATTACGAACTAAATTTTGTAAAACTATTTTTTGTTTATGTAATTGTGCTCTTTCACTGGTTTATAATTCTATTTAAATGCAAAGATTTAGACTTTTTACTACCAGTAGAAATTACAAACATTAAGATACTAATAACCTTTTCAGTTTGCTTCAAGCTTGCACATTTTTTATTTTATTAATTTGTTGGAAGATTAATGTAATTTTAAAAAAATTCCTTTAGGAAGAGTCCATGTGACTGTATATAATCATACTATAGCCAGTATAGGGATGAGAGAGAGAGAGAGAGAGAGATAGAGAGAGAGAGAGAGAGAGAGAGAGAGAGAGAGAGAGAGAGAGAGAGATTTTAATTTAAATTTTGTTATTAGTTCTTCTAGTTCTAGTTAAAAAGTTGATTCCTTTTTTTTTTTTAGCTATTTTAATTTGTTTATTATTATGCTTATTTTCTTATTTTCACTGTCTAAATCACTCAGCAGTACAGTCAGTAGTAGTAGTATAGGCAGTAAAGCCTTTATATCCTTCTTCCTTGGATTCAACTCATAGGTCAGGTTTAAGTATGCAATTTCCTAATTATGTTATCAGAGCTTCTAAACAAAATTACAAATTTGGGTAACATCAATGAGATTTATGAAAGTGTTAGTACATTTAGCATATTTGATTGAAGGTGGCAAACTATTCCAGTTAGTTGCAACTCTATTATTAAACACATTTTTACGCAGGTTAGTTTTAGAGTGCTGAATAAAAATTGTACCCTCGGAGTGTCAAGTAACATTACAAGAATGGGATGAAAAAAAAATGCATTCTAAGAAAGTTCGTTATAGTTATTGAAAATTTTATAAGTCTCTGTTTAGTTACCTCTTATCTGTCTTCATTTAAAAGAATGCAATTAGTCAAATAACTGAATTTTTCACTGTAACTTTGTAAGGCAAGTCACAGCATTCACTCAACAATTTATCAGGAGCACTTAGTGGGTCCAAAGATTATTGCGACAAATGAAAAAGCAAAAGGAAATTAAACATGAGATTTATTTCTAATTTAAGGTAATATATATCAAGGTCTATACATGTAGCAAATAAATCAAATTTCAAATTGTGTTTTAATCGACTTCTTTTCTTGTGGTTGTGGAAAATGGAAGATGATGTTTTGTTCTAGTCACACATTCTTCAAGTTCAAGTTTACTGATTGATTGGGTTATCATGAATCTTAATCTATCAATGGGGAAGTGGTTCGTTAGTATACTGACAAAATGCATACAAGTCCACACAATCATCACACACTTCATAATAAAATAATGACAATATTATTATTTTTTTAAATATATAACAGTCATGACTCATATATGACAAACACCTTTTAGATCATGCACACTTTTCTGGTGACAACACAGACAAACAACGTACAATTTTATGCATACCACATTAACTCACTCTTACACTGAGCCTAATGTTTCATGATATAATACTAAATTTTAAGTTAATTATTAATTAATGTTTTACAATTTAAAAGAAGATTACTAATTATTTACCTCCATCTTTGCGTTTTTCCTTTTTAAAATCGAAGCTTGTCAATTTACGAATTTTAGATATGCGGATATGACATAAGATTGTTTAATTTCATGGATGGAGTGTGCTGGTTAAACGGTTAAAACGATCATCTGTGGTGCCCCTACGACCTTCGTGTTACGGGATAGGAAAGGATAGGATAGGATTGTCTATTTACTTTAATAACTCGAAAATAGATTAGTACAATAAAACCATAAGATGATAAGGTAAAGGTAAAAAAACAAAACTAAAATGACCTCTCTCTCTCTCTCTCTCTCTCTCTCTCTCTCTCTCTTCATCTTTTTTGCTAGAATTCTTGGTGCGACAACCATCGTACCAAGGTGGGCATGTCATGTGTATCTGTATGTGTGTGTGTCATTGCTCCATTTAATTCTTTTTTTGTGTCAAATTCAGTGGTAATATCCAAGTACTAACTGCTTTACCATCCAAGTACTAACCGATTGCCTAACGAAAAAATTTATAGCGTGCTAAAACCATGATTCCATTGCGCCAACCTTCGCTTAATAACTTACTTTAATAATAATTAATAAATAAATAAAATATACCAGAAACTTTCGCTTGATAACGTAATCTCAGGCAAAAGTTCATACTCACAGGAGGTTGTTTCTTGGATTTATTCGTTGCCATCATCTAGGGAGGTAATCGTTTTTTACAATCCTACAGGAATGAACATAAATATTAAATGCTTATCTCAGATCATAATTGTAAAACATACAATACAGTTCATACTGCCAGAAATTAGCTAATTTGAAAGCATGCTTCGTTTTTGGAGTTACCGTTCTTCCTTTTGCTGTACTCCGATTGTATTGCGGTGATGTTAATGGCGCAGTGGTAAAACAACCATTTATTTATTTATGTATGTATTTTTACAGTAGTAGTGGTGGTAGTAGTAGTAGTAATAGTAGTAGTAGTAGTAGTAATAGTCGTAGTAGTAGTAGAAGTAGTGGAAGTAGTAAGAGTGAGGGCAAAATAGGCCGTGAAGCCTTTGCGAATGTCCTTTCTTTGACTTCTTTTTTGTTGTAGGCAGCCAACTTCAATATGTTGAAGAAACTTGCTGCACTGAGATAGGGAGGTTGCTGTTTTATTGTTTTAGATCAGGGGGGTGGGACAATTTGAGGTATCTGGGCAGGTGAAAGGATGAAAAGGAGATTTGGGTAGGGGGATAGGGGTTTTATTGGAGGAGCTGAATCCTGGCCTGGAAAGAGGTCAGGGATCAGTCTGCCGAAGCGACATCAGCGGGCAGGAAGTTCCAATCTGGGATGGTGCGGGGAAAGAAGCTTATTTGTCTGTAGTCGGTTCTGTGGGATGGAACATCATAGGAGTCTGGTTGGAACCGGCGGGAACTGCGTTTTTGTCGGGAGCTGCATGGGTTTTGGTTGAATCGGCTGTCGATCATTGTCAGGCCAAATATGATTAAATTTGTAGAAGGTTGTCAGTCTTATTCTTTTCCTCCTCTCCTGGAGTGAGGGCCACTGCAAGTCTTCTATCATCTGGTCCACGCTTGATGTCTGTCGATACCGGTTTGAGACCCATCGTGCAGCTCGGCGTTGGATTCTCTCGATGGCTTTGATGCCATCAGATGTGTGAGGATCCCACACAGGGCAGGCGTACTCCAGGACTGGATGCACAAGCGCTCGATAAGCCATTTGCTTTAGTTTCTTGTTTGAGGTCTTCAGGTTTCTTCTGAGGAAGCCTAGAGTTCTGTTTGCTCTGCTAGTCATGTTGGAGATGTGGGGGCCCCACTTCAGGTCACTTGTCAGGGTAACGCCAAGGTAGTTCACTTGTGCTTCTTCTTGTAATTTGTAACCATGGAGGAGGTAGTTACACTTTAGCTTTTTGAGACGTCTGGTCATGTGCACAGTTGAGCACGTTTTGGGGTGGAATGACATCATCCAGCGATTTTCCCAATCAGCCAATTTGTTTAGGTCCGCTTGTAGGATCTGCTGGTCCTGGGGGGTCTTGATGTCTTTGTGGCATGCTGTATCATCGGCAAATATAGGCGTACGGAGGATTTCAGACCTACTGGCAGGTCGTTAATATGTAGGAGGAACAAGCTCGGGCCTAGGACTGAGCCTTGAAGTACTCCGGATTCGACTGCTGCGTACTCCGAGCTGGTGCCGCTTACTAGCACTGTCTGCCTGCTGCCAGAGAGGAAGATGCCAATCCATCTGTTGATCTTGACGCCGATGCCAAGGTAGTTGAGCTTATGGAGAAGCAGGCAGTGACTCAGCATGTCGAAAGCCTTGGAGAAATCTAGGACCAGAAGATCCACTTTATGGCCGCCCTCGAATACTTCCGATGCCTCGTCCACCAGTCCAAGCAGCTGCGACTCACAGGAGCGACCCTTGCGGAACCAATGCTGCTCTGGGCATAAAATTCCCTGGTTTTCAAAATATTTGACTGGTTTAATTACTGTATGGTCTGTTATGCATGCACATTTTCCTACAGTTCATTCATCATAGCTAAAGAACATTCCTTAAATTTTGGTAATTCACCCCACTGGTTTTTAAAAGAATTTGTGCCTGTCAAAAAAAAAAACAGAAACTGGTAAATCATGCCAAAAGGTATAGCTATAGGCCTACTCTCTTAGAACAACAGAACTTCCACACGATAGTAAGATTGCAGCGCTGTACAAAAGCTTTTCCCATCAGAATATCGGGTAATGCCACAAAACGGTGCTGAAAAAAAAGTCTTCCAATTTAGGTCATCAATGCCATTATACATTTTAACTAGAAGGGCAAAGCCCATATGACTCACGTGCTCCTTATGGAACTTGCAACATTGTAACATGAAAATGACTGTCCACAAAAAGAAAAAAAAATTAAATTGTGGCATTAAAATGCAAAGTAATAGCGACTTTGATCTTTCAATGCTCTTGACCTTCAGATGACCTTGACCTCTGGCTTCTAATACACTCTTGTAACATTGTAAGACCCGGTATGGCCTTGCAAGAACATCCATCCCATACCCCCGTACCAAGACTCCCTTGCCCTAAGCGAAAGGAATGCGCCGGACGGACACTCTTTGCAACCATCCACCCACCCTTCCCCTTCCTCCCCGTCTCCCCCTTCCCCTCCCCCCCCCCCCCCACATACACACACCACACGGTCGTTAGGAAGGCGACAGGGCCCACAAGAGGTGTTTATTTATTCAGTTCTGACACTATCTCCTACAAACCCATTTAAACCTGGGTACAGATTTACGGAAATTCCATCCAACACCAGGACAACACCACTTCGCCCACAGAGAAAGAAATGGGTCACCATCCTGGACGAATGCCTCCGAAATCCACCCAATAACCGAAGAAGGCTTAAGGTCTGTCGGAGAAAAATTATTTTTATCTGGTAATGTTCTACGTGTGCTCTGGCAAAGTTGACTGGTCCACAATACATTGGATGTCCGTGTTAGGGTAACAGTAGAGTTGGGGTAGGGATGCAAAAGATGTATTGAATTTACCCTCTTCCGATATTAATTTTAATATATTATTTCTATCTGGACATTCAATTTTTTATATTTTATGGAAGGATGTTAAATTCCAAGAAAGTAAGTAATTTATTACCTTTTCCAAAAAGAAAAACGTTTAAAGAGGGGCAAGACTAACAAATGTGTTCTGATTGCAGTGAAATGTATTTTGAACACATAGATATTAAACGTTCACATTTTTCCTCAAGTTATTTAGAATGGATTTATGATTCTTTGATGCATGAAACATATTAATGAGACAAACCAACCATGCAAATTTGGTCAGCCTCACTTCAATGTCAAGTTAAGATCACTGGAATTTTCCAAATTCAGATTACATGTGTTCTTTGAAGTGACCTTGACACAAAACTATGAGAGATACGAAGTCCAAACTTGTATGTAGAGATCTTAGATTGGTCTTTCATATAATATGTTCCGATTTTACGTTGATTTTGAAGGTCAAGGTCATTTTAGGCCTTACGAAAAATGTCAAAATTTGTGGTTGTACAGAGGAATATGTCTATATTTGACCCACATTGTACATCAACATTGGTTTATAATTTGGTAATCCATGAGCCTCAAAGGTCGTGTGAATGTCAAGGTCATCACAGGGTCAAGGTCATTGCAAGGTCTTTGTTGTTTTTGACAAATATAACTCTAATTTCATGGTTTCACATTACCGCATGTGAATCAAATGAGCTTTGCCCTTCTAGGTATTTTCTTTAATATCAAATTTTTGACACTGTTCCAGCACCTCCAAATTTTATGCTCCTGTAAACTTGGTCCATCTTTGGGGTGTTGATAAATATTCAATAAAGTGTTGTTGTTTGTTTTTTTTAGTAGGCATTGTGAGTTGTCCTGATAGGGCTCTGCGTAGTCAGCTGGACGTTTAAGAACGGATAAATGAGGAAAACAATTATGGGGCAGTATATTGATCAGTAGTGATTGTACATTAATCATGATTTTCCTACTCAATTGCAGATGCAGTACGGCAGAATAAATCAACCACAAATGCGACTGACAACGACTTTAAGCAAGTCACTCAGAAATTTTTCAGGACTGCTGGGGACAGGGACCGAGAACGAAAAGAGCGTCTCCCGCGTGCCATCCGCATCCAAAACTCCAGCGCAACACTGAATGAATAGTGACTCCTGCATTCAATATCTCCAGGAGCTGACAAAACTGTTTCATGTCC
The DNA here is from genome assembly GCA_036898135.1 of Oncomelania hupensis. NCBI lineage: Eukaryota > Metazoa > Mollusca > Gastropoda > Littorinimorpha > Pomatiopsidae > Oncomelania > Oncomelania hupensis. Next base: position 111,805,391 of record CM072512.1, read on the forward strand.
TATCCTATCCTACCCCGTAACTCGAAGGTAGTTGGGACACCACAGATAATCGCTTAACCAGCCTACTTCATCTTTCGCTGTCCTCAGCAACCCTCATGGCTTAGCTTAGTGTCAAGCCAGTCCATTCTCGAATGTTGTCCTCCCATCTCTTTTTGTGTCTCCCTCTTCTTCTGCCTCCTTGCACTGTGCAGGATGTTCTCTGCAAGGCCTGATGCTCTGGTAACGTGGCCATACCATCGGAGTTTCCGTTTCTTCACCACTGCGAGCATGTTGTCCAATGGCTTGTGTGATGGTCTGTCGGACTTCGTCATTGGTGATGTGCGGAGTAATGTTTAATATTATTTTTAATAACGAAATTTATCCAGAGTGGGCTAAGGCTATACCTGTACCGGTTTTTTTAAAAAGGTGATGTACATTCAACAGTTAACTATTGTACGTGGTGTCTTTGCTTAGCTTGTTAAGCAAATGTTATCGATTGGTATTTGACTGGAATTTGATCGATTGGTAAAATAACTCAACAACATAAAAAGCTGAGTCACAGACCGGTTTCAGGCGAGGATACTCAACTGTTGATCAATTTTTTAAACATTAAATGTTGTTGTTGAGCAACTTGTGCTCTATTTTACTCTTACAGGCGCTTGTCATCAGTCTTCCCAAAAAGGGTAACCTTCAGGAGTGTGAACATTCCCGCACCATCAGCCTCATCAGCCATCCCAGCAATGTCCTCATGAAAATAACACTCAACAGGTTGAAACCCCAAGCTGAACACATCAGCTGAAGAACAAGTTGGATTCAGGGCAGGGCGAAGTACCACGGAACAGATTTTCAACCTCAGAATAATATGCGAGAAATACCTACAGCACCAACAACATCTATATCATGTGCTTCCTATCCTATCCCTATCATATTCCGTAACTCGAAGGTTGATGATCGTTTAACCAGCGTACTCCATCTTTCTCTGTCCTCAGCAACCCTCATGGCTTTGCTCAGTATCAAGCCAGTCCATTCTCGAATGCTGTCCTCCCATCTCTTTTTCGGTCTCCCTCTTCTTCTGCCTCCTTTGCACCGTGCCTTGCGGGATGGTCTTTGCAAGGCTTGATGCTCTGGTGATGTGGCCATACCAACGGAGTTTCCGTTTCCTCACCACTGTGAGCATGTCATCATGTTGTCCAATCATTTGTGTGATGATATGTCGGATTTTGTTGTTGGTGATGTGCAGCTCATCTCAATTCTTTATATTCTTCGTTGTAGATCTACTGTGAGGGTCCATGTTTCGCAAGCATATAAGAAGATGGAGATGACAAGGGAGCGCAGCAATCTTACCTTGGAATGTAGACTGACGGTCCTGTCTTTCCAAATGGGCTTCAACCTTGTCAGGGCAGCAGTTTGTGCGATCCTGGAGAAGACATCCTGTCGGGACCCATTGTCTGATACAATGGCTCCTAAATATTTGAAACTATGCACTGTGATAAGGGATTGGCCTTGGAATGTGATGTCCATGTTGAACAACAGCAAGAAAGCCCACCAGACTGAGAAGCGGCTGACAAGTGTTAAACAGCCCAAGGTCTCCACGATCCAAAGCAAGTCTGGCATATGCCGTACAGAAGAACAAGAAGTCTTGGATAGATGGACAGAGTACTGCTCTGACCTTTACAACCACAAACCAAACGAAGACCCATTAGTTCTAGCATGTCCCCAGAACAGAGAAGAAGAAGAAATGCTCCCAATTCTCCCAGAAGAAGTTGAGGCAGCAGTGCAATCGCTGAAGAAAGGGAAGTCAGCGGGAGTGGACTTCATACCCGCGGAACTGCTTCAAAATTGACGCACTCACCATTATCTGTAACAAGACCTGGCAGAATGGGGAGTGGCCTACACCATGGACCCAGTCGCTTGTCATCACTCTTCCCTAAACATGTAACCTTCAAGAGTGTGAAAATTACCGCACTATCAGCCTCATCAGCCATCCCAGCAAGGTACCCCGGAAAATAATACACAAAAGGTTGAAACCGCAAGCTGAACAAATCATAGCTGAAGAACAAGCAGGATTCAGGGCAGGGCGAAGTACCACTGAACAGATTTTTAACCTCAGAATAATCTGCGAGAAATACCTACAGCACCAACATCATCTATATCATGTGTTCGTAGACTTCAAGAAGGCGTTTGACCGAGTCTGGCATTCAGCCCTGTGGGCAACCATGAGAGTGTACAACATCAGCCCTAAAATTATTGAAATAATCAAAAGTCTGTATGACAAGTATTACCAGTGCAGTCCTCCACAACAGCGCCATCGGGAACTGGTTTAGAACAACAGTCGGTGTGCGGATTGATGGACAGAGTACTGCTCTGACCTTTACAACCACAAACCAAACGGAGACCCATCGGAGGCATTCCACCTCCAGCCTAACCACCTCGGAGGCCGGTGTTCAGTCCGATTTTGAGGTCGCGATCACTAGCCCTATGGGCATGCGCGATGTGGGAGCCCAGTTCTCCCCCCAGTCGGCTCATTGGCAAATGTGCGGCTCGGCATCATAAACCCTGGTCGGGCCGACTAAATGCCGCCCATCAGACCAATGTGCCTCCTGACAGCCGCTCTGATGACATCAGCGATTCGCCCTAATACCACTGGGTTTGATTGGGTAAATTAACGTCCCCGGACACATAAGCGTAAAAGGGACAGAGTTTGTTGTCGGGCTCATGGATACTGTTAGAGACCTGGCGGGTAGGAGGCATTCCACCTCCAGCCTTACCACCTCGGAGGCCGGTGTTCAGTCCGATTTTGAGGTCGCGATCACTAGCCCTATGGGCATGCGCGATGTGGGAGCCCAGTCCTCCCCCAGTCGTGAATCTCTAACGAAGCAAACTCGGACTTGCTCCACCCAGTCTAAGCGCGTTCCCACCGGAGCCGAATTTATGAGTTGGATGGAGGCGATGGCCGGTGCTCTTGCCCCTCATGTTGATAAAGACGAACTTAACGAGGCTTTAGACACTTTTCGTTGGGGCCTGAAGCAGTTCCGTGGGTATGTTGTCCACTCCCGCTGACTTCCCCTTCTTCAGCGATTGCACTGCTGCCTAAACTTCTTCTCGGAGAATTTGGAGGATTTCTTCTTCTTCTCTGTTCTCTGGACTTGCTAGAACTGATGGGTCTCCGTTTGGTTTGTGGTTGTAAAGGTCAGAGCAATACTCTGTCCATCTGTCCGAGAATTCTTGTTCTTCTGTAAGGCATATGCCAGACTTGCTTTGGATCGTGGAGACCTTGGACTGTTTAACACTTGTCAGCCGCTTCACAGTCTGGTAGGCCTTCTTGGTGTTGTTCTTGTTCAGATTGTTCTCTATTTATTGGCATTGATCTTCTGTCCAGTTCTCCTTTGCTGTGCGCATGCCTTTTCGGATGTCATTATTGATTTTTCGGTAGGCATCAGCTCCCTGTGAGGTTTTCTTTTTCTTTTTCATCTCTCTTCGTTTATCACACAGGTCCAAAAGTTCGGTTGTGATCCACAGCTTCTTCTTTGGCCGGTCCTTTCCAAGGATCTCCGTGGCGGCATCTGTCACAGCTGAGTTGAAGGTGGTGCTCATGGTGTTGACATCTACTTCATCAGTTCCCAAAATGAGCAGTGGTGCGAATTTCCCTCCAATTGTGGCCTGAAATATTTCTGCCACCTCCGGGACTTGCGGTTTGTCCAGGTCAAACTTCAGTCTAGTGCACTTTGATGTGTTAACTCTCTTCAAGTGAAGCCGGAAAGTCATCATCACGAGATCGTGGTCACTTCCGATGTCTGGCCCTGGAAAAGGGCGTGTCCTGCCAATGTTGATGCTTGATCTGAAGCGTTTCTTGACCATGATGTAGTCGATCTGGTTGTGATGCTCCCCGCCGGGACTGTGCCATGTCCATCGTCTGGATCTTTTGTGGAGACCAAACGTGTTTGCCAGTATCAGATTGTTGTATCTGGCAAACTCCAACAGTCTCAGACCCCTGTCATTTGTCTCGTTGTTTCAGTGGGGTCCACATGTATCTCCCCAGTTGTGGTGCGCATCTTGGCCAACCTTGGCATTCCAGTCGCCTTCCACTATGACTATGTCCTTCTTCGGCACTTGGTCAAGGACAGCCTGTAGATTTTCATAAAAATCATCCACTTCGCTGTCGTCATAGTCTGATGTTGGGGCATAGGCCTGGATGATGGTGATGTTGAAAGGGGCTGCTCTCAGACAGATGGTAATGAGTCTACTGGAGACTGGACGGCAACCTATGACAGTGGCTAGAATGTTCTTGTGGATCAAGAATCCAACTCCGTGTTCGTGCCTGTCATCTCTACCGCTGAAATAAAGCGTGTGGCCTTTGTCGGTCGTTGTTTCACCTATGCCTTTCCAGCGCAGTTTGCTGATCCCTAAAACGTTCCATCGATAGTGGTCCATCTCGTGAGCCAGTTCTTCTAATTTTCCCTCCGCATTTAGGGTCCTGACATTCCTGGTTCCTATGAGGATGTTATTTCTGGTGGGGATCTTGTTAAGTTGTCCATCAGTAGTACACTTATGGCCTCCGTCCTGGTGGCCAACGGAAGGCGCGGTCCTTGTTGATCCGGGCGACGACCGATCCGGCATGGGGTAAATGGTTTTATTCATCATGCAGTGTGTCTTGGGCAAAAAAGACCTGGCAGGGCTCAATCCTCTCCAGGCTGTTGGCCACAGCCAATATCCACGAATACAGTGTGGCTCGCCTTGGCCCCGAGCATGTAGCGTTGAACCTGTAGTAACATGAGGTTCCTCCGTCCTGGCCGGTGACTTCTGTGTAGAAGACTTTCGCCCAGTGATGCCGTGCTGACATCACCCCTGTTAGTCGCCTCTTACGACACGTCTATTCTAATCAGTGCCCGAACCCACAGAGCAGATGAAATCTTGCTGTTATTAAACGCCTTGAACATTGCTCTGTAAATCATGCCAGAATATCTTGGATGGTCTTTTGAAGCCGTCTGATAAAAATAAATTCTTACGTAACTGTTGCTGTATAGCGCTGTTTCGCGGAGCAGACGAACTTTCCCCAATGAGCTTAAGCTCTTTGCTTTCCCTCTCAGTTCCATCTATTCCCTTGACTAGTTCCGGTATAACCCGTGCATAGCTGAGAACGGCGAACGCGTAATTGAGTCAATACAAGTGAATGAATTGCGTGAATATCTCGGCAAACATAGGCAGTTAAGAAGTGGGGAAAAAAAGAAGAGTAAGTCCGGAGAGCTAAAGTCACTTTCCAGCTCTTACTCCAGAGAGATACAGACGACAAAAGCATAGGTGAATCTGCCGCGTTGTTATAGTACTATCTTCGGGTAGTTTTAATAAAGTATCTAGCCATTTTATACTTTTTGTTTTAATATTTTATTTATTTATCTATTCATTTATTTATTTTATAAATGTGGGAGAAGGAGGGTTTAGACTATAAAAGGGAAGCAATTTTTTTTTTTTAGTTGTGTGATGAAAATTCTAGAGTGGTTCCCCTTGGAGAAAAAACCCACAAAACCTTCGGTTTCAATAGAAGCAATGTATGTTTGACTAGATCTAATTGTATATTATATTTATAAAGAATTTGTTTATGTTTTCCTTTCATTTTGTTTGGTGCTTTGATTTTAATAGAAATATATTTTAAATTTGGGAGGATGAGGTGCGAGATAGGTAATTTCGGTTTGCCGTTTCCGCCATTTTCGCTTCAGTGAAAAATGTAAGTTGACAATTTTGTATTAATTTTTGCGTAATAAGAATAGTATAAAAACTTTAAGAAATGTTTCTTCTTGTTATATAATGGTATTTTAGTACCGGATGGGGTGATTGATAAGTAAAATTATGCAGATATTGGATGATGATGTAACCGATGCAAAGTTTATTTTTTACTGGCATGCATAGCATTAGCAATGTGAGCCTATGTACTCTCACCACCTCCCACCTCCCACCTCCACTCCCCCTCCCTCAATTTTCCCAACCCCAAATAAAAAAATAAAATAAAATAAAAATTCCCGACTTTTGCAAATCTGTGCGAGATGAGTCCTAAATACTAAAAAAAAAAAAAATCTAAGCACTTCTTTTTTTCTGTCCATCCACCGTCAGCCAGTAGTCTGTGCACAACTGGCAAATAGATTAATATATCAGATCCTAGATGGTGTATACCCATGAGACCTCATGAATTATCAGTGAATGAATGATTTGAATGATATCACTTCAAGGTAAAGTTCACAGGGTCAAAAAAGTCAAAAGAATTTTTTTTTTACTGGAAATTTACACTTGCGACTATCCGGAGGAACCATACCGGCTCTGATTGGCTGCTATTTATAGCCCCAAGCTCATTTGCATGTTGAATCTAGGCCTGCACTTAGGCCTACATTGATCAATCTTAACCGATATAATATATATTTTTTTGGGTAAATGCACTTTTTAAAAATCTTGTAATTTGTAGGGCTGGACGGTTTTACCGATACGTAACTGTATTCCGGTTCGAAAACGCGACGGTACGGTATACCGGTGCGGGTGTCCAAGGTCCGGTTTACTGGGAAATCTCGACAACATATAACGCGACAGTGGGCGACATCTTGTCCGCCTAGAGAGCGAGCCTAAAGACCAAACACGGGGATTGGCAGCTGTTCTTGAAGAAGAACTTATAAGAACAACTTATCCACGTGTTTGAGCATGGTACCAGTAGCAAATCCTTCTGAATTAAAGTTCTTAAAGACCTTTTCCGTTCTGTTGGCGAACTTGTTTTTTGAAACCTAGTTGTAGTCATTCGCCGAAAAAGGCAATTACCGAAGTCGAACGAAGCTCTCCGAGTCGAGCGAAGCTATCCAATGTTTTACAAACGAATGCTGGCAGGACTACGTGAAACCACAGGATGGGAAGTCTCGTCTTTCGTAGGCCTCAATTACATACTATACTACGTACGTATGTACGAGGCCCACGAGTTTACAAAGACAAAAGAAAAGACTTCAGAGCCTGTGGTGAAACATCCGTGCACAAAAATAGCCGCTGTTGCTTCTAGATCTAATTCTGTTTCGATCTGCACAGCTTTAAGCTGTAAGTCAAGTCGAGATTCGCATTTTGAAGCAGTTAGTATTATTATTATCAGGGGTCCCAATTACCCGCGGTTTCGCGGATTTCCGCGAAAAACTTAATTTCATTTCCGCGAAAATTACCTGCGATCCGCGAAAAAAAATCTGAGAGGAAAATTAAAATATGGAGAGGAAAATTAAAATAATGTAGCCAAAGTCTCATAGTAGACGACGAAAGTTGGTGAAACGCGGTAGGAAGTTGCCGATGCGCGCGCCTCCTCATGGGTTTCCGCCATTTTGCTCACAGTTCCAACATGTTGCGTGCAGACATTGTGGAGAAGAACTCTAGCAGAGTGAAAGATATTGACAAAGACTGCGAAAATAAATGGAACTGGAACTGGTTTGATCGAACTTTTGAAAGCGTTCCTTTCTCTACATGGTGCGCGAAGCTGGAGGAACCTGGCAAAGCGTATTGCACGCGTATTGAGGCAGCATTCAGTGCAATGGGAGACATCATTGATGAGAAGTGCAAGTCTGAAGGTGGAGACATACAGCAGCATACAGACTGTGAAATACTTAATGCAGTCATGCAACAAAACAGCTGTTGCATATTTCAGGAGGGAGGACATCAGTACCAGCCCAGTGGACAAGGATCTCTGCAGGAACATGATGAGCTCTTGGAGGACTTACAATGCCTATCTTGCCTCCCAGAAACTGAGAAAGAAGCCACTGCAACTATTGCAGACACACTGAAAGCTCCTGCCCCAGCTGCTGCTGCAAGCAAAAGGAAATACTGCAGCATGATGGATTTTGTCAATAAGAAAGCCCGGTTTGACCAAGCAGCATCCCTGACAAAAGACAAGTGTTAGGGAGACATTTTGAGCTTAAAGAGCTCTGTAACAGACTGTCACATCAGCCAGGATGTGTAGGTGTTTTTACTGTGTCAGTGTGCCTTCGGAATCAGAATGTGACTTCTCTGGATCCATATGTTAGCATTTTAACAAGCCAGTAAACATTTTGTAAACTGGCTGATCGTACTGATAGACAGACCATCACCGACACCTTTTGGCCAGGCTGTCAATGTAACACTCAACGTGCACAAATTCGGTGATTGGATTTTTTCAGGGATTTTTCTTAATTTGTATTGGGACCCCTGTATTATTTTATGATGATTAATATACTGACACAATTAGTACTAAAGAGTAAAAGCAATACATAACACATAATTGTTATTATACAACGATTTCACATCTATATCAACAATAAAACCATAACAAAACTTCAAAGTGCTATGGATACGTTGATGTCCCTTCAGCACAACAAGGCAAAGCAAGTTTATAATGGTCTCAATAAACAGTGACATTTTTATTGCAAACACCAAACCAATTATAATCATGTAATGTAAAGAGGAAAGTTTTGTGTCTGGCAGAGAGAATGAAAGTGATTGAAAGAAGTGAAAAGGGGGAGAGTGGTTTGTCTATTGCTAGAAGTTCAGACGTTGGGAAGACCCAGATTCAGCTTATCATAAAGGATAAAAAAAAAATTTAAAAAAATATGACTACAGACCCCTCCGACCCTGACCCCCCCCCCCCCTCTCCCCTCTTATTTCCGGTTTGTTGTTTGTAGATTATAGTCACACGACACTTTCGCATATAGGTGACTACTGGACCGATTTATACTGACACCAGCGGGCCAGTTGTTGGTAAAGGGGAAAATAATATGATCACACTTTGACCAATCCGGGATTCGAACCAGCGACCTTTCGGTTACTAGCAAGACGCTCTTACCAATTGAGCTACCCGGCCCCACATTTCCGGTTTAAGACCACCTCTATTATAAGACCGTTTTTTTCTCAGATTTTGGACGGTCTTATACCGGAGGTTCCACTGTAGTAACAAACAGGTCAGTCCATGCCTTTATGTGCATGGGGACATAATCGGAGATTTAAAAAAAAAAACACGGGTAGCTGATCTTTTGGCCTCTTCTTTTGCTGCAAATTCTTTCTCTGAAAACTATTCTGTCTCTTTTCAAACAATTTAAACACGTAAAGAAAAACAACGGTTAAATTTTACCTCTGATAATTCTGAAGACTACAACATTTCGTTCTCATTAGTTGAGCTTGATGATGCCATTAACAAAAGTGCAGATTCTGCAGTTGGACCGGATGATGTGCATTATCAATTTCTACGACATTTAACAAGGTACTCACGGTCTCAACTGCTTGACATCTTCAATCAGATTTGGATCAATGGCACCTTTCCTCCCTCTAGGAGAAAGGCCATTATTGTACCCATTCCTAAACATGGCAAAGACCATACTAAACTACAACAAACTACAGACCAATAGCCTTAACGTCCTGCTTATGCAAGACGCTGGAAAGAATAACATTACATTACATGGTTATTGCTTTAGGTCCAGCGGACTCCTCCGAGCCAAATCAGGACCAGCTGGAAAGAATGGTTAATTCTCATTTACTGTGGTATCTCGAAACAAATAATATATTATCCAACATTCAGTGTGGCATTCGAAGTGGTCGAAGTACTGGTGATCACCTTGTGCGACTTGAAACTTTTATCCGTAACGCGTTCGTCCAGGGTGAACATGTTGTTGCCATCATGTTTGATTTGGAAAAAGCATATGACACCACATGGAAATATGGCATTCTCTCAGATTTGCAAGAAATTGGATTTAAGGGACATTTACCTCTGTTAATATCCAATTTCCTAACGGACAGAATTTTTCAGGTTAAGGTTGGAGGATCTTTATTAAATATGAGGGAACAGGAGATGGGGGTGCCTCAGGGTAGTATCTTGTCTCCCTTGCTGTTTAATATTAAAATAACTAATATTGTTCGTTCAGTGAAACGGGGAATTGACAATTCTTTGTTGATGATTTTGCATTAGTAGCCAAAGGTAAAACCTTGGCATCTGCAGAACGTCAGCTATAGTTATGTGTCAATGCCGTTGAAGACTGGGTATTACAAAATGGTTTCAAATTTTCTGAAGCAAAAACCGAGTGTATTCACTTTTTCAAGCACCGGGGAATTATTCAAGATCCTAATAATAGTAATATTATTACCCTCAATAAATCTCCAATAAAGACGGTCCAACAAGTCAAAGTTTTGGGTGTTATTTTTGATCAAAGGTTATCCTTCCTTCCTCATCTGAAAGATTTGAAAACTAAATGTCAACAGGCCTGCAATTTGCTCAAAGTTATCAGTGGTACAGACTGGGGACTGGGCAGGAAAACCTTATTGCCGTTATACTGTTCTTTAATTAGATACAAGTTAGACTATGGTTGCATTATTTATGGTTCTGCTCGAAAGTCCTATTTTAAAATGTTAGATCCAGTTGCTCATCAGGCACTACATATTGTTCTGGGTGCGTTTTGCACCTCTCCTTGTGAAAGCCTTTACGTGGAAGCTAACGAACCTCCGCTGGAGATGAGACGTGCAAAATTGTCAGTGAATTACTATTTAAAATTAAAAACTTGTCCCATGAACCCTGCTTATGACTGTGTTCTCAACCCAGATTTTGTGCAGAAATATGAAGCCAAACCTAACGAAATACCTCCTTTTGGCATCAGAATGCAGGCTCGTTTGATTAAAGCGGGCATTGATGTTGCTTCAATCAACGATGAGCTTCGGACTGAAGTTCCTCCATGGAAATTACGTAACCCAAACATTAACTGGCAATTGTCCGCGTTCCTCAAAAACAATACATCTGAAACTGTCTATAATCAACTTTATTTAGAACAGTGTGCTTTATACCCAGGATATGAAAAACGTTTTACCGACGGGTCAAAGAAAGGAGACTCAGTTGCTGCTGCGTCGGTCTCTGGGAGACACCTGGACTAGCCTTTACAACAGCGTCTACCTGATTCTTGTTCTTTTTATACAGTTGAGATCAAGGCAATTCATCTAGCTCTGAAACAGGTTTATCAATCCAAAAGAACCTCGTTTTTAATCATGTCTAATTCACTGTCAGCACTTCAGGCTCTTTCCACGAGAAAGATATCACACCCTTTTCTTGCAGAGATCCATGACCTCCACACGCAACTTGCTTCTGAGGGTAAAAAGATAGATTTTATGTGGATACCGGGTCATATGGGCATCCACGGCAATATTGCAGTGGACAAAGCGGCTAAAAAAGCTCTGCATCTCGATTTCACTTCAGAGATTTTCCAGTTTGTTCCTTACTCTGATCTGCGTTGTAAGACTGTATCTTATTGTAAACGGCTGTGGCAGACTGACTGGTCTAACCATATTAACAACAAATTATTTCAAATTCTTCCCGATTTGTCAGCTTCTTTGCCTAACTTTGCATCCACTCGCAAAGAAGAAACAGTTTTGTCTCGCCTTCATATTGGGCATACTTATGTAACCCAGTTTCCTTTTAAAAGGAGAAGAACTTAACTCTCTTGTAGATGAGCGTTGTTGTGGTGGTGTCTTCTCCGGGTTGGTAGACTGTTGGGCTATCATAGCTCAGCGCTAGATGCTATACTGCAGGCCGAATGTCAGTGGTGACTCTCATGGTCTTCCTCCTGCCTCGGACCTTTGATGCCTGCTCGTCTGCAAAATATGAGACGAATTTCTGCAACACCGTGTTTTACTAAGGGTGTGCAGAGTGTCTCACTGATGGCAGAAACAGCCCTCAGTGATAGCTCCACTTATAGACATATATAAGCGACGAACAATTTTCTATGTCCGTGGTCCACTGGAATCTCCACTCTAATTCCTATACATATACACATCATGGCTAAACGAAACACATGGAAAAGTAATCAACAATATACATATTCTCCAGTACAGCCACTGGTCTGCAATAATACACATAGGAGAAACAACAGTGGGTTAGTAGGGGATACTTCATAGTGGCGAAACCGGTCGCGTGTCCGCCGCGTGGTCAAGCAAAGTTTGACTAACATTCACAACTCTAAACATGGCAAAACTTCACAAACATAATACTGACAGCAATATTATCAATAATCGCAGTGAAACAAAAGATAGATCATTTACCTTTTCGACAATGTCAGGCTGTGGCTAACTAGGTTGAATAGAATTTCACCAGTCCCTGCTTTAGTCTCCAGTTAGAGAGATCTATCAGAGCGTTGATCCTTCTCCTGTGCGGTTCAGACAAAGAATGACCCTACCTAGCTGTGTGGTCAGCCAAAGCCCGCGAAACTCGTCATACTTGAGCACCTCTAGCGGGGGTGGGGGGTGGTGGCTATACGTCAGCAAGCTTATGCTACGGCCTAGTATCTGTGAAGCTATGGCCTACACATGTGTAGTACACCCTAACTGCTAGTCTTATGGTCAGCGACTTAACTTACATAGGCCAACGCAGACTGAGCGTGTAGGCTTGTAGCTTTAGTGCTGTGTTGAACTTGCCTCTCGCGACAGAAGAAGAGGGAGACAGAAAAAGAGGTGGGGGGATAACATTCGAGAATGGACTGGTTTGACACTGAACGAAGCCATGAGGGTTGCTGAGAACAGAGAAAGATGAAGTACTCTGCTTAAACGATCATCTATGGTGCCCCAACGACCTTTGAGTTACGGGATAGGATAGGATTGCAAGTTCCATAAGAAGCATGTGAGTCATATGGGCTTTGGTCTTCTAGCTCTCCTCGCCCTCGCCGCTTATCGTCAACATTACGGATTGTAGTTCCTGGTAAAAACTAAAAGAGAGAAAAAAAGAAGCGATCAAGGGCCACGTCATTCAGAAATACTGCAACTACTCTCTGAAATACGATACCAGAGGATATTAAATCGGTAGCAGATGGCCACTCTTTTTGCCGGAAGCTCAAGACCTACCTCTTTTCACGACAGTAACTGGTACATTTTAACTTGCGCCCTGAGCAGGTCTCTGCAAAATGGAGTTGTGCATGTGCGCCATACAAGTGGACATTGGATTGGATAGTTGAGTGTTTTTGTAATGCTGTGAAATGTATATTATCAGTTTGTGTATTTTGGGGTTTATATTTTACGAGATTGTTGACTCGCATGCATAGCAATATGGGTCGTTGTACTCGCCCTCCTACCCCTCCCAACCTTGCCACCCACCTCCACCACCCACCCCACCTCCAAAAACCACAGATTTTTTGCAAACCTGTGCGAGATGAGTCCTAAATAGTCCAAAAACGATATCGAAAATAATGTCCGTCCGTCCGTCTGTCCCCAGCCGGCCGTCTATCTGTACAAAAACTTTAAATTGGCTAAGTACTCAGAACCTATTTCTTTTATCACAACTAAACTTGGTAAAATGGTCTATATACATGAGACCTCATAAATGATTAGTGAATGAATTACTTCACTTTCAAGGTCAAGGTCATAGAGTCATCAAATGTTAATTAAAAAAAAATACAAATGTTCCCAAAATTTCACTTTTTTTCTGTTGAACTTTTGATTATTTGATGCATGATAGATACCAATGAAACACACATGCAAATTTGGTCAACCTATGGCAAATTTGGGCAACCTCACTCAAAGGTCACGGTCACTGGAGTTGTCCAAAGTCGGTTTGTATAGGTACTTTGAAGTAACCTTTACCTTAAACTATGAGAGATACTTGTTGTATTTAGAGATAATAAATTGATCTTTCTTATATGTTCCGTTTTTGTGTTGATCTTGAAGGCCAAGGTTATTTTAGGCCTTGCAAAAACATATCCCAAAATAAGTCTTCAAGCAGTGGAATGGCTGTTTATTTAACCAGAGTATGCAACAAAATTGGGTTATTTGATCAGACATGCATGAGAGATCACGTAAGTGTAAAGGTCATCCCAAGTTCAAGGTCACTGAAAATCAAGGTCATTCCAATTTCAGTGTTTTTCCTTGTTTTTTTTTTGTTGGTGCCATAATACAACTTTTGCTGTACTTTATTTGATAGTACCTGAGTGCATTTGGAGCCGGAGTTCAATGTCATATCAAGATCAAGAGCATAGAAATATGGAAGTCGGTACTATTTTACGTTTTAATAACACCATTTCCTTTTGTTTTTTCTTGGCATTCATTTTCATGTTAAATAGTGCGAGTTCCATAAGGAGCATGAGTGATATGGGCTTTGCACTTCTAGTTGTTTTTAGATTCTGAATGTTTATTTTTATTACGTGTATATGTGGAAGATAAACCATTAAATGTAATTATTTATTGATTTTGTAAAACCATTAAATGTTAGTTATTTATGGATTTTGTATGTTGCTCTGATTGCAGTGGCGGAAACAGGTGCACAGTGAGTCGTTCGTTAGTGGGTCATTAGTGGGGTCAAGGTTATTGTTAGTGAGTTAGTGTATTAAGAGTTATTTAGTCAGTCGTTAGTCTTATATTTTCATTATGGGCCTTCATTAATATAGAGATAGGTTAAGGTAGTATAAGTAGTTAGATTTAGGAATAGCATTAGAGTTTAGGCTTGAAATTAACATTTTGAGCGCGTTGTGAATATTGAATGGCTGTAGAATAAGTGTAATTTTTGGAGAATTGTGCGTAAATGTAATTGGATTTCCAAGTCTCCCCACACTTTTGCACCTGGAAGGAGAGATACATAAATATTTATAAAAGTTTAAATGTAGTATTTTGGTCTGCTTTTAATTCTTTTATTATTTCAATATCTCCAAAATTTTTCATACTATGCTAATTTGGTCAACCTCACTCCAAGGTCAAGGTCACTGGAGCTGTCCAAAGTACTTTGAAGTGACCTTGACCCTAAACTATGAGAAATATAAAGTCCAAACTTGTTGTATTTAAAGATGATAGGTTGATCTTTCATATATTCCGTGTTTGCATTAATAATAATGAAGGTCAAATCATTTTATGCCTTGCAAAAACATAACAAAAATAGGTCATTGAAAAGTGAAATTGCTGCTTTTTTAACCCATAGAATGCAACAACATTGGATTATTTGATCAGACAGGCATGAGAGATGACGTGAAAGTCAAGATCAAGGTCATTCCAAGGTCACCGATTTAGGTATAGTACAACTTTTGCTGTTGTTTATTTGATCGTACATGAGTGTAATTGAAACCGGAGGTCAATGTCATCTGAAGGTCAAGAGCATAGAAAGCTCAGTCAATCAGTATTACTTGGCATTTTAATGCCACCATTTTATTTTGTTTTTCCTGGGCACTTATTTTCATGTTAAATATTGTGAGTTCCATCAGGAGCATGTGAATTATATGGGCTTTGCCCTTCTGGTTAATTTTGCAAGGGAGATAATTACCTTACCGGATGTAGGCCATTCGTTCTGCTTCACATTTCAGAAACAAGGGGGGAATAGTGAAAAACATGCAAAAAGGTATCCCGAATAACATACGAGGTTATCAGTACCAGTCCCCCATTACCGTAAAATCATCGAAAGATAGGGCTAAAAATATAGAATATGAATTGGACAGCTCAACTGACGGTGCCACGACGTCCACCGATGACAGTCGTACGTATACCTCTCTCTCTCTCTCTCTCTCTCTCTCTCTCTCTCTCTCTCTCTCTCTCTCTCTCTCTCTCTCTCTCTCTCTCTCTCTCTCTCTCTCAAATAGTATATTTAGACCATCAAAGATGTAGGGGGACCGGATAGTTTCATGTGGTTAATACTATTAGGTTATATCCTTCGGTGAAGATTCCTTTACACAACCTCCCTCTGGTAGGAATTTCACTACATCCAAGCATGAACATCATGATTCTGAGTTTAAAATCTTGAATCTTTAATGAGGTGACCCATGCTGATGCACTTTTGAGTAGAATAACAGAAAGTTTGTTATGTTATTTATTTATGTAATAACATTTATATAGCGCTTTACCATCCCAAGAGCTGCTCAAAGCGTTGGCCGATACAGGATCAAACTCAAGGCGCCCACTTGCAGCCTTTGAGTGCATAGTTTGACGCCCAGATAATTGGAGCAAGATTCTGGACGTCTGGGGAAAAGGGACCCAGTGCGTGCGGGGGTGTATTTGTGTATCCGGTACTCACCTTAACCTGCTTACACCTACACTTACCTTGCACCTCTCCAGGAATATGATTGGATTTAAAACCTCCCTGCAACCAATCGTAGCACATTTTACAGCACTGAAGGGGAACAAAGAGTACAACAATCCCAAACCAAAATGAAAAGTTCACTTGTGAACACTGTGACGGTGGGTCTATTGTTGCTGGGCTCTGCACAATGGAATGCTATTACCCACTCGTCTATCGTCTGCGGGATCGGCTAGTGTAATCACCCTATGACTAATCTTAATACATTTATATGTTTAGCCCGGTCTGTATGCATATAGGGTTATAGAGATAGGGACAAAATGGTAAAAGATTCACTGACAAACTAGCTGTCGCACGGCTATGAAACATAGGTAATCCAGCCACTTGTTAACAGTAAATATCGCACATTTATTTCCTCTACTCTATATATAATTCTCTAAACACTTTACTAACTTAAATGTCCAAATTCACGTCGAATAGTTCGCTCCTTGATGGGTCTATGCTGCTACTGTTCTTGATATTTGCTACGGTCTCATCATTGGGCTATTTGTTCTGGTTGGCCTACTGTTCGTTTTCAGGAGAGTGGACTACCGCACAGTCCTTCTATATCAGTGTTCGTGCGTTTCTTCTTGCACTTAGCTGATTCGTTGAGGTGTGGTGATGGTGTCTCCTCCTTGGTTGTTGACTATTGGGCTATCGGAGGTCAGTGCTCGATGTTCCCCTGCAGGCCGAATGTCAGGGTTGACGCTTAGTGGTCTATTTCCTGCATCGGACCAACAAGCCTGCTCGTCTTCTTGACAATGTCAGGCTGTGGCTATACTGCGATGAATTGAATTTCACCCGTCACCTGCTTAGTCTTCTGCTAGAGAGATCTTTCAGCGTGCGTCCTTCTCGGTTGAGATTTAGACAAAGAATGACTACCTAACGTAGTGGTCAAGCTAAAGCCCGCGAAAATCTCGTGAGACCTGAGCGCCTCCTAGCGAGGGGTTGTGGCTATACGTCAGCGGGATGAGGTCACTGCCTACCCTAGCGAGAGTTAGCTTACACATGCTTAGCACAGTCCTGACTTCTGTCGTCTGCTAGGCAGCGACTTTAATTTACAAAAGCCAAAGCAGGATGAAGTATTAGAGGCTTGAAGCCTTAGTGCTGGGTAAAGCGCTGTGACAAACACCCACAGGCTAAAACTCATAAGATTGTTTCAACTCGCACGCACAGCAAAGTTGAAGCTATGTACTCATCACACACACACACACACACACACCCACACACACACACACACACACACACACACACACACGTACGCACGCAAACACACACACACACACACACACACTCCAGGTTTGTGCAAATCTGTGCAAGACAAGTTTTAAATACTCCAAAAATGATATTGAAAATAAATATGTCTGTCTGCCCGCCGTCCGCCCTCTGTCTGTGCGAAAAGTTTAAATACTCGGAACCTATTTCAACTATCATAACGAAACTTGGTAAGATGTTGTATACCCTTGAAACTTCAAGGTCAAGGCCACAGGGGCATCAGATGTTCAAAAAATGGCAAATTTTCACAACATTTCACTTGTTTCTAGGTTTTTTATATTGAACTTGTGATTCTTTAAAGCATGATATCAATTAGACTCACATACTATGCAAATTTGGTCAACCTCACTCAAAGGTCAAGGTCAGTGGAGTTGTCCAAAGTCGGTTAGTATAGGTGCTTTGAAGTGACCTTGACCCTAAACTATGAGAAAGTCCAAACTTGTATTTAGAGATGATAGACTGATCTTTCATATTTGTTCATTTTTGCGTTGATGTGGAAGGTCAAGGTCATTTTAGGCCTTGAAAAACATAGACAAAATGGGTTATCGTACAGTGGAATGGCTGTTTATATTTAACCCATTGTATGCAACGTTGGGTTATTTGATCAGAAATGCATGAGAGGTCACGTAAGGGTCAAGGTCATCCAAAGGTCAAAGTCACTGAAGGTCAAGGTCATCTTAAGGTAACCGTTATTTTGGCATAATACAACGTTGTACTTTATTTGATAGTACATGAGTGTATTTGGAGCCGGAGTTCAATGTCATCTCGATGTCAGGAGCATAGACAGATCAGAGTGGGTTTTACTTTGAATTTTAATGCCACCGTTTCATTTTGTTTTTTCTGATAACTCATTGGCATTCTCATTTTAACTGTTGCGAGTTCCATAAGGAGCATGTGAGTCATATGGACGTTGCTCTTCTAGTTCTGATGGGTTTTCGTACAATTTGCACAATGCCCCCTCCGTCTGCAACCGCATGAACTCTTTGTAGCATTTTTTCCTGAACTCGTCGGGCAGTGGACGATACCGATTTTTATGATTTCTTTGCCACGGAATGAGACTCGGGCTCTTTATACGTAATAGTCCGTGAAGCACTTTCAATTTTAGATCCAGACAATTGGGCCTTTTTTACCTTTTGGGGAGGAAAACGACAGCAGTTTGCGACATCTTTGCTTCATGGTTATAATAATACTGGCCTAAAATGCGTGAGCAAGGAGCAGAGCTAATGTGCCTGCTGTTATTTTAAGGCCATTTTTGTGGTTTCGTTAACACGACCTTGCGACACCAAGCGTCATCAAGTTGTTTTTCATGAAACGATGTCAACATTGTGTCAACATGACACCTGTTACAACAAGCCATTCCTCCCCCCTCCAACCCTTCTCTCTATCTCTCTCTCTCTTACAAAGGATCTTGTTTAATCTTAATATGTTACCCCGGTCAAACCAAATAACAATCTGGAGTCTATGTGTACACACACACTGTGACGGTGGGTCTATTGCTGCTGGGCTCTGCACAATGGAATGCTATTACCCACTCGTCTTTCGTCTGTGGGGATCGCTAGTTAATCTCCCGGTGACTAATCTTAATACATTTATAAGTTTAACTCGGTCTGTGTTAGGCTGGGGTTACAGAGATAGAGAGAAAATGGTAAGAGATTCACTGACACACTAGCTCTCACACGGCTATGAAACATAGGTAGTCCAGCCACTTGTTAACAGTAAATATCACACATTTATTTCCTCTACTCTATACAAAATCTTCTAAACTATATACTAACTTAAATGTCCAAATTCACTTCGAAGAGTTCGATCCTTGATAGGTATATGCAGCTATAGTCTCATCATAGGGCTAATCGATCCGCCTGTCCTCCTATTCAGGTTTTCGGAAGAGGGGACGATCGCACATTCCGTCTAGAACAGGTTTGGTGCACGATTTCGGTAGCACTTAGCTTTTTTCAGTTGAAGAGATGTGTTGTGGTGGAGTGTTCTCCTGGCTGGCCGACTGTTGTGTTATCGTAGCTCAGTGCTCGAATCCACTGCAGGCCGAATGTCCGAGGTGACGTTCAGTGGTCTTTCTTCAGCTTCGGGCCAACGATGCCTGCTCGTCTGCAAAATATAAGGCGAATTTCTGCAACACCGTGTATACTAGGTGTGTGCAGAGCGTCTCACTGACGGCAAAAATAGCCCTCAGTGACCGCTTCACTAATACAAACAATGGACGATCATTTTTCTACGTCCACTGGAATCTCCACTCTAATTCCTATGCATCTAAACAACATGGCTAAACTAAACACATGGAGAAATGATCAACCATATTCATATTCTCTGGTACAGCCACTGGTCTGCAAGAATACACGTAGGAAAAATAACAGTGGGTATGTAGGGGATACTTAAGGGTGGCGAAGCCGGTCGTGTGTCCGCCACTGGTCAAGCAAAGTTTGACTAACATTCACAATTCTTAACATGGCAAAACTTCACAAACATAATGCAACAATAATATCAATAAATCGCGAGGAGATAAAAGATAGATCATTTACCCTTTTGACAATGTCAGGCTGTGGCTAACTAGGTTGAATCGAATTTCACAAGTCCCTGCTTCAGTCTGTAGCAAGTCGAAAGTGAAGCACCGTCCGGTGCGGTTAGCACTTGGATGGGTGACCGCTAAGGTGTGAAGCGACAAACAACAACGCCCCCAGTTGACTCAACTGTGATTGAGTACCTACTCTCTTGAGGGTGGGGAAGGTAAAGCAGCGAGGGAGAGAGTTGGGCATCACCCTCATTACGCTGGCCCAAGATAAGTGTGATCTCCAACATCACGCTCCCCTACGGCCACAAGGCTATGGGACTACCTTTACCTTACCTTTACCAAAAATAACATTAAAAAAATGAAGTGTCCGTCTGCCCGCCGTCCGCCATCTGAACGTGCAAAAGGATTATTTCCTCAGAACCTATTTCAACTATCACAATCAAACTTGGTAAGATGATGTATATCTATAAGACCTCCTAAATTATCAGTGAATGAATTACTTCACTTAAAGGTCAATCACATAGTCAACAAATGTTAACCAAAAAATGACACATTTTCACAACATTTCATTTTTTTTATCTACGTTATTATTCTTTGATTCATGATAGGTATGAATGAGACACACATCACTGCAAGGTCACGGTCACTGGAGAAGTCCAAAGTCGGTTTGTCCAGGTCGAACTTCAGTCTGATGCATTTTGTTGGGTTTGCTCTCTTTAAGTGGAGCCGGAAGGACATCATCACGAGATCGTCGTCACTTCCGATGTCTGCTTCCGCCTGCGTGTCCTGCCAATGTTGCTATTTGATCTGAAGCATGTCTTGACCATGATGTAGTCAATCTGCTTCTGAATCCCCGCTGGGACTGTGCCATGTCCATCGTCTGGATTTTGTTTGGAGACCAAGCGTGTTTGCAAGTATCAGGTTGTTGTATCTTGTATCTGTGGATTCGGGCATTGAATAGAATAGATCCAACGTTTCCAGGCTTGTCGTAAGAGGCGACTAACAGGGGTGATGTCACCGGCCAGGACGGAGGAACCTCATGTTACTACAGGTTCAATTACCACGTGCTCGGGGTCAAAGCGAACGACACTGTATTCGTTGATATCGGCTGTGGCCAACAGCCTGGAGAGGACTGGGCCCTGCCAGGTCTTTCTTGCCCAAGACACACTGCATGATTAAAAGAACAACTCACTCCATATCCGATCGGTCGTCGCCTGGGTCACCAAGGACCGCGCCTTCCGTTGGCCACCAGGACGGAGGCGATAAGTGTGCTACTGATGGACAACTTAGCAAGATCCGCACGAGAAACATCATCATCATAAGAACCTGGAATGTCAAAACCCTAACTGCGGAGGGAAAATTAGAACTGGCCTACGAGCTGGACCACTGTCGATGGAACATTTTAGGTATCAGCGAACTGCGCTGGAAAGCCCAAGGTGAAACAACGACCAACAAAGGCCACAAGCTTTATTTTAGCGGGAGAGATGATAGGCACGCGCGCATCGTTGGATTCTTGGTTCACAAAAACATTCTAGCCACTGTCATGGGTTGCCGCCCAGTCTACAGTAGACTCATTACCATCCGTCTGAGAGCAGCCCCTTTGAAGATCACCATCATCCAGGCCTATGCCCCAACATCAAATTATGACGACAGCGAAGTGGAGGATTTCTATGAAAATTTACAGCCTGTCCCTGACCAAGTGCCGAAGATGGACTAGTCATAGTGCATTGTAAGGCGACGGGATTGCCAAGGTTGGCCAATATCCGCTCCACAACTGGGGAGACACATGTGGACCCCACTGCAACAACGAGACAAATGACAGGGGTCTGAGACTCTTGGAATTTGCCAGATACAACAATCTGATACATGTACTGGCAAACACGCTTGGTCTCCAAAAATAATCCAGACGATGAACATGGCACAGTCCCGGCAGGGAGCATCACAACCAGATCGACTACATCATGGTCAAGAAACGCTTCAGATCAAGCATCAACATTGGCGGGACACGCACATTTCTAGGACCAGATATCGGAAGTGACCACGATCTCGTGATGATGTCTTTCCGGCCCCACTTGAAGAGAGTAAACACAGCAAAGTGCACTAGACTGAAGTTCGACCTAAACAAACTGCAAGACCCGGAGGTGGCAGAAATATTCCGAGCCACAACTGGAGGGAAATTTGCCCCACTGCTCATTTTGGGAGCTGGTGAAGTAGATAACACCATGACCACCATCTTCAACTCAGCTGTGACAGATGCCGCCACTGAGATCCTTGGCAAGCACCGCCCAAAGAAGAAACCGTGGATCACACCTGAACTTTTGGACCTGTGTGATAAACGAAGAGAGATGAAAAAGAAAAAGAAAACCACACAGAGAGCTGATGCCTACCGAAAAATCAACAACATCCGAAAAGGCATGCGCACAGCAAAGGAGAACTGGATAAAAGATCAATGCAAGGAAATGGAGAACAGTCTGAACAAGAACAACAGCAAGAAGGCCTACCAGACTGTGAAGTGGCTGACAAGTGTTAAACAGCCCAAGGTCTCCACGATCGAAAGCAATTCTGGCATATGTCTTACAGAAAACAAGACGTCTTGGATAGATGGACAGAGTATTGCTCTGACACACACCAAATGGAGACCCATCAGTTCTAGCATGTCCAGAGAACAGAGAAGAAGAAAAAAATCCTATCAATTCTCAGAGAAGTTGAGGCAGTAGTGCAATCGCTGAAGAAATGGAAGTCAACGGGAGTGGACAACATACCCGCCGAATCGCTTCAAGCAGGAGGAGAAGCGACGATTGACGCCCTCAGTTTTATCTGTAACAAGATCTGGCAGAGTGGGGAGTGGCCTACACCATGGACCCAGTCACTTGTCATCACACTTCCCCAAAAAAGGTAACCTTCAGGAGTGTGAAAATTACCGCATCATCAGCCTCATCAGCCATCCCAGCAAGGTTATCCTGAAAATAATACTCAACAGGTTGAAACTAATGCTATGAGAGTGTACAACATGAATTCAATTTATTAGTTCATCATATTTTATTGCAATCATTTCTGCATCAATAACAAAAAAGATTTTAGACATCAGTCGCTTAAAATTCGAGTAAATTCAATTTAACTGGACATACCCCTCATTTACAAAATCAAAACTTTAGAAACCAAAAATCTATAGAGTCAGTATCGGGTGTGGCCACCGTTTGCCTCAATGCAGTCTTGGCATCGTTGTCTCCTGGACCGTATCAGGTTATGGAGGATGTTTCCTGGGATGGCCAACCACTCTTGCTGGAGAACTTGGGCCAGGACTTCAAGGTTAGCTCCTGGAGGGAGGTTTGCCCGTGTCTGTCGACCCAAGACATCCCACAGATGTTCTATGGGGTTCAAATCGGGTGATCGAGCCGGCCAATCCACCCTTATGACTTGCTGTTGCTGCAGGAATTCATTGACGATACGCGCTCGGTGGGGTCTGGCATTATCGTCCTGTAGTATGGCACCTTCCTCAATGGCCCGCAGAGCTGGGAGAACCCTAGGTTGTAGGACGTCATCCCTGTAGCCAATACCGTTTAAGTTGCCATGAATTTGGAACATGGGTGTTCTGAAGTTTAATGCTAAGCCACCCCACATCATGACAGATCCACCACCAAAGGGGTTATGCTCGCGCACCGTCGCATCAGCAAAACGCTCCCGTGGACGCCTTCAAACATTCACTCGACGGTCGTTGAAAGACAAGGAGAAGCGAAACTCGTCTTTAAAGAGCACACTTGACCAATGTTGCCTAGTCCACACCAAATGACGCCGAGCCCAGGCCAAACGCGCTGCACGGTGAGCTGAGGTGAGCAAAGGCCGTACTGCTGGTCGTCTTGATCGCAGGTTTGCCTCGTGTAGACGGTTGCGAATTGTCTGGTCGCTGACGTTAACATTGCTGGCTGCGTGAAGCTGTCTTCTGATGGTGATTCCTGTAGCGGACCTCATCCTCAGAGCTGACAGGGTGATGAAATGGTCTTGTCTTGCAGTGGTAACGCGGGGGCGTCCGGACCTTCTTGGTTCTTGGACGCTTCCAGTGTTGTTAAAGCGCTCACGCAGCCTTTGGACAACGGAGTGGGACACTCCCAGCCGCCTGCCAACTTCTCTCACCCCCACCCATTCCTGAAGCCATGCAATAGCCCTGCCTCTATCCGCTTCAGTCAATCGTCGCCTTGGGGGCATGGTTAAAAAAGCAGCAAAAGCGCTGCCATTTATACCCAGAAAAAAGCGCCGATTGTCGAACTGAACTCAGAAAATGCAAGCCTTTCGCGTGCAAATCACTTTTTAATGTTTAAAATTTTGCTTTATTAGCAAGACAACAGTAAATTATGGTCATTTTTTGGGGGGTAAAAATTGGGTTTGTTTTTCAACTCAGTGCAAAAAGTTCAAAACTCATACATGTGATTACTTGTCAGAATAAGATTGTCTTGAATGTTACTGTACAGGATAAGTTTTGAAATAAGCAATATAAGCGATATTATTGATAGCAGCAACAAATAATTAACCTAAATGAAATATGAGAGTGGCCCTTCAATTATTTTGAGTAGTATATTTGGAGCCGGAGGTCAAGGTCATCTCAAGGTTAAAGAGCATAGAAAGATCAAAGTCGGTATTTGTATTTTAATGCCACCGTTTCATTTTGTTTTCTTTTCTCGTTTTCATGTTAAATATTGCAAGTTTCATAATGCGCTTGAGAGTCACATGGGCTTTGCCCTTATAGTTTTTCGGTATTGGTGCAACTCAATCGGTAAAGGACCGAAAATTATCGGTAAACGCGATCCTTATGTATGAAAGATAATTAGACTACTTGTTTTATTTTTGTCAGGAGGGCTTGTTCACTTGGAAGACCCTAGCAACGCTGCCACTACATCAGGAACAGGTAATTTGTCCCATTTTTGAACTCTGTGTGTATCGAGGTATTTTGATTGACATCAGAAGTACGTAAGTATGCAGTTTGCACTATGTTCTCTGAAGTGTACAGTGTGACAAAACGTTGTGAAACAAAATACTCCATGTAGATAATAATAATAATAATAATAATAATAATAATAATAATAATAATAATCCATGTAGATAATAATAATAATAATAAGAATATTATTATTATTATTATTATTATTATTATTATTATTATTATTATTATTATTATTACATTGCCATGAATTCATAATTCACCCCCCAGCCCTTCACCCTCCCCCCGCAAAAAAAAAATTCCGCACGTTGAATTGACAGTAATACTATTTTTAAAAAAGAAAAGAAAAAAAGCACCAACTATAATAATAGTTCCTTGAATCCTTCTAAGTATTATTATTCCAAAGGCTGTCTCATTACTTAATAAATGACATGTGTGTGTATGTGTGTGTGTGTGTGTGTGTGTTTTGTTTGCCCAAAATAATCTCATTTCACATTTGCTGTCGTTTAATGTTAGCATGTATAAGTGTAATTCCATTCATATGTGACTGTGCATTTTTATCCTCATTGTCATTATGATTGTTGTTATTATTATTGTGATGTTTATTCCTTGTTGATTGTAATTGTACACCACAATGTAATTTCTTGTAAAAGATAATAAAGTTGTCTTATCTTATCTTATCTTATCTTATCTTATCTTATCTTATCTTATCTTATCTTATTTTTGCTGTTCGCCTTTTAATAATTAATTACTTCTTCTAGAAGTTCTAACTGTACTTTCACTACTACATCCAAGCATAAACATCATGATTCAGAGTTTAAAATCTGCTTAGAGCCAAATGTTTTACAGAATCCTTTATGAATAACCCATGCCGATAGCATTTCTGAATAAAAACTTGTCTAAACAGAAAGTTTGTTATGTAAGATTGAATAAAATCTTGTCTAAACAGAAAGTTTGTTATGTAAGAAAGGTATTTTTTTTTTCTTCAGAGCTTGCGCACATGGAAGATTCTAGCAAAGCAGCCAGTACATCAGGAACAGGTATGAATTAAAAGATTGAGAAGTGCCACATCAGACTAACTCAAAATGTAAAAAGCGTATGCACCAATGCACAGATTTAAACTCATATAAAAATGGTGCTTGCTCTCAGTTGAATACCCTAACAATACAACGTACGTAACTATGTTTCTCCGAGAATATTTCATGAACAGTCCCAGGTCACATTCGCATCGAAAACTGAAAGTTAACAGCGAGTTTCACACACTTTCTATAAACTGTAATTAGTACCTGTTATTTAATATCACAGTATCGCTATTTTCAATAAAATTAGTATATTAACCAATGGTACTTTATCTGCTTAACGAAGATTCAAAGTCAACAGAAATTCAGAATGTATCACTCCCTAGGAAATTGTAACGACTATACTATTTAGGTATAATGTAGAATAGGCCTACTGACGACTCGGAGGGAGATAATACATGAGCTCGGCACCAAAAAGGAGACGCGAGCGGAACAAGGAAACGACGAATGTGACGTGAATACATGGGCCTTAGCCATAGGATTCCCGTCATATCGAAACCAAGATACCAGAGGCTTTACTAGCATTAGTTACATTATGCCCACTATGAGAACCATAACCGCCATTCTGCTGGACAAAGAAGCCAAGAAAGCGAACTTGCCGAGAGGAAAGGATCGCAATACCAGCTACCTTTATGGAAAGGGAACCGTAGGGGAGGGATTCCATCGGTGACGAAAGGAACAGTCTTAGACGGGTCCAGAGAGAAGCACACCTCGACCCAGGAAGCGGCCACCGAATCGATGTCTGACAGAATGGCAGCCAGATCCTCACGAAAGAAATGCATGGTAGGTGGGGCGAAGAACTCTACCGCGGGTGGTGGTACGCCACCCTTCCACCCCTCCATCTACCTCACCCCTTCCCCCACCCCACCCCAAAATCCAGATTTTTGAAAATTTGTACGAGGTGAGTCCTTAATTGTCCAAAAATGACATATAAAAACAAAATGCCCGTCCGTCTGTCTGTGTAATAACTTTAAAGTTGCTAAGTACTCAGAACCTATTTCAACTATCACAACCAAACTTGGTAAGATGGTGTATACCATGAGACCTCATAAATTTTCAGTGAATGAATCACTTTCAAGGTCATGGTCACACTCACAGTGTCATCAAATGTTAGTCAACAAATTACCATTTTCCACAAAATTTCACTTTTTTCTTCTTGTGAATCTTTGATGCATTATAGATATTTATGAAAAACACTTTGCAAATTTGGTCGACCTCACTCCCAAGGTCAAGGTCACTAAAGCTGTTCAAAGTCGGTTAATATACGTACTTTGAAGTGATCGTCACCCTAAACGACAAGAGATATAGAGTTCAAACTTGTTGTATTTAGAGATGATGGATTGATCTTTTATATGTGGCCCGTTTTTGCGTGATCTTGAAGGTCAAGGTCATTTTAGGTTTTGCAAAATCATAAATACTATTAGTCATGGTACAGAGGAATGGCTGTTTATTTTAACCAATATTATGCAGCAAAAAAAGTAACCTTCATGTAACGTACGGATATTTGGTTGGGTGACTGTTTATAATAGCTAAGTGAATGCGAAATATAATTGACTCCTAGATCAAAATAAAGTGTGCGTGCAAGTCTCTCTGTTAACTACCGCACCCACAAATTCACATGTTCTCACCAACACAGGCAAACACCATCACAAAATATACGTTCCATGTTCTCAATACTTTATATAAATACACAACAATATTTTATACCATTCTTCCACTCCAGTCCTTTCACACGGATAAATTTAAGCCTAATAATCTTAACACTTATGTCTCACGTTAGGTCGAAAACGAGCCTGGGTAATCGAGGGCCGGCAATTTTGTCCTAGCCAAAATAAGCACAAAAAACGAGTTACCTCTTTTTTCGTATGAGGCGGGTGCACACACAGGCTACAGGCAGCTAGATGCCAGTGATGTTGTCAACAGGAAGTTGACCGAGAATGATGTCGTTGACAGGCGGACGAGCTCGCCTGCCCAGCCCGTCTGAGGTAGATATCGTGTCTTTGTCTGGACCAAGACGCACGGCCGGTCGCCGCTTTTTCTCGTGTCGCCCGTTGTCCGAGACAACGCTGTGTCTGAGTGTATGGAGCCAACACCCACTTCCCGTAGGCAGCTGTAACCTTTACAGCACAATATATGTATCCTCTTTCAGAGAGAAAGTCCCACCGAACGTACACGCCCTGATAGGTTCTCAGTGCCTTCTACCTCTTCACTTTTTACAATAATCTCCTCTTTCTTAATCTTGTCTTTTTTTTCCTGGCCTGACACACTGACTCTACAACCTGCGACCACACAGCCTGGGACACAAAAATTGAGTGAGTACCAATGCCCTGACTGCGAGCTATTCATTATTCAATTGGTTCAACCATTTTGGCCAATGAAAATAATACATGGATTTATTTGGAAAAAAAATAAACATTATTTTATTTTTTTTAAAAAGGAAAATTCCCGTTCTCTACACCTTTCCTGCCCGCTATTCATTTATTCCATTGGTTCAACAATTTCGGCCAATGAAAATAATAACATAAAATATATTTATTAAAAAAATTAACTCACACTCTAAATTTAGAAATATTATTGAGACAGGAAAATTCACGTTCTCTACATTAAAAAAAAGGTAAAGGTAAAGGTAGTCCCATAGCCTTGGGGCCGTAGGGGAGCGTGATGTTGGAGATCACACTTATCTTGGGCCAGCGTAATGAGGGTGATGCCCAACTCTCTCCCTCGCTGCTTTACCTTCCCCACCCTCAAGAGAGTAGGTACTCAATCACAGTTGAGTCAACTGGGGGCGTTGTTGTTTGTCGCTTCACACCTTAGCGGTCACCCATCCAAGTGCTAACCGCACCGGACGGTGCTTCACTTTCGACACAGTAGCGAGTGCTCCAACCACTGCACTATCCGACACCCCTTTTATGAAAAAAAAAAAAAAAAAGACCGACCGAGGTTTCTTTTTCAACAACAGAAGTATTTCCGCAACACGTACGGCAAAAAAGTTGCGAGATCCCTGAAGAGGCTCAATATGAAAATTGTACTCTTGCAAAGACAGCCCATCACATGATTCGTGTATTTTTGAACCTACGTGTCTGCATGTAAGTGAGGGGTCTGTGATCTGTTTGCAATGTGAATGCAACACCCACAGGAAACGAGAGAACTTAGAAACCATCCAAACAAAAAACCTACCAATAACATACCCACTTAATATACTCGATATTGCTGTCAAAATAACAGCATAAGCAGAAACAACAGAAACAATATCCTGACGATCCGATGCAGGCAACAACACATCAAAAAACAACTGACGAAATGTCCTCATCTGTCATAGAGGATGCCAAATTCAGAGTTGGCAGAAAAATATCATCCTCATCATCCTGGGCAACACCCACAGACGCCAAAATTTGTCTTGTTGTCTCCTCACGCACCACCTCAGAACTCACCACTGCCGAACCCACTGAATAACAACCAACGTGTCTATGACGAAAAACCTTGTCTTTTTCAACATCAAAAAACCTGTCTGAGATAACCTCATTCCATTCTACCACCTTTTCTTCACAAACATACACACTTCACTTTTTCTTCACATATCCATACACACTTCAACTTCAGCAACAAGTTAGACAACAACCAACGGTACCGACGGAACCTTTCCTTTCGACCTAGACTTCTGGCACACATCACAAGTACGAACATATCTTGAAGTATTCGCTGACACTCCGGGCCAAAAAAAAACTTCGAGAGAACTTGAGTTAAAGTGCGACGTGTTCCACAATGAGCAGCAAGCAACTGATCATGTGCAGTAGCCAAAACAGCAGCACGTAACTTCTCTGGCACAACAATCTGCTGTAGAATCTGACCTGGCTTTTCGTATGAATGATAAAAAACACCTGCATCCTCAAGAAAAAATAAGTAGCAGAACCAACAGATTTCTTTTCTCCTGACTGAGCGCACGAAAAACATGAAGCAAGACTGGAATCTGATTTCTGAAAATCAATCAACTCCTGACAAGAAACTCCAAAATCCTGAGAAACATCAACTAAAGGAGTATGAGGAAAATCCTTCTGCGCCACACTCGAATCAACTGAAACCTGAGCACCAACAACAAAATTTGTCAACCCGGCAATGTTCCCAATGATCGATCAGCAACTGGATCTGGATCAGGAAGCACAGTACAAACCAACTAACTTGAAAAATAAGGAGTGGACACAGCAAGTTTGGCGAGTGGGTAGACAGTAATCTCACCTCCAAATGTCTTACAACGAACTTGTCCTTCGATGTACTCGAGAGATGAAACCAACCGCTGACGCACACCGCAAATCGTAGCGCCTGTGTCACGAAGTACAGAACACGGAGTACCCTTCATTGTACCCAACTATAAGTGTAGATCACCAACTGCTGGGGCAGCAACTGAGCAGACAACCTCAGGATCAACAGGCAATGCAGCAGAACCAACCGGAGTCTTTGGTGTATCTGTTCTGAGTGCAGAAGTAGCAAACGGACAACTTTTCTTACCATGTCCCTCCAATCCACAAATGTAGCATGGATTTGTCGGATTGTTCCTGAGTGGACATTTGAATGAAGAATGGCACTGCCTTTACAAAGCTGACATTTAGCAAAATTAACTGACGAGCTGCGTCCGATTCTACCACGACTTTGACCTTGATGAGCATCCGCAACAGTGGATGGCACACTTCTATTAAAGTTCCAGCTGCCACGGTAACCAACCTGACATCGGTAACCACCGTATCCACCGCGAAAATCCGAACGACCCGAAGTCGCATTAGCCACAGCAGCTGTATTGAACTGACCAACCGACGCGAAAGGAGATGTACTGGCCTTGCGAGCTAAATTCTTACCCGGACGAGCAAGACGGTAGCTTTCGGCACATTTGATCATGGCCTCGAGGTTGACCAATCCTCTCCCACAAATGAAAGTAGCAAGATCTGCAGACACATTCTGAAGAAATTGTTCACCCAGTATTGCAGTGGACAAAGCGGCTAAAGAAACTCTGCATCTCGATTTCCCTTAAGAGATTTTCCAGTTTGTTCCTTGCTTTGATCTGCGTTGTATGACTGGATCTTATTGTAAACGGCTGTGGCAGAATGACTGGTCTAACCATATCAATAACAAATTATTTCAAATTCTTCCAGATTTGTCTGCTACTTTGCCAAACTTTGCATCCACTCGCAAAGAAGAAACAGTTTTGTCTCACCTTTATATTGGGCATATTTCGTCACCCATAGTTTTTTAAAAAAAGGAGAACCACCATGGTGCTTTGCATGTGACTTGTCCTTTTCCGTTCGCCATTTCATGTCTGAATGTGCTGATCTGGTTGATAAAAGAGAGATATTTTGGTTCAATTCCTTTTAAAGAGATTTTTAAAGTATGCAATGGTCAACACCTGTTTCAATTTTTACATGATGTTGGTTTGTTTTATCGCATATAAATCATGTCGTCTTGTTTTTGTTGTTGGTTGGATTTTATTTGAAAGACTGATTTTAGTGATTTGATTGAAGAAATAGAACGTACTTTTAATACATCAGATTTAAAGATTTTTCAAGAGGTTGCGTGTGAAAGTTTGTTTGAATATTTCGGAGTAACAGGCTTGTTTTTTAAGATTTGATCCATTTTATAATATTTTAAAATAACGCCTCTCTGGTCCTGATTTGGCTCGGAAGAGTCCGCTGGACCTAAAGCAATAATAACGTAATCATCGCTTCTCCTCCTGCTTGAAGCAGTTCCGCGGGGATGTTGTCCACTCCCGCTGACTTCCCTTTCTTCAGTGACTGCACTGCTGCCTCAACTTCTTCTCGGAGAATTGGGAGGATTTCTTCTTCTCTGTTCTCTGGACATATTTACACATAAGAGTTAATAACATCTGCTACAAACTGTCATCTGAGATTGTCCAATCCGACTCCATAAATGCTTCTAAAAACCAACAAGTCACAGGGTTCAAACGTTTTAACTTTATCGACTCCACTGATTGGGAGTTTTTGTAAGACTAAAGTCAAGGTCATTGGAGCTGTCCAAAGTCGGTTTGTATAGGTACTTTGAAGTGACCTTGACCCTAAACTATAAGAGATAAAAAGTCCAAATTTGTTTTATTTAAATTTGATTGATTTATCTTTCACTTTCATTCCGTTTTGTGCGTTGATCTGAAAGTTCAATGTCATTTTACACAGTCACACAGGAACAAGGTAATAAATGTTACAGATATACATATATCCCAACCCAAGGAAGGGGCGACTCGACCAACCAGGAGAAAAAGCAATCGCAGCCACACCGACGCAGAAGAAGAAGCAAAACAGAAGGGTGAGTTGGCAGGAAACGATATAGATCAGCGCAGGTACTCGAATATGACGGTCTTCTAGCGCCAAATCCGAATGTTACATTATCACGAGATAATTGAAATTAAAACGGGCTCTGTGTGATTTACAGAGATACCGATAATCTACAGTGTTAATTAATAATTATCAGTATTTGCCAAGTCTTCCGTGCGCTAAAACCTGATAATTACAAATATCATGAGATGATTACAAATATAGGAAAATTACAATTATCAAGGGATAATTACAATTATTAAAAAAATTACAAATATCTTCGCTTGATCATGTTAAATTTTTCAGTTTTGGATCTAGCAATCCGTCTGTAAATGGGCCAAAAAAGAATATTGTAATTTTCACTTGATAATTATAATTTTTATGTGTTAATTGTAAATATTCCGTTGATATTTTATAATTATCACATGATATTTGTAAATATTAGGTATTGGTGCTAGTAGGCCGACATGCAAAGAACAGTGATAATTATTAATATCAATGATACCTGCAAATGCACGTTTTGGCGCTGGTATGCTGCCTTAGTCAGAATTCAGCCTGAGCACGTAAAAATTGTAATTATGATGTAAAAATTGTCATTATTTAGTGATAATTACAATTTTCGGTTTGGCTCATGTCCAGACGGATTGCTAGAGCCAGCACTGAAAATTAAATGCGATCACGCGAAAAACGTTATAATTTTTATAATTGTAATTATCCCATGATATTTGTAATGATCTCATGATATGTGTAATTATCAGGTTTTGGTGCAATTAGGCCGTCATGCTCGAATCGCAACGATTTCGATATGGGTAATCAAGAGAGTATGTGATGACTGACGACTTCCTGTCGCCCGCAATTAATAAATGAAGCCTAGTTCGCTTCGGTCCAAGTGAAAATATCACGTTTGTTCTTACGCAGTTTTGAAATAAATATATCATTTTCAGCGGCGCATTCCTTTCGCCAAGAAAAACTCAGGGCAATATCTGGTTTTATGCCCAAGGCCAAACTGGTACACAAACTACACTAGTACCAATTACAGATTTCCGTCTTAGAACTGCAAACTTATCCTACATACTAAAAACAATCTGGTTTTATGCCCAATTTGTAGGGAAATAAAGCAACGGTAAACCATGTAATTTGGCATAAAACCAGATTGATCATAATATGTTTTATTGAGTTTTTTAGTGTTTTGATAGAACTGCAAACTTATCATACATACTAAAAACAATCTGGTTTTATGCCCACTGTGTAGTGAAATAGAGCAACTGTAAACCATGTAATTGGGCATAAAACCAGATTGATTATAGTATGCTTTATTAGTTTTTTTAGTGTTTTGATGGAAGAGGACTGTTTTTTATGTTTCGGGAGGAAGGGGGGGGGGGAAGGGTACCCCTTTGGGGAGCCAAAAAAAAAAATGCAGAAGGGGCATGGATTGATGGGGGAGGGGGGGGGGGTAAAGTGAAAAGTGTGTTTTTGGTGTTTAAAAATTGAACCATGGCTTATAATTGGGCATACAGTTTTCTGGGGCATACTAGGGCATAACACTTTTTTAGGGACTGAACTTTTATTTACCTCTGGGGGTGGAGGTGAGTGGGTGGGTCGAATGTTCTCTGCCCCATATACTGTTATGGACAAAACGATTACAAAGAAGTACTCTGTTAAACCATGTTATTATAATTGCACAGTGAGTTGCTCAAAACATATGAAGTGAAAATACCGAACTTACTGGTAAGGCACTGACTTTGAAGCTCTGCAACCGTTGTGGCTGCGACCTGTTTCCTATTTACACTGTACACTGGTTGTTGGGTATTTACAATATGTACAATCTTCGTCATGGGCTTCATCTGCAACACAAAATGAAATTGAATCGTCTAAAAACAATCAGTAACGTGTGACATAGTAACACTTTCGATATTACTCAACTACATTGATGCATTTTAATGCCAAATATTGGTAGACACACTGATAAACACACTTTGTAATAATCGCCTGATTAGTCCATGTCACTCTTACCGTCGGCCATTGGAAGCCGGACCGTATAGTCTCACTGTTTCGTCAATGTAATGATACTGATTCATTGTTACATTGTAGGCATAGAGACCTCGACTGTATTTTCCTTGTTCAAAAGCTTGTAATAAATTAACGAATTATCTTCGACCAACGCAATCCACCAAACACACGAGGTCGACCCATTCTAGAAATATAATTGGGTTTAGTCCATTTACAAAAACAAATGCTGCTGTGATCAATTTATCGAAATGTTTTAATCCTTTGGTCCAAAAATTCCTTCTAATTTTGTGAGGGCACAGTTTGGCAGGGCCGATAATGTCGGTGATTTCGTTCCATTTCAGATAAATTTGACGATTTCTGGTGGCCATACTGGCGGTTTGGTCAATAGCCGTGAAATTCAAGTCATGGCATACTAGGTTATGTTCTTGTAACCATGTCACAAAATCATCCTGCTTAAAATTGACCAATCTAGAATAGTTCATATAATTCGTCAAATCATCTTCACCACAGTGTATTTGGTCACTACAAAACGCAGTTTTGCTAGCCCCTCCACGCCCTTAGGGCGACCGGCATTTATCATTTTCACATCCATTGTCCACAAAGGATATTGAATGGAAAACACCACACACTTTATTGTCGGATGTGTTGTCTAAAACATTTTTAATGCTCAGTAAAGTACATAAACGGAGCGGTTATTTCCAGTGTATGACCACTTATAATTCTATACCTAATTGCAATAGTTGTACCCATCCCTGAACTTCAATTCACATATTTAGCATGCCATACATTATAATCTTTTAATTATTTCACGATTTGACGGTTTATTACAAACAATCTGGTTTAATGCCCAATTACGTGGTCTAACCTTGCTCTACTTCGAAACAAACTGGGCATTACCCCAGATTAATATACATAAAAGTGCTGTGCCTAAAAAGCTTTATGCCCAATAAAACTTTATGCCCAAGATAACTTTATGCCCCAGAAAACTTTATGCCCAATTATAAGCCATGGTTCAATTTTTAAACGCCAAAAACACACTTTCCACTTTACCCCCATCAATCCATGCCCCTTCTCCTGCATTTCTTTTAGTTTGCTACCCAAAGGGGTACCCTTTCCCCCCAGGAACATAAAAAAATAGTCCTCTTACCCTGAAACACCTAATAAATACCAACACCATTTATATATGAAGCATACTATAATTAATCTGGTTTTATGCCCAATTATGTTGTTTACCCTTGCTCTACTTCTATACAAATTGGGCAGTAA
This sequence comes from Oncomelania hupensis, assembly GCA_036898135.1. Lineage (NCBI taxonomy): Eukaryota > Metazoa > Mollusca > Gastropoda > Littorinimorpha > Pomatiopsidae > Oncomelania > Oncomelania hupensis. Next base: position 111,840,801 of record CM072512.1, read on the forward strand.
CCCAGATTGATATACCTCAATCTGGTTTTATGCCCAATTACATGGTTTAGTGCGGCTTCATTTCCCTACAAATTGGGCATAAAACCAAATTGTTCATAGTATGTAGGATAAGTTTGCAGTTCTAAGACGGAAATCCGTAATTGGTACTAGTTGTAGTTTGTGTACCATTTTGGTCTTGGGCATAAAAGCAGATATTGCCAAACTCAGGTACTCGCTTTCTGTATGATACGTACTACTGCGGTACGCGTCTGCTATCGGGGATCCACAAAATTCTTGCCGAAGAACCTTCTTTTTTTGTTTTGTTAATGCGCCTGCACTTCAACTCGACTTTTTGACTCGCATGCATAGCAATGTGTATAACGGCCTACTAGCACCAAACCCTGATAATTACAGTTATTATGAAATAATTAAAAATATCATGCCCGAACATCAGACTGACGACAGCGAAGTGGAGGCTTTCTATGAAAATCTACAGGCTGTCCTTGACCAAGTGCCAAAGAAGGACATAATCATAGTGCAAAGGCGACTGGAATGCCAACGTTGGCCAAGATGCACACCAAAGCTGGGGAGACACATGTGGACCCGACTGCAACAACGAGACAAATGAGAGAGGTCTGAGACTCTTGGAGTTGGCTAGATACAACAATCTGATACTGGCAAACGCTTGGTCTCCACAAAAAATCCAGACGATGGACATTGCACAGTCCCGGCGGGGAGCATCACAAGCAGATCGACTACATAATGGTCAAGGAACGCTTCAGATCAAGCATCAACATTGACAGGGCACGCATTTTTTCAGAAGCAGACATAGGAAGTGACATTTGCACCACTGCTCATTTAGGGAGCTAGTGAAGTAGATTTCAACACCATGACCACCACCTTGAACTCAGCTGTGACAGATGCCGCCACTGAGATCCTTGGCAAGCACCGGCCGAAGAAGAAGCCGTGGATCACACCTGAACTTTTGGACCTGTGTGATAAACGAAGAGAGATCAAAAAGAAAACGAACACCTCGTGGCAAACACTGGATTACTGGTATGTCAGTAAATTACACAGAACACGTGTTAATTTCATCTATCTTGTGATAATGGTAACTCTCAGTTTTGGCGCTAGTAGGCCGTCATAAATATCACAACCAAACTTGGTAATATACAGAGTAAGATCAAAGTCCGTAATACTTTGCATTTTAATGCTACTTTCATTTTTCAGCCCTGTGGGTTCGGGCATTAAATAGAATAGACCCAACGTTTCCCGGTGTGTCGTAAGAGGTGACTAACAGGGGTGATGTCAGCACGGCATCACTGGGCGTTAGCCTTAGGGCGCGTCCACATGACAAGCTTCGAGCGAAGCTTTGAGCTGCGCTTCAGCTGCGCTGCGAAAAGTCTAACTAGAATTACTGTAGAAGCGTCCACACCACGAGCGGTAGCCGCGCGGCTATTGCTAGCTTCGAGCAGCGGTAATATTCTCGGCATTTATCGACGCTCGAAGCTCAAGCGGTGGTTTTGGGTCCTTGACCTTGATTGGTTTTGTGTCCTTGGCCTTGAATCAGTCTTCTTACCACCCTTCGCTTACGGAATCAGAGAACTACAAAATAAGAGATTGTGGCAGAAAAAAACAAAAAGATTTTCGAACAGGGAGGTTTGAGCAAAGCTGTTTCAGGAGGTGCCTAAAATGGCAAGGCACTCAAGTTAGTGATTGAGTGAAGATGGTTATAAATTTTATAATAAAATGACCAATTGCTCTTTTCGTATAGTATAGGCCTAATTGACAAAATTGCAGCTTTATCATTTGTGCAGTCGCCATTGAAAAATAACACTATGTAACACAATTTTTGTTCCTGGCTTCTAAGTGTTATATTTCAATTGCTTATGTCTAAAGTACGTGAAAAAATGACTTCATGAAGCACAAACTTTGCTTACACGACAACAGCACGAAGAAAACTTGTTTTTTGTGAAAATAGAACGATTTTTTTCATTTTCGGCATTATGATCAGGTAAAAACAAAAATTGCACAAGGAATAGACAAACACAGTCGGAAACCACTCAACAAGGTTCAGAAATGTGTGGATTTTCTAGATTTACGATTGTACTGTAAATCACTCTCTCAGGTCAGTTTATAAATTTATAGTCCCCAACACAGTATGCGAATAGGAGACTTTGGTATTATGATGTCCATTGATATAAGAGGTCGTGCTGCAGTAAGAGGTCATATGAAGAGGGAGCGCGGGACGCTGCTACGACGTCCGGAAGAAGACGGAGATGGATCGATGGCAGGCATGAGGGGAAGGAGTACGAACGAACGGCGGCAGGGGTAGGACCGGGGTGCCAGGGAGGCCGCCAAGGCCAAGGGAGGGCAAGCACAGAGGGGGAAGGGAGGGCAAGCACAGAGGGGGAAGGGTGGAGGGCCTAGCAATGACCAGGAGGGCTGGGGGAGGGTTAGGGTACCTAATTAGATAAAAATCCTTCAGGACCACATTAAAAGTCGAGGAGGGCCGGGTAAAAGCTATAAACAATAAAGAATGGACCCATAAAACAAGGAAGGGAAAAACATGGTACAGTGAGGTAGGGAAAGTCATTCATGAAAACGGATACCCAGGACACAGGGGTCAACTGAAGGTATGAGTCATGTGGAGGGGATGGTAAGTCATGGAAACGGATACCCAGGCCCAGTGGGGTCGACTGAAGGTATGAGTCATGTAGAGGGGACGGTCAGTCATGGAAACGGATACCCAGGACCCATGGGGTCGACTGGAGGTATGAGCCATGTGGTATGAGAGCAAGGTAGCTGAGCGGTATAAGTCAGTACGTGGTAGTAATACCCAGGACCCAATGGGTCAGCTGAGGGTACAATCCGTGTAGTAGTAGCTGAGTGGGAACATGTCACTTAAGTAGAGCATACCCAGGACCCGAGAAGGTAGAGTCGAACCCAAGGCCCATGGGCCAGGTGGGGGAATAGGTTACAAACAGGTAACTGAGTGGGGATAGTCATCATTAGTAGTTGTAAGACAAAGGAACCCAAGACGAGTTCCGGGGAGAGAACCGGCCAGGCGGTTGGGTCTAAAGGTGTACAGACACTCGTGAGCGGTAGGTGCACACCGCGGTCATGAAAAGCAGTCCAAAGTTAGTCGACAAGGAGTAGGCTACCAGGTCAGCCATGGAGTCCAGATGCACGTCGCGGCAGGCAATCCTAACCGCGGAGAAGTCAGGCTCCAGGGCCAGACACTCAGGGACACAGTGGCCGTGTGCTTTTATGCTTGTACAGCTACTTTTGGAACGTTCAAGAACGGTCTAGAAAGTTCTGAGAGTTTCTCGAAAGTTCTGGATGTTTCTTGAACGTTCTAGAGTGTTCGGGAGAATTGTAGAAACATGTGGATAACTCTAGCAGTTCAGGGAGGAATCTCGGCATTGAAAGCAAATCGATAATTGTCTCGAACACACGCGATTTTCCAAATTTCATTGTCCAGGTCACAGAAGCAAAGTTTTTCTGGAATAACAGCGATTTCCTTTCTGTTCTAGACCTAACGGGTTAGGAAACCACACTTTCAACCCAGGAACAGAACAAAAGTGAAAATTTGTTACATAGTGTAATAGTACCCAGTAAGTGCTTTTTTTCTTTTATTATGTTTTAACACAATTTGTTGCAAATAAAATACAGATCTAGATCTATTAAGCGAATTCACATTTGATGTTTTCACTCAGATTTAGAACCTGCTTATAGTCCCAAATTCAACCTAGATTTAGATCTGGATTTTATACATAAAAAATAAAAGGGCTATGATGGTAAATTATCAATGAACACTTATGATGTAGGTATTGTGTGTTTGATGCCAGCCAATAAAAGTTTACAAAAATATATAGTTAACTTTTAACTTGGGTTTATTTCTTTGTAGCTTTGTAGGGGTGGGGGGAGGGGGTGGGGGGAAAACAAGAGAGAGAAAAGGGGAAGGCTGAACAGTAAATGACCAACATTTGGGTGGAGTGCATGATTGCAGGTCCATCTTTTTTAAATCTGCACTCTTTGTTTTATTTTTTAAAAATAGTACATTCCATGTTGATCTTAAAAGTGACCAACTTTAGATTTAAAATCACAAGCTTTGTGACGTATATGAACATGGGAAAACTAAAGTCACAGAGTCTCATCCTTCATTATCACTGCCGTCAGTTAGTTCAGCAAAGTTATATTAACTGTAGCTTTCCTGCCAGTTCAGTGCACCAACCCTGATAAAATACTCAACCAGCTGTTCTCTCACCCATGCTAAGTATTGTCCAGGACGACCTGAGTAACACCCCATCCGTCTGTCCTGTTCGCCACGGACTTGAGTATCATCCGAACGAACGAAAAACGATGCTTAACGTCCTATTGCATGAGCGTTAAGGACGATCACCACGTCGTCACCCTGACAACAATGACCATCATCATCATATCAAAAATGAGATCCAACGGATCTTCCTTACCAAGGGTATCATCCCAGATCTCCGTGTCCTTTTTTATATCAGCGCTTTCATGATGGATGACTGCATTGTGCAAGGCAACAGTGCTAGCACAATGTTGTCAGCAGTGGTCACGTTGTGCAGATTGCTGTTTTCAGCACTTACCATTTTCCAGCAAGCACTACAAACCCGCATTCTACACAACAGCTTGCCATGGCGATAATTGAAGATGATATCGACTGTGTTGATGCGTGTTATTAGGTATGGCTTGGGCGATAGGCTGGGTTACCTACCAAAAAAATAGGAAAGGTGAATGTTGGAATTTGGTAGTGGGACATATTTACTGTATTCCCTTCAAGGCAGAGTTTCATCTGAAACCTGGATAATATGCCATCACTCTCTTTCCCGTAGGCTCCAACTTCAACAGAAATAAATTTTAGTTGCGGGTCTGCGATGCCTTGCAAAACCACAGATAATAAACTTTTGAACGACAGCTAGCATCACGCTAGCAGGCAGCTAGCTGTAACAGCTTGTCATGTGGCCACCCAAGCTGTCACCGAGCGTACAGCCAGCTGTGCAGCTAGCTTGCGCTAGCTTTTTGACGCTTTTGGTGTGGCCACCCACCGCTCAAAGCTCAAAGCTCGTCCAACGCTACGCCACCGCTAGCTCAAAGCGCAGCTCGTCATGTGGACGCGCCCTTATACACAGAAGTCACCGGCCAGGACGGAGGAACTTCACGTTACCATAGGTTCAACAACCCATGCTCGTAAGCCAAGGCGAGCCATACTGTACTCGTAAATTTCGGCTGTGGCCAACAGCCTGGAGAAAATTGGGCACTGCCAGGTCTTTCTTGCCCTCTTGATGAAAAGAACCACACATTCCATACCGAATCGGTCATCGTCCGGGTCACTAAGGACCTTCTTTTGGCCACCAGGACGGAGGTGATAAGTGTGTTACTCATGGACAACTTAGCACGAGAGAACGTCGTCATAAGAACCTGGAATGTCAAGGCCCTAACTGCGGATGGAAAATTAGAAGAGCTGGCCCACGAGCTAGACCACTATCGATGGAACAATTTAAGGTATCGGCGAACTGCGCTGGAAAGGACTATGTGAAACAACGACCGACAAAGGCCACAAGCTTTATTTCAGCGGGAGAGACGACAGGCACGAACACGGCGTGGGAGTCTTGATCAACAAAGACATTCTAGCCACTGTCATGGGTTGCCGCCCAGTCACCAGTAGAATCATTACCATCCGTCTAAGAGCAGCCCCTTTCAACATCACCATCATCCAGGCCCATGCCCCATCAGCAGACTATGACGACAGCAAAATGGAGGATTTCTATGAACATCTGCAGGCTGTTCTTGATCAATAGCTGAAGAAGGACACAGTCATAGTGCAAAGCGACTGGAATGCCAAGGTTGGCCAAGATCCGTACCACAACTGGGGAGACACACGTGGACCTCACTGCATCAACGAGACAAATGACAGGACTCTGAGACTGTTGGACTTTTCCAGATACAACAATCTGATACTGGCAAACACGCTTGGTCTCCACAAAAAATCCAGACGATGGACCTGGCACAGGCCCAGTGGGGAGCATCACAACCAGATTGACTACATAATGGTCAAGAAACGCTTTAGATCAAGCATCAACATTGGCAGGACACGCACTTTTCCAGGAGTAGGCATCGGAAGAGACCACGCACGATCTCGTGGTGTCATTTCGGCTCCACTTGAAGAGAGTAAACACAGCAAAGTGCAACAGGCTGAAGTTACACCTAGACAAACTGCAAAACCCGGAGGTGGCAAAAATATTCCAAGCCGCAATTTGAGGGAAATTTGCACCACTGCTCATTTTGGGAGCTGGTGAAGTAGATGTCAACACCACGACCACCACCTTCAACCAAACTGTGGCAGATGCCGCCATTGAGATCTTTGGCAAGCACGCCCAAAGAAGAAACCGTGGATCACACTTGAACTTTTGGACCTGTTTGACAAACGAAGAGAGATAAAAAAAAGAAAAATAACGCTTCCCAGCGAGCTGATGCCTACCGAAAAATCAACAGTGACATCTGAAATGGCATGAGCACAGTAAAGGAGAATTGGATAGAAGATCAACGCCAGGAAATAGAGAACAATCTGAACAAGAACAATAGCAAGAATGTCTACCAAACTGTGAAGCGGCTGACAAGTGTTAAACAGTCCAAGGTCTCCACGATCCAAAGCAGATCTGGCATATGCCTTAAAGAAGAACAAGAAGTCTTTGATAGATGGACAGAGTACTGCTCTGACCTATCCGCAGAATTGCTTCAAGCAGGAGGAGAATCGATGATTGACGCTCTCAACATTATCTGTAACAAGATCTGGCAGAGTGGGGAGTGACCTACACCATGGATCCAGTCGAGTCGCTTGTCATCACTCTTCCCAAAAAGTGTAACCTTCTGGAGTGTAAAAATTACCGTACCATCAGCCTGTCAGCCAACCCAGCAATGTCCTTCTGAAAATAATACTCACAAGTTTGAAATCCCAAGCTGAAGAAATCATAGCTGAAGAAAAGCAGGATTGAGGTCGTGATTAGATTTTCAAGCTCAGAATAATCTGCGAGAAATACCTACAGCACCAACAATATCTAGATCATGTGTTTGTAGAATTCAAAAAATCGTTTGACCGATCGAGTCTGGCATGCAGCTCTGTGGCCAACCATGAGAGTGGACATCAGCCCTAACATTTTTGAAGTCATCTAAAAGCCTTCATGACAAGGCTACCAGTGCAATCCTTTACAACAGCGCCATCTGGAACTTGTTCAGAACAACAATCGGTGTGCGTCAAGGATGCCTACTCTCTCCAACGCTCTTCAACATCTTCCTAGAGCGCATCATGTCAGTTGCCCTTGCAGATCACGAAGGCACAGTCAGCATATGGGGAAGAGCAATCTTCAACCTCCGTTTTGCGGATGACATTGATGGATTGGCTGGAGAAGAATAAGAACTTGAACAGCTAGTACTGAGGATTGACACCACCTCCAGAGCCTATGAAATGGAAATAAGTGCAGAGAAGACCAAAATGACAACACCAATGGCATCGATACAGACATCAAAGTCCAAGGCCAATACCTCAACACAGTGCATAGCATCAAATATTTAGGAGACATTGTATCAGACAATGGTTCCCGACAGGAAGCTCCAGGATCTCACAAACAACTGCTGCCTTGACAAGGTTGAAACCCATTTGGAAAGACAGGACTATCAATCTACACTTAAAGGTAAGGCTGCTGCACTCCCTTGTCATCTCCATCTTCCTATAAGCTTGCGAAACATGGACCCTCAAAGCAGATCTACAACGAAAAATACAATGCATGGAGATGAGGTGCTACAGAAGACTTCTTGGCATTTCCTATACCCAGCTTATCACCAACGACGAAATCCGACAGACCACCACACAAGTCATTAGACAACACAATGACATGCTCAGAATGGTGAAGAAACGGAAACTCCGATGGTATGGCCCTGTCACCAGAGCATCAGGCCTTGCAAAGACCATCCTGTAAGGCACTGAGCAAGGAGGCAGAGGAAGAGGGATACAGAAAAAGAGGTGGGAGGATAACATTCGAGAATAGATTGGCTTGACACTGAGCGAAGCCATCAGGGTTGCTGAGGACAGAGTATGCTGGTTAAACGATCATCTGTGGTGCCCCAACGATGTTAGAGTTACGGGATAGGATAGGATAGTTGTTGTTTTTTTTCTGTTTTTTTTTGGGGCAGTCATTTTCATGCTAAATATTGCGAGTTCCATAAGGAGTCATAGAGGCTTTGCACTTGGTAGTTGCGAATATTTCTAGAGGGTCAAAATGACGCCTTCAAAATATTATTCGCCATTCTGCAACCGGAAGTTTGTAAGACAAGATCCAAAAAGCGGGAAGCAGAGAACTTCAGGCCTTCTCGCTGAAAGCCGTGCATCCATATATTGAAAAATCCATGGCTACGATTTTCAAAATCGAAATTAATTGTAGAATGTATTGATTATGGCGTCATTGAACATATAAAAATATGCAAGGGGCAGAACCCTAAGAGCTTGAAGTTTTACTGCAATCTTGCTCAAAACGTTAATTACAAGAGTGCATGCCTTAATGGCATTGTAAGTTTGGGGAGAGGAGGAAAGCGTGTGTGTGTGTCTGTCGTTGTTGTCTTTTTTTTAATTTTTCTTCTATCTTCTTTTTTCTTTTTTTTTTTCTTTCCCTGGAGGGTAGAGTGGCTGTGGGTCCGTTCTCTCTGGGACATCCCCATAATCCGCCCCTGGACAGCCACTAGTAAATACATGTACATAGGAGTGCCTGTAGGGTTACATAATGTCATCATCACTTTGCAATTCTCTGTGCAAAGGAAAGGCAATGAGCGATTGCGGCAACTGTTGTTTTGAAGCTGTCCAGAGAGGAACATCATCTTGCTTCAGATGCATCGGAGAGTTTATCGGATCAAGACCCATCGTCTTCATCGTCCTCAACATCGTCGTCTTCGGCTGTCTTGGGATTGGACTGATAAAATTAAAGGTCAGGAGAGGACGGAAACTAAACCGTCCTCGTCGTCGTCACCACCATCATCATCATGTTGTTGTTATTAAATTTGTTCTATTTTTACACTTTATTTCTATCGTCTTTCATTCCTTGCTTCATCTTCTTTAGAATTAATGGTGAAAACTTTCGCTGACTTGATGTAATCATATAATAAGGAACTTTCAATTACTACTGTATCCAAATTATTATTTTAAATTACCCAAATAGCTAAAATTCACCAAGACAACTAAACAACTACATCACATTATTTCGCTAATAAAGTAAGAGTAGTATTGGCAATGTTTAGACGGAGACGGATTTGGAAAAGCTGTACTTCCCAAAAAACAGCCGAGCCGTGAAAGACAGACAGTTCGTCCGAGACACATTTCCTGACCTCAGTAACACTGCTTACAACCCCTTTTCTCAGAGTGAGCTGGACCGCGCGGTCAACTTCATATTCACGTAATTCATTTTGTCTCTTGTAGCGTGAGAAAATTGGTTTAGAAGTTCGATTGCATGAGAAATAAGTTCTTTTTGCCTTGCAACCTTGCACAATGATTTCTTTTTTTTAATTTACGCAGAATCTGTGTTTGTCTATTTTATGCATCTGTCAGTGTGAGGAAATGTTAGCGATGGCTGCTTTTCTTCAGTTTGGAGAGGAAAATACTGTTTCACTTTCGGTTTTACACTAAATAAGATCGTGTTTTTTATTAGCAGCCTAGACAAAAAGAAAAAAGCTGGCCAGTTTCTTGTGGCCATTTACATGTGCTTCATTTGACGACCGTGACAACCGTGGAAAGCGACAACAGCGATGATGATAATGATGATGAAAACGATGATGATGGATGACGACAACGACGGTGATGATAAGGAGGAGTAGACGACGACGGCTACTGAAATTATAAGAGGAAAACCTTTATTATGATCGAAACGTACACGCATGCCTTCAGTGAGTCAAAACTTTTAATTTTGGATCATTTGTGCAGGAGCAAGCAAAGCAATGTCAGCATCTTCGACCCAGCCATATCGAAAGAGATCGAAGAAATTGTTGCGGGTGTAAAGAAACTAACCACATCCTCCAAGACTTTCAACGACGTTTGTGCCAAGATCAATTCCAACTGCCTTGTTGATGGAGATTATGCACTGCGCTCATGGTTCATAAGCGCAGTGTCTGCCGGCGCTGTCACATTCCCGTTGTGGCATGACCTCCACCTCGACACATCTTTGGCCGGCGTGAAAATAGGCCCCAAGTCTGTGCTTCTATCAGCCGAATTTTTGAAAGTGTCATTCAAGCTGACTGACAGCGACAGAACATGGACCAGCGCCTTTTTGAAATACGCCAGCGATGTAAATACGTCTCTCACATATGTAATGTATGAAACGCCTTTCTCTTTGAACGACGAGCTGGACAAAAGCACGAAAGGTGACATCATTTACTTTTCACTGACCATGACCGTGGTCTGCACCTACGCCTCTCTGGTCAGTACTGGCGGCGACAACGTTTCCACTCGCGGGGCTCTGGCCTTTGGCGGCATCCTGGCGGCTGGGCTGGGTATTCTGGGGTCCATGGGATTGCTCTGTCTGTTAGGGGTGAAGTATGTTAATATGGTCGGAGTGGTGCCTTTTCTCATCATTGGTGAGTTCCTTGCTTATTATGACTAATGACATACAATGTATTCCGTTATAAGAGAGACTTGATCACCTACTTAAGTCTGCGAGATCTATGCTTGATACATTGTATTATCCAAACTACTGATTTGACCATTTCATTATTCACACATACATTGATTTAATCTGGTGATGATGGCACTGGCTGGAAGGTAAATAAAACCAACCAAAATCATATTTATCTTATTGCACGAGTGCCTTGAAAAAGACTTTGAGCAGAAAACGTGTATTAGAACGAACAAACCATTAATTTTACCCAGTTGCTTTCAACATATTTCCTCCCACACTTACTGTTCTCACAGGAATTGGTGTTGACGATATGTTCCTGCTGATGTCCGCGTGGAGTGAGAACATTCCCAGCGACCCTAGCAAGCAGAACGTTGAACACGTGCCCTGGATCATAGGTCAGACCCTCGCCAGCGCAGGCGTCGGCATCACCATCACCTCCGTCACCGACTTCATCTCTTTCCTTGTCGGCAGCTTCTCCGTCTTTCAAAGTGTCACTAACTTCTCACTCTATGCAGGTATGTTCTGAAGTTTTCGCACGCGCTTTTCAACCTATTGAGCGCTCTCGACTGCGACCAATTAATAATAATAATAATAATAGTAAGGGTATTTATATAGCGCTTTTTCGTAATGATGTCAGTTCAAAGCTCAGTTCTCACGCATTCATTCTTAACGTTAACATCGAAATATATACGAAAAGAAGTAAAACAAAAACAAGACACTAATAAATTATACAGAGACCTAATACGAACATGAAAAAGAATATTTACAAGTAAAATATAAAAGACGAGGGATGGAGAGAGAGGAGGAGAGCAGCTAAGGAGTGAGCGTGCGGTGTGACGGCGGTAGTCTGAATCAGAAAAGAAGAAAATAATGATGATTGGAGTCGAGATCAGAAAGGAAATATAATGAGAAACAAAAGACATACACAAAAGAAAGAAAATTAATTAAACACAAAAAGGTACAGTGGGAAAGGGATGGGGGAAGGTGGTGGTGCGGTTAAGGAGACAGCTATAGCTAGGGCCTAGTGTTTTCCATTTTTAAATCAACATTTTATTTGAATAAAGTATTTAATTGTGGTCACCATATACATTGCAGGTGTAGCAGTGATTTTTTGCTACATCGCCAACGCTACTCTCTTCACCGCCTGTCTGGCGCTGCACGGCCGCCGAGTGTATTCCGGTGTTCACAACCTCACCTGCAAAGTCACCAAGCCCAAGGAGCAGCTCAAACAAGAGGGTAAATCGGCTTGCTATGTTCACTGCTGTGGAGGGGAGCCTCCAAAAAAACCTAGAGACGACGAAAGCATCTGTGAACGGTTCCCAGCCATCGTCTTGCCTCCATTGTTTAGATACAACTTCGCCAATTGTATCATCCTAGCTCTCTTCGGGGTATATCTTGCTGTGGCCATTTACGGTGCCGTCAACTTGAAACAAGGCTTACGCTTGCATGACTTGGTGCAAAGAACGTCCTATTATCACACCTACCTAACTATGAGGGAGAAGCACTTCTCTCCACCTGTACCAATCGCATTCGTGGTCAGCGAACGGCAAAACTATGTTGGAGGTGCCGGTGATGATTTGCTAAAGCTTCTGAATCAAGCTCAGAAGGATCCAGACATGACCTCCAACTTTTCGAGATGCTGGCTCACCTCTTATAGAAGCTCTCCGCTTTTTAACCCCAGTGCTCCTGAGAATTTCGTGGCAAACCTTCAAACATTTCTCAACGTTACTGTAGAATTTCAGGCAGACGTGGTGCTGGACAGTCTCAACACTAGCGTTGTGGCATCACGATGCTATGTTATAGCCAAGGCTAATAGTGACCAGTATGCCAACGCCAAAGTGATGGAAAAGATGAGGAAACTGGCCGATGGATCGAGTTTGCCTGTATTCGCCTTTCATCCAGCCTTCGTGCCCTACGAGCAGTTCCTGGCGGTGCTGCCTGCTACTCTGCTTCTAGTGGGTATTGCCGTGGCCGTCATGGCAGGGGTAACCTTCGCGCTGCTGCCCCACCCCTTGATGGCCATGTTGGTAATGCTGACCATCGTCATGATACTCACCGGCATCTTCGGATTCATGTACTACTTGGATTTGACATTGTCCTCAATCACCATGATCCACCTGATTATGAGTGTAGGCTTCTCTGTGGATTTTTCTGCGCATGTCTGCGCCGCCTACCTCCATTCGCATGCCGTGCAGAGGAAGGACAGAGCAGGCGACGCCATCCGACACGCCGCGGCACCAATCACGAACGGAGCCACCTCAACCTTTCTGGGCATCATGTTCCTTGCTTTCTCTTCTTCCTACATTTTTCAGTCCTTCTTAAAGGTTATGGTCCTTGTCATTGGCTTCGGATTTTTTCACGCCGTTTTCTTTCTACCGGCTGTGTTGTCTTTGTGTGGGCCTGAGAACAGAGGTCCTGCATCCCACACGCCAGTACGAGATGAACCAGACGCAAGTGCCACAAAAGCAGTGAAAGGATCAGGAAACGCTGCTGTGAATCCAGCGACAGCACGGTCCATGGAAATATAAAACAAGGCACAGACAGGTACTATATAAGTTAAAATTTACAAACTTCTCTATATATAGTCACTTAGTGAATCCGGCCAGTCTGATATATGCTTACTTGTACTAGAGTACTCTGCTTGTACAAACGCATACTTTTCCCTCTGTCTTTAGGGGGACACTGGAGTGTTACATAAATTATTGTTAAAATTTCAGCGCTCCTAACGGAGTCACACTATTCCGTATAGATTGACAATTGTTTTGACATCGCGGTTACCAACATAATATGTGAATTTAAAAAAAACTGAATTGGAAATAAAAATTGTTTTCTGTTATATAGGTTAATATGTCCTTGTGTTTGAGAGAGAGAGAGAGAGAGAGAGAGAGAGAGAGAGAGAGAGAGAGAGAGAGAGAGAGAGAGAGAGAGAGAGAGAGAGAGAAAGAGTGCATTAAATTACCACTATTGCTGTCTTTCTCCTTTGTTCTTTCTCATTCCTACTCCGTTCTATCATTCTAATATACTATCTTTTTCTTTGCTAGACCGGTAACCTACCTTTTTTCTTGAAAACTCTTCCGGACAAAACTTCTCATTTGTGTGTCAGGTCTGTTGGATCAGCTTGGGAATATTGGACGCTTTCTGCCAGGCGGTCACTGGGGCTTCCTATGATGTTATTATTTGGCAATGTAGGCATTTTATATGTATGTGTTACTTTTATTGGTATTTTATAATAATGCTAGTATTCTATTTTGTTTTTGTAAACAGGGGTTTGATAAATTAGAGTATAGCATTAGCTCCAGCGTTCCCTGCATGGGATGTCTTTATTGTAAAGTGACCGGTTGGTGGAGTGCCTTCAGTGTTACCACTAGGGTTGTTTCAGCAGATCTTTCATAAGGATCAGGGGGGAGTCCTCTTTCAGCGAAGTTGTGGTCTTGATTTTGTTCTGATTTGGCTCTTTCCAGTCCGCTGGACCCTGTAAGCAATGAATAACGAACTAACTCACAGAGTTGTGATCTAGTTGTGCGGCTTATAGTGTGATTCAAGGTTTTGCAGGCCACTTTGAAACGTTAAATAAAATTCGTGTCATTTTGCCCCGTTTTTGCCAGTGTGCCTCGTTTTTGCCAGTGTACCCCGTTTTTGTGAGCTTGACATAACCTAATTCCTAGGTGTGTGTGGGGGGGGGGGGGGGGGGGCCCCCCCAGAGTGTAGGGGATTGGTTGACGTGTGTGTGAAGGTGGTAAGTGGTGGTGGTGGTGGTAAGGAGGGAGTGGTGGAGAGTGGGGGTACCCGGGTTATGTAGCTTAATTATTGTAGATTATAGTCAAACAACACCGGAGCGTATTGGTCACAATATTCTGACACCAGAGAACCAGTTGATGGCAAGGGGAAAAAATTGGTCAATCCAGGATTCGTACCAGGGACCTTTACTAGTAAGTCGTTCTGCCAACTGTGCTACCTGACCCCAGTGGGTAACTTGAGGAGTGGTGCATAAATATGCAGGCTAGGCTGGCGAGACAATACCAATGACTGGTTGTTGGTCCCGGCCAAACACCTTCTTTGTACCATTTAGAATTCCTCGCTTAGCGTCACCTCGCATAAGGGAAAACCTCGGATAACGTCAACCCCGTTTTGGTTCCCAAATGGAGGAGACTACTTCTTAAGAGAAATTGATGTCATTTATGAGGTCACTTCCTGTTTTGAAATGGAATTCCATCCCAGAACACCTGTCACGTCCAGCCAGCATCCGCGTTATGCGACACTCTGCAATATACACGGGAACCACTTTGACAGAGTGCGACCCATGGACGGTGTAGACAGGTGTAACTGTGATCTGCCGTGTCCCCTACTAGCGGGACGTATTGCCACAGTGGACCTTACCCTGAATTGACTTCATTCACTAGCGATAAAGCATGTGTCGTGACGTAGACAAAGTGAACAATTCGTTAAACTTGTGTAAGGTTTTCTGCAAATACACCCAGTAACTGTCTTGATGCATACTTTTTATTTTGTATTCTCATTTGCGTGCGTGCGCGTCAATGTGTTTGTGTGTGTGTGTGTGAGAGAGTGTGTGTATGTGTATGCATGCTTGCATCCGTTCGTTTGAGTGTTTGAGTGTGTGCTTATGCATCATACACACGGACAAAAAATACATATACAGTAATGCATACATGCATACGCGCGCACCAACGTGCACACATGTACACACACACACACGCACACACACACAACTGTCACACGACACAAAAATTTAGCACCTCGTATAAGATCAAGTTTTTTTTACTGGTAGTTGATCTTATCAGAGGACTGTTTAGGGTGCCCCTCGGATAAGATCAAACAAAAATTTGGTCCCGTGGGGGGTCACCTTAAGAGAGGAGTACTGTATGTGTTTAAAAGCGTCACTGTGTTTAAAACATCATTGTGTTTACATATGGGTTAATAGAAGACTTAAGTATTGAAATGCTTTTATTTAAGGAAAGATTGTGGATGGAGGGGGTGGGGGTGAGTAATTGGTGAAAGTAGATGTACTACGCAAATGAATGCTTAATTCAAAACAGGAATTTAGACTCTTTAAAATAGCATATATTTTAAAAGTAATGGGAGAGAGAGCTAGAGATGGGGGAATGGGAGTGAGATAACCAAAAAGCCCATATTTTAAGGGGAAAATGGAGTGGGTAAAGATGAGGGTGCTTTTCTTATCTCCGAGATAATCTGGGGGGTCGCATGCTTCGGTATTAGTAGGGTTTGGATATTGCGATGGAGAGACAATAATTTTTGTTAGGGTATGGTATAGGATTGTTGGTCGCTTGGGGACAGCGAAGGCTTATTTTTTACTCGCATGCATGGCAATATGAGTCTGTATACTCAACCCTAACATTTTTTATCTCCAGATTTGTGCGAGATGAATCCTAAATAGACAAAAAATGTTATGAAAAAACATTTCCGTTCGTCCGCCAGTCTGTGCAAAAACTTTAAAGTGGCAACCTATTTCAACTATCACAACCACACTACCCATGAGACCTCATAAATGGTAAGTGAATGAACGACTTCACTTCAAGGTCAAGGTCATAGGGTAATCAAATATTAGTCCAAAAATGACACTTTTTAAGTAAATTTCACTCTTTTTTCTAGGTTATTAATTTTGATCTTATGATTCTTTGATGCATAATAAATATCAATGAGACACACACACTTGCAAATTTGGCCAACCTCAAATCCAAGATCAAAGTCACTAGAGCGGTCCAATGCAGGTTAGTAGGGGTACTTTGAAGTGACCTTGATATAAAGTCCGAACTTTTGTCGTATTTAGAGATGATAGATTGATTTTTCATAAGTACCGTTTTTGTTTTGATCTTAAAAATCAGTCATTTTAGGCCTTGTAAAAACATACCAAAAAATACTTCATCATACATTGTAATGACTCTATTTAACCCATAGTGTGCACCAATATTGGGTTATTTGATTAGACATCCATGAGAGATCACGTGAGGGTCAGGGTCATCCCAAGGTCAAGGCCCCTGAAGGTAAAAGTCATCCCAAGGTCAAGATTTTTTTGGGTTGTAAATTAACTTTTGCTGTACTTTATTTGATAGTACATGAGCACATTTGGAGACCGAGGTCAATGTAATTTCAAGGTCAAGAGCATAGTAAGATCAAAGTCAGTATCACTTTGCATTTTAATGCCACCTGTCACATCCACTGCCTCAACAACGGGTACACAAGTGTGTGCTTATAACACAAGAAACAACCACCCCAAAAACTAACACATAAGACACCAGAGGGAACAACTACAATATTTTTATTCACTCAAAAATTAACAAACCAAGATATTTATATAACTAAAAACCACACGTGTACCCACAATCACACTTAAGCACACTTAAGAAGTGGCATTTTCTGTATATTCATATCTCTTGTATAATTTATAGCCACTGGTAAGTACTGGAGATAAGTTACATTGTTTACAATATTATTAAGCAATGTGTATAGTTACTATCTTATACAAATCATTAGTTAAATAATTAACAATTCTACAGCTACTTGTGAAATTGTATGGGCTGTAAGTAGAGAGACTAAAGAAAATCATTATCTTATTTATTATTATTGTTTACCAATTTTATTTTCATTATAGTTAAACAAATACATTTGCACCTGAGCAAAATGGCAACCAAAGGATCATTTTCAGTTACTTAAGCTATCGGTGATAATCCTCGATTCGGACAAGGCAACACAACACAAACATTGTGACAGGTCCGATGGTCACAGTAGTTCATGCAGCTCTCTTTGTCTCATCAGGACTTCAACTCCAGGACGATTGGAAACTGCCTCACGAGACCGTCACAGAAGGACGATACGCTGCTTGAGAAATGCGGCAAATAGACGACACTGCGCCCGCACAAATCCTCCCTCCAAAAACTCTGCTGGCACTAGAGGAAACATATCTTTACCAGTTACTCTCTGTGACTGCCCAGTTTTATGTGCATGCGGAATTGCACCCTCTAATTTAGCGCGCACATCGCTCCCTGCAAAACTTGCACGGCACGAGATAATATACGTCTGCCCTCATATCTATAAATCGACAGTCTTGACCAATATAGGGGTGACGAAGCAGCTCTACCAACCTAATGCACTGTTTTAATTACACTGTTTGCAAACTTGGCAATAAACATTAATTTATTCATTCACCATCACATTTCCGTCCTCTATAACAGGCTTAAAAACCCTATCATTACAGGTTTAACAAATTTAGTCGTGACACCACCATTTATTTGTGTGTTTTGTTTTTTTCTTAGCACTCATTTTAATGTTAAATATTGTGAGTTCCAAAAGGAGCATGTGAGTCATATGCTCTTTGTCCTTCTAGTGACTAAGTTGTGGTCACATTGTATTGCTGTGAGAAAGCTCCTTATTACAATGCTTGACGGATGTCGGGTTTAACAGTGTTTGGCAGGAGAGGTTTTTGTATTAGGGGTATCACTGTTTGGGAAAGATTGGAGGATTCATTTAATTATTTTTTTAAGTTTTCACTTACGTAAGCTTACTCGGTAAGAGGGTCTAAAGCGGAAGTAGTTACTCGGTAAGGGGTTCTAAAGCGGAGGTAGTATAGTTGTGTGGGGTTTTTTTGAGGACCTGAGGGATACGGCTCCCAAGGGTCATGTTGAAAATTGCTTAATAAAAGGTAGCAATATTAGCAAACATAGTTAGTTATGTAATTGTTATGGTCGGTATGCGATTTTTACTTTCTTTTGAGTTCTAATAATCAAGATTCAAGAATTCTTTATTATCTCCAACAGAGAAATTACGACATGTTTTGCTGACAGTACTACAACAAATTGCAACAAATGTGTAAGAAAAATGCAATTACACAATTCACTAATTAAAAGGCTGAAAGAAAGGTATAGACTATACTGAAGCAACAGGCAACAATAAAGTAATAAAGGCAACAATAAAGTAATACAAGGCGAAAAGTCCCCACTTGTAAACAGTTTGGGGTGGGGGGTAACAAAATTAAGAAAATCCAACACACACACACACACACACACACCCACACACACACACACAGAGAGAAGCAAATATAATTCCTAGAGTCCTGCCTCGCACACAAACCACTGAGTAATACTTCAACTTAAAAAAAAAAACAATTGACAAACACCTTAGCAACATTGGACATAATCACACTTGACATATAAAATATAAAAAAATGTACGTGTATATTATAGGCAAACCGATTATCATACAGAATGTTAAAAGAAAGGAAGAACGCGCGCGCACACACACACACACACACTCAAATGAAGGTACATCAAACTATGCTTAAAAGAACACTTGCATAAAATTTCATAGACGAATTAAATCTCAGTTGCAGTCACCCACTCCCCACCCTACCTTCATCTGCAAAAATTTTCTAAAATCAAACCCTTTTGCAATAACATTACGAGAATACAGCTTGACGTGTTCTGGACTGTAAATCTTACATCAAAAACTCGTTTTGGAGACGGGTATAACGAATACAAAACACAATTCGGCCACTAACCGTCGACTACGGGTACAACGAACTTCGGGTATACCCAATTGAAAAACTTGTACTCTGGACTTTGTTGTAAGCGTTTTCGACTGTACTTAGAACAAATAAGTAAGAAATGTATTTTACACTCAGGCACATCCTCCCAAAACGGACAGAAAATATTTGGATCTTTACATCCACTATTATACTGAAAAAATTATTGCAAAGTGGTAGCATGCCAATTCTAATTCTGGTGAACGCACTGAACATAACATTACATTACATTACATGATTATTGCTTTAGGTCCAGCGGACTCTTCCGAGCCAAATCAGGACCAGTATAGCCGAATCAGGACCACAAAATCAAGACCACAACTTCGCTAAAAATAGGGCTTGCCCATGACCCGCATAAAAGATCTGCCGAAACAACCCTAGTGGCAACACTAAAGGCACTCCACTAGCCGGCCACTTCACAACAAAGACATCCCACGCAGGGGACGCCGAGTCCATACTCCAACCTATCGAATCCCCGTTTGCAAAAACAAAACAGAATACAAACATTATAAAATATCAACAAAACACATACACACAAAATGCCCACACCGCAAATAATAACACCATAGGAAGTCCCAGTGACCACCTGGCAGAAAGCGTCCAACATCTCCAAGCGGATCCAACAGACCCCACATACAAATGAGGAGTTTTGTCCCGGAAGAGTTTTTAAGAAAAAAAGGTAGGTGACTGATCTAGCGAAGAAGAAGATAGTATAGTAGATTGATAGAACAGAGTGGGAATGAAAAAGAACAAATGAGAAAGACGGCGACAGTGGGAATTTAAAACACTAACTTTCCAGAAAGTGGGGATACTATTTATACTCAAACCCCCGGCACCCCCACGGGTGGCACTGAACATAACTGAAGTAAAGAAAGACTGATGGTGAAGAACGAAAAGATTACTAAATAGTGTAAAACGTGTGAGACTGAAGCGCAGCATGCCAGTCGTGATAATAAGTTTTTAAGGCGCTGCTGAAGCTCAGCAATACTGCCAACCGCGTGCGCTTCCCACAGGCAGGCAGGCAAGTAGATTAACGTCCCCAGACACGTAAGCATAAAGGGGACTTGGGTGTAAGAGGTTCGTTGATGTAAGAAGTCATAATATGTTGCGGAGATTTAAAAAAAAAAAAAAAAAACTATTAATAAAGGAGCGCGAAGCGCGCTGCTGCTACTTTCAGAAGAAAAAAACACTGATGACAGATGGAAAAATAAAACCGCATCAGACCACTCTTAACCCATATATATAAGCTACAGTACGTTTCTCACACCACATGACCACGTTGTGCTGTTATGAGGTATATGTCGATAACTAAATATACCTCTGTAAATTGGGCTGTTTCCCAACGCCCAATGTGAAGCTGATCTGGATGACAGCAAAGCCATTATGGCCGCTGCTTATAAACTCTTTGATAAGTTTTTATTTTAAAGCACATCCAAACCTTAAACGCGCACGTTCATGCATAACGCACGCATGCCAGTGTCAGAAACACGCACGCCCGTGCCATAAACATGCTTGCCCGTCCATGAGATATGCACGCCCGTGCATAAGACACGCAGACACAAACATACATATTTATAGGTGAAATAAAATAAGCTAGAAAATGTGAATGTTCACTACAACAAAAAAAAACCTCTATAAATTGGACTGTTTGCCAACGCCGGAGATGAAGCTGATCTAGATGACAACAAAGCGATTATTGCGGCTGCTTGTAAACTCGTGGTAAGTTTTTGTTTTGTTTCTGAGAATGCCCATGTCTTACACACGCACACTCATACATAGCACACGCATGCCCATGCCAGAAACACGCACGCTCATTCATAATACACGCAAGCCTGTGCGAGAAACACGCACGCCCATGCCCTTAAACATGCATGCCCGTGACATACACGCGCAAACATACATATTTAGGCTCCCCCCCTCACCCCCCCCAACAAAAAGAATGTCTGTTTACGGTATCCTGACCGACCCTAATTTTTTTGGGCTAGATCCTAAACATTTTTGGAAGATCATCTTGAACAACTTTTTTTTGAAAAAAGCCAATAAAATCGCTATCCCTAACCCAAACCATAACCCTTAACCTAACCCTAACCCTAAAACGGCTCTAACTCAACGGAGCACTATTTTGACGTCAAAACAGTGCGGCCTTCCAAAAACGTCAAAAGAAACCATGTGGAGTTTCATGTGTGTGTCAGAGTAACGTCGTTTCTACATGCCCACACACACACACACTTCATCAAAATAATGTTTAGGAAGTGCATCTGTATATGTGTGACAGTATATATTTTGAGGGAGGTGGTTCTAATGAGCAAAATATTGAAGCGACTAATAATAGTGAACAGTTCTCTCAAATGTGTGAACATGCGTAACAAGTTCAAATTAATAAAAAAAATCTGCACAGTGCTTCTTTAGGTTGTAAGTGCGCACTGTAGGACTGGCCGCACAAAGCCTCCAGAATACTTTTATTTGTATTATGTGCTTATTTTATTTTGTAAACCAATTTAATGCGTTGAATTTATGTATATAAAGGTTTGCCAGGTAATAATAATATAATATAATTAATTTTATAAAGCCTAACTTTCCAGTTTGGATTTTTAAAAAAAGTTTTGTATGTGTTAAATTATTAACGAAGTTGTTGACATTCTGTGCCAATAACTGAAACATCTGTGACAACAGTCTAAAAGACAAAAGCTGAAAAAAAAAAAAACTAATTGAGTGATTATGCCCTCGTTGACGCCATTATCGTTATCGCCGTCGTCCTCAACGCCGTCAGGCTCATCATCATTTCGTAAGAGAATGATGGATCTTATGATGGACAGCGTCCTCAACGGGCACTGGAGATGGTGCATATTTATCGGACCCGTGATGTGCAGCATTGGCCTGGTCTGGCTGTTGGTCAACTGTACCCACCCTGACTTCACCTTTAATTCGGAATGTACTAACGGTAAGTCATATAGCTAGCCCATAGTTGGTACACCTATGGTGAAATTGTCGTTGCTGTTGTTCTCATTCCGAAGTACTTAATTGGTATTTTTTGCTTCAATAAATTTAGGTCAATGTGTAGACGATGATGGTCTATCTTTTGTATGTGGCCTGTGGTGGTGGTGGTGATGCTGCTGCTGCTGCTGATGATGATGATGGCGATTACGATGAAGACGACGGGGATGATGGTGGTGGTGAGGATGAAGATAGTGGTTGTGATGTTGGTGCTGGTGTGTCGAATTTATTCCATTTATTATCATTAATTTCTTTCCCTACAGTTGTTTTCTTGAAGGTACTGCTTATCGTCTGCATGACCTTCTTCTCGTGCGTGATTACATGGCATAGTGGACTATTTGTGCCCTGCTGCATTACTGGCCCTGCCTGTGCAGTAGGTCTGTTATTTATTTATTTATTTATTTATTATTTCCCGTATTTAGTTCTTTGGGTTGTCATCGTTACCTATAGTAGAGAACAGTATTTATAGTGAAACTATCATTAGGCATACTCTTGTTGTGCGGGCAGATTTATAGTTTGCAGAGTCGCTCAGCTCAGTGGTTCATGGACTTTTGTGTAACTGGCATGGGTTCGATTAAGTCATTAATCGTCAGCTGATTTCTAGTGCCTTGAAGCGTTAAGGGCGCTATCCGAAGGCAGCCTTTGTTTTAAAAGCACTAATTAGCTCGTGCGCCCAACAAAATAGCTTATCACGTAGCCCTTTGCCAAACATTCTTTTAGGTTAAAGGCAACTTTCTGTTATCCAACAACACACACAATACTTAGAAAAGATTGTATATTCTATAACGATCCCAAAATGGCATATGGAAATATTGTATGTATTTGTTGCAGATGTAGTTGTCTTATCTTAGCATTGTATTGTGGAATGTATGAATGCGATTTTTGTATAAAACGTGTCATCTTATCTTATCTGTTGTATTGTGGATTCTTGATTGATCGAATGTAGCGTAAACCAATTATTGTTACAAAGCTTTATCGATGTCGATTCATCCCCGATTGCAGAACTTGAACAGTGGATTTGTGGAAATCAGCAAACCAACCTGCATACAAGACCGCTAAAATTCACTCCAAATCAATCAGAAGTCATTTAAAAGACAATGTAGCGTATAGAACTATCATGGACTCTAAAAAATCTCTGATGCCAGTAATAATATGGTACCGTTGAGCGTATAGGCACACTGGTATTTTCGCTTACTAGTTCTGACAACTAAATTTATGGTTACTGGCCAATCGGGATTCGAACATGGTACCTTGCTCTTTGCATTATAGTCTTGAAAAACTGGAGCTACCCAGGCCCACTGCGTCATTTTGAACTCCAATGAAAGCCTTGCCCGCAAAAAGTCATTGACATTTTTTTTGGGCCTGGTACAGTTACTGAAGATGCGCGTGGACCACATTGTGTCTGTTTTGCTAAGTCAGATACATCATGCTGTATAAGTGAATGTGCTGACTTTTTGTCTGTGTTTATGCTTGTCCTGTTTCATCCACATTTAAAAACTGTGACTTAATATCATTGATAAGCATTCTCTATTAGAGCTTATGTCAACAAACGCGATTTTTGCATTCTTAAGAAACTCAAAGTGACGCAAGTGCTAAAATGGCTCTGAGAGCAAATTAAACTGTGTGGAGAGCTCTTAGCCCAAGATGCAGCAAGAGCATTTGTAGAGATATGTGCATTAGTGTATTAGAGCAAAAGTGTGAGAAAATGGAGAGTGAACAAAGAAAACAAATCAATTGCAAAAGATACTGGTGAGGGGGTACAGTAAGCTGGGTGTTGTTCGTATTGTCACAGTCTTGAGGTGATGTCGGTGAGATTTGAACCTGAAAAATACTACAATCTTTTGTAATATTTTCAGCAACAAAAGTCGAATTACAGAGATTGTGTATGATTCACTATCCTCAACTTGAGAGAAGTCGCAGTGGTTATACCATTATTGAAATGATCACACACTAGACTCAAAAATCTTGTGACGTGACCCTTAAGATGTATTTTGAAACACTCCAAACTGCAAACAGTTTTGAATGAGTCATCACAGACTGCGTCAAGACAAAACATGTGAATGGTTATATTCTGTGAAAAAGTGTCCGCGTCTTAAACAGAACGTAACCTATATGAAAAATCTCTTGATAAGTCTCTTTCACGAGTAAAAGTAAGTTTGAAACAATATCGACAGTCCTTTGCTTCTAACAGTTGTGCAGTCCTATCAGTCTTGTCTAAAGATTGAAATGTTGTATTGGGTATAATCTTGATGAAATAAAGTGTCCATCTCGCGCTCTTAGACTTGTCCGCTGCCTTCGACACCATAGATCATGAGATTCTTATTGCACGTTTGCAGTCATGCTTTGTGTGAGGGACACAGTGGTTCAAGGTCTTACATTTCTGAAAGATTCCAATTCTAATGGTGTCTGGGTGATATGTTTCTAAATGTTGTGTTGGGTCTGGGTTCACACTTCTTAAATCAAGGCCATCTCTAAGCACAATGATAGCAGTATATGCACGAAATGTTGATGCTGTGTAGCTGTGAGTGCATTGTGTACTGATTGATGTCTGCATGATGATGGTGAACAAAACAATTCAAAACAGAAAAATAATCAGGCATCTCTCCGATAAAAGAACAGAATTTGTAATTCGTGTACAGGAATACGATGTGTGAGCGTTACAAATTTGTTCGATGTCTTTGAATGAAACGTTTTTTCAACTAGATAACTATGAGTCTACGATATAGAATTTTCATCATAAAGTACCTCACACACTGATGCAACTAAGACTTTAGTCTCTTTTGCTCTCGCGATTGGACTAAACTACGGTATAGTCTAAAAGACTTTCCTTACAACGAAAAAGTTCAAAACAAGCAGCAGCTTGATTAGATCAAAAGACGCCAACATAGACCCCCTTCAAAGAAATTGGGCGCATTAGATCAAATAAAACAACACATGCATCTGTGCTTCTTGTAAGTGTCAGATACAAACTACACACCTCGAGCATATTACAAAAAATCATGTGGTGAGAGATCATTTCTTTAAACATTGATAAACATGCCTAAAAAAATGATTCTATGGTAAAAAAATGAAGATACCTTTTTACTGCAGATCAACAATATTAATTGTGTGTGTGTGTGTTGCAGTACACATGGTGTAGTGGGTGTATTGTGCGCTTTGATCTCTGCGAGGGAAAGCGCCTTATTTATATTAATATAATATGGTGGTTAATATCCTATCAAAGTATTTAAATAAATAAACAGTCAATGAATTATTTACATACAGGGTTAAAACAGATAATAAATTTTACAGGTTTTTACTAAGAGTTAAAGAGGGATTAAAAAAAAATGTTTGCTAAATAACCAGAGGGTAAATTATGTCAGTGGGACACAGGGTTAGTACAAAGAGGGAACAATATATTGGAGATGGGCCAGGCCCGAGGTGAGTCGAGTTTCGAGCAATCGGACTTGTCGAGAAGAAGGACATGGGGAGTCAAGAATAGCATATCCATTTTAAAAAGTGAGTCAATTTATATCTACGGTAAACTGACCAGGTCAGAAACATCTTTATTAGTTTATACAGGGACAAGGGGATCTCTCAATGCATACGATAACAATATAGTCTCTGCAATTAAAGCTTAAATCAGACAACTATTAAATTTAGAAGTCACTGATTTATTAGACGATAGGTTTTGAGAAAATTCGACATTCGATTAATGGCTAATAAAATAATCAAAAATTCCACGCACGCTTCAGCAATTAATATGATTAGTATTATTTACAGCTTTTTCGCCCAAACTGCAGAATCAAATCAATATTCATAAACAATACAATACTAACAATACAATACAATACCAATACAATACAATTACAATACACAAATATAACTGTCTGATGTCAAATTCATAAATAATTGGACGTCAGATATGCAATATACAATCCATGTATATACTACAGAGACACATTCATTTCTAAGTACAACCTTAATTCAATCAATTACAGAAACATACAACAAAAATCACTAATAACTAATTTTACATTCATGCAGAAAAAGCACATTTTACACACACACACACAATAAATGACAGAACATTCATTAGAAATGATAAATTACAACTTTACATAAAATTGGTAACTATCAACTAATAATCGTAACATCAGCACACCATATGCTAAATAAAGAGCCAGGTAAATAGTAAAATTTTTTGAAAAAATTGCTAAATTCCCACTGTCTTTTTCCTTTGTTCTTTCTCATTCCTGTTCTTCTATTCAATATAATATGTCTTTTTCTTGGAAATACCTTTTTTCTTAAAAAAATTCGGGAACAAAACTCCTCTTTTGTGAGGTTTGTTTATGGAATGGGTGGCTGTTCACTGGGTTGTATGATAATTATAGGGGGAAAATGATAGGTTTTATGGATATTTAGGAATTATTTTTTTTTTTTATGTATGTTTTTGTAATGTTTTTTATAATGTTTGTGTTTATTTTGTTTTTGTAAACGGCGGGGGTTCGATAAATTAGAGTATAGCCTCAAGCGTCCCTGCGTGGGATGTCTTTATTGTTAAGTGACCGGCTGGTGGAGTGCCTTCAGTGTTACCACTAGGGTTGTTTCGGCAGATCTTTTTTGCGGATCAGGGGTGAGTCCTCTTTCAGCGAAGTTGTGGTCTTGATTTTTTGGTCCTGATTTGGCTCGGAAGAGTCCGCTGGACCTAAAGCAATAACAATGTAATGTAATGTAATGTAATGTAATGTAATGTAATGTAATGTAATGTAATGTAATGTAATGTAATGCTCATGTGTTTTTGTTTACCTCCAGGCCTACTGGGCATGGTGATAGAGACAGCTGTATTGGTAGAGGGTATCTCGTTCGACTGCAAATTGGCGGAGAATCTTGCGGTTCCGTACAGCTCCTGCTTCATCGGCAGCATCGTGTTCGTCCTTTTCGTGGCCATATGCGATATACACTCGTACCTCAACCCTTTGCCAGTACAACAACAGCAACAACAGCCGCGAATACTGCAACAGCAGTTACAGCAGCAACGGATACGGGAGCGATATTCTTAAATGTGTAGTTTTGGTGATGGTGGTGGTGGTGGTGGTGGTGATGACGATGACGGATGATGATGATGATGATAATGGTGATAGTATTATAAGGATACTGTAATAATAGTAAGAATGGCGATGTTGTGCGAATAGTACTATAGACCGGTCAGCGATCGTGCGTTAAAAGTAAGGAGCGTCGAAGGAGTTTGGCAATTAGCCTCCAAAGTTGTTGAAGCTTGCAGTTGCAGTGTGAATTTAAACCTATTTATTTTCGTTCATCAAGACAGGCCGCCGTTGAAGAAGCGGAACATCGAAGCTCATCGCCGTTTCTCACCACGTTGACCACGTTTCTCGTTGACCCGTTTATTTCGCCCCTAAAGTGGTGGTGGTGGTAGTGGTGGAGGTGATGATGATGATGATGATGATGATGATGATGATGATGATGATGATGATGATGATCGCATAATAATTGGTCATGATAATTATGACGAAGACGGCTGATACCATTGCGATTACAAGTTGTTTAGCAAATGTGGAAAATTAACATAATAATCGAATTGTTCTTTTTCCATATCCCTCCTAATTTATGTATTTATTTATTTGTCCGTTCGTTTTTTCGTTCGTTCCTTCCTTTCTTCTTTTCATTCGTTCGTACATCCTAATTTTGTCCCACCGAGGTAGCTTAGTGGTAGAGCGTTCGCCTAGCACACCGATGACCCCAGGTTCGAATCCCGTGGTGAGCAAAATAAAAAGTGGCCATTTTCACTGTCTATCTTCGCAGTGTGATTGCTCTGATGGTTCAGTGTCAATTTAGGTCACTAACCCCTCCTCCCTGGAGTGGTTATCTGCGTCTGCCATATCGCGTATAGTGGGTGTAGACGTTAAATATCAATGTTCATTCGCATCCTAATTAGTACTCTTTCCCTCTTCTTGCAGAGGACGAAACTTTGTTTTCGTCTATGCTGACGACCAGGATCCAAGGGCGGCCACCATCAACGATGTCAACAAGAAAGTGGCCAATGATGAGATGGGTATGGAGTCCACCACGGACGCTCTGCAAATTGACAATGTCGATGATTTTTCTGACAAAGTTCCTTTCGTTCAATGCCATAGGCGATGATCGACGTTAAATATTAATAGGCTGCCAGATCCCTGTGCATTCGATTGAGCTCGCTATCCCACGAGTGGTACCTTGTGCACATGCAGTAGTAAGCTATGTTTGGTGCCAGGCTCAAAAGCACAAAGAGTATATGAACCTGCTGAACATACGCCATCACTGACTTGGGCGTGCGATCATCAGGCTCGGATACTCTTGACAGAACCCGACAACTTGGCAGTAATAACAAAACCTACGAAAACGAGGCCTTTTTTAAAATTTTTGTTTTTTTTTATTTTCACACAGTAAAAATTAACAGAACACTAGTACAAGAGGAACTAATAATTCATTATCCCGTGTTCGGATACGCTAATCTTTTCTAGGACAGAATACTAAATTGACTGAATATATGCAGTGACGAAGCGATAAAAAAAACATTTTAGACCGTGAAAATAAACGATGGCAAATGACTGGAATTATCGTATGTAGCCTAATAACGACAACGTTCGTGATGATGATGCGATGACTACAATACCGTAGCATTCAGTAACTATGACGTTTGATTGTATTATGCCGGATTTTCCGCCATTTTGAGTATGACACCCAATGAATGACACACTATCTACAATATTTATATGAAAGCACGATGGCAGGTTCTTGATGATGATGTGACGATTACAGTGGCACTCGCGCAGACACTATGAAGTTTGATTGTATTATGCAGGTAAACAGTACAGCACGCTTGTCTACAAAAATTCTATGAAACTACGATGGCGTGTGAAGAGATCATAGGAAATGAGGAATACTGTGGTACACATCAAGTATGAAGTTTGATGGAATTATGCAATTTTCCGGCTGTAATGATGTTGGGACCTCATAGATACATGCCACCATAATTAGGACATAATTATAGGCCTATGGGGACTCGCATTCTTGTGTAGCTTTCATTAGCAAAAACTCAATTGCGTTACCTATTTAGCGATGCTGGACCTTATAGCCTATCTAGGTACCCAACTTTCAAAACACAAGTGATGATTAAAACAAAAAGTAAATAAATAAATAAGTAAATAAAGAAGAAAATAAATAAATACAGCTTATAAAGCATTAATGCACATACATTATTACATAGCACAGCTTCTTCGTTAAGAAAAAACTATTAAAATCGACGGGTAATGATTTGGATATGCGATTAATTGTCTTTGTATGATTGTCTTTGGCGACGCAGTTCTAAACTGATCGAGAGAGATTTAGTATGTGAGATTGATGGTAGGCTATTTTACAGTGCAGATCTATGGATTTTAATAGTAAACACAAGATGTAAAACATGTCGAGTACAAATAAAATGTGTAAGTAAAAATGCCTACACTACAGTATCTCTTTTGTATTTGAAAGCAGATAAACCTTTTACGAGAACCAAAGTGCTAGACAAGCGGTGCATCTTTTGAATCGGTCGGAACACTCCTTTGAACTGAAGTCAACAAGTAATTTGACATGAATTGTTGACATTTCTAGCTGGGAAGAGAAAGCTTGTGGGAATACTGATTTTCTTGGTGAATCAGAATCAAAATTCTTCTCCATTCCTACCCTCTCCTCCCCCCCCCCAACCACCACCACCACCACTTCCTCCACCCCCTTTCTATAGACATTGCTAGTCTAAATTACCATGAAAATATTTGTGTATTATGTAAAACGAGCATTGAAACCATGAAAATTAACATTTCCGGTATAGTTCAACGTACATTACATTTGAACAGCGTATTACCGTTTATTTAAATAATAATATATTGGTGTAAAAATCTGGTCAAACTGTAAAGTACCCAAAATAATTAATTAAAGGTCTAAGTGATGACTTTTTTGGATTTACAAATGTTAATTTTTTTTAGCGATTTCATAATTATTATTTGTAGCTCGACATTTTACATCAGAGTATTATACGTATTTAGAATAGATATTTAAGTGTCACCGGGTTATTATTTGTATTCTTAAAATAACATAGGCCATTATAATTTGTATGTATGTTATTTAAATTTGACTGCAGCAATTAGGTTGCGTTGATTTTAATAGGCGACGTCATATTCGACATTAATTAATAAGCCAGTTATGTGAGCATGTACAAATCAAGACTAAATGCAACGTATTAGTGATCAATTAGTTGAATAATGTAATGTGCATGAATAATTGGCCTTACAGTGCACATATGATGCTTATACATTCATGTACTTTGAGATTACTAATATCAAATGCATGAACATGGAACTTGTCTCGCGTTGTGTTTTTATATCATTTAACCTAATTTTATCATTGATTGTTGAAATAATTCAAACCGTTTATCTTACATTTGTTAGTTTTGATTGCTACGGCTTTCTATGATTCTGAATGAGTTTACATTAGCATTGGTGGTGAACAGCGAAACTGGATTATCAGATGCTTTCATAAACTTATGGATATATATGTATCTTGAATGGGATCTGAGCTACTCCCACTTCTGCACTAATTGCTGTTGGGGCTATTGAGGGATATTTTCCAATGTATTCAACAGTAGTAACATATAGCAAAGTCGGAATCTTATTGTAGAAGCAAAATCTGGGCTCAACCAGAAACAGAAGCTGAGTTTTCGCTGAAAAGACAAAATTGGAGCCTTTACTCTTGACAGCACAGAGGTAAAAAGCGCTGTGAAATACTATAGGCTGCATTTTCTTCTGGTCTTGTTCAATTATTGCTCCGAAAGACAGATTGTACAATAGTGAAATGAGACTAATGAAAATAAATTATAAAAATTATGATGGAAGAATCAGCGCAAATATATTAGAAGAGTAAAAGTATGTAAGACTGACAAGTGGACTTATTTTCAAAAGAAAAGAATTAAACCTAAGGTAACATGACTGACTAACGAAATTTGGCTAATTAACGAAATTTATTAGAATGTACAACTACTGACTGGGCTGACTAAGGAAACGTTTCAAAAGAATAAGAGCTATTAAGATTGTACAGAAATGGAATATAATTTG
Organism: Oncomelania hupensis; assembly: GCA_036898135.1. Taxonomy (NCBI): domain Eukaryota; kingdom Metazoa; phylum Mollusca; class Gastropoda; order Littorinimorpha; family Pomatiopsidae; genus Oncomelania; species Oncomelania hupensis. The sequence goes on from CM072512.1 coordinate 111,872,135, forward strand.
ACTAACGAACCGTTAAGATGGAAAACAAATTAATAACTCTAATGTAAAGTTCAAAGCTTCATCAAATTAATCAAAACTGATTAGGTGGACAACAATTAGAACGACTAAGATATAGTACGGTCCTTATGAAATTTGTGGTATTGCTTACTAAGATTGTACAATAAAATACATTATTGTCTAATGAACTTTTTTCGGAAGATTAAGAGGTGAAATATCAGAACTACGGTTGTACATTGATTAAATCTGTCTAGTGCATTTATGAGAAGAATACACAATTGTAACAGTCTAATTACATTAATATTCCAGAATATTACACTTTTTTCAGATAAAGCCTTAGTTTGTACATTATAGAATTCGACGGACTACTGAAATTTATCAGAAGAATTAAATTGTTACTGATCAGTTATTGACTGATGAAATAAATATTTCAGACTAATAAAGATAAATACTGTTAATTAAATGGACTAATTAAATAAAATATGTCAGAAAAGTAAAAACTATGACTAATGAAGCTTATAAGAGGAGTATAAGTCTTGACTGATTTTTGAAATTCATCGGAAAAATAAATTAACTATTATTACAGACTAAAGAAACATTTAAGAAGAATTACAACTATTACTGCATAATCAAATATTTATAAGAATAATATTAAAAATACGCCAGATGGTGATCCTGCCTGTAAACAAAATAGTACACAAAACACACACACTATAAAACTAATCTTCTATATTTATTTTTTAATGTATAAATTATTTATTTTTTTTAAAGCTGACACCGATTTCCAAAATTTTGTTTCTTGGAATAAGTCCGATCTTCTGCTTGTTCTAATCCTTGGGCATATATTATATATATTATATATATTGATTGTAATAACTGTTATTCCTGAATCTGTGACTGAGTGTCGGCCAAAATGAAAAAAAAAACAATTAGAATTGATAACACCACCATAATTATGTATATATTTAGTTACCATGCGAAAACGCATTACAAATCGCAACTTCATTGTAGAAGGAACGGACATTTTTACTTAAAAGAATCGCGAATTATTTTAATAAAGCATAACTAGTAAAATATACATGTTTCGTTTCTGAAAATCGCCTTTTCTCAACAAAACTATAATTTAAAAAAAAATATTTTTAAACGAAAGACAAAAAGGCGCTTGTCAAAATTTTATAAAAATATAACTATGGTAAGCCATATAACCACAATAGTGAACTAGATCGGTAAAATGCGTAAAATAAAATGAAAGAGGGAAACTTACAGAAACGCCTGTATCAGTCATAATTTACTTATTTATTTATGTTTTTCTTGCTGTCTAGTTCTGATGTGCTGTACATGTGTGTGTCTCTTTCTGTGTGCAATTTTCTTTCCCTTTTTTTTTCCATAATTTTATTAAATTTCTGACTTGTAATATTTTTTCCACTTTCTTAATTATTCTATATTGGTTATATAAAACTTTCCTTAAATTGTTCAACTAGTTTATTTTTTTATAATTCTTTTTTGTTGTTGTTGTGTTGTTGCTTACAGGCTTGGAAACGCAGCAGAGATCTAATGCATTTCCCTCTCTCCCTCGCCCACGAAACAGAAACAAAACTATGTTATTTAGCTTTTCTGAATTTTGTAGAGTGAATTTTCCATTAATTAAATTATTTCCAACGTTGACTTTTTCGAGCAATGCTGAACAATACAATTTATTTTAATAGGTATAATCATAATAAGCGCGCACGCGTGTGTGGGTGTGTGGGTGCGTGGGTGTGTGTGAATGAGAGAAAGAAATGGAACAGAGAGAGAGAGAGAGAGAGAGAGAGAGAGAGAGAGAGAGAGAGAGAGAGAGAGAGAGAGAGAGAGAGAGAGAGTTCAAAGACTTCAAAATGTATTTGTACAAATAAGCTAAAGGCCTCGGCACAATGTACACATGCATTTAAACGCACTCCACTTCTTCCCATACCTATCATTAAACTCAATTAAACAATTGTAGCGGAAAGGGAGGCGACTGGTTGAGGCTTGGGAGAGAAATTGTCTACCTTGACTTTCTTGGTTAGACTAGCCTTGGGTGGCTCCTGCTTTGCAGAATCCTTTGGGTATGCCATTGGGTTACGCAGGACAAGGCGACACGACATTTGTTCTCCCCGGCTGACCATTCGCCTGCTGCGTTTGGTGGCGAGCGGGACCACATTGTCGGCAGGCATTTTATGCAGGTCAATGGCAGCGACCTTGCAGTAGAGTGCATGGCACTAGTAGCCGGCAACCCGGTTCTACCAACCACATCAGAAAGTCTCCTCTCTGAAAATCCTTACCGGGAAGAGAGGGGACTATAAACTGATTAAATAAATAAAAATACCAACCACACTTCACCGCCTTGCAGGGCAAATATACAGCTCGGGTGTAGCAATGTTCCCAGAGTTGGTGACCGAGAGACGAGAGTCAAATACTCCGCTCGGCTACACAATGATAAACGAGAAAACAAAGAAAGACAAAAAAACAAGAATACAGCAATCACAGGGCTGAGCTTTAACGTTCGCCAACTCGCCAATGGCCCCTAAAAATAGTGTGTGGCGAGCTCGATTTGGGGTACCATTCGCCCGGCTGGCGACTTGAAAATACCGCCAGTGGTAGAGATTCTGTACCTGTACACGGACTTTTGACTTGCAATGTAAAACAAAACACGCGCCAACCGCTTCTGCGGTCAGCACCGGAGACCCGTTCCGATGCATCCTAGGAAGTTAGGTAACGCTAGCAAAGCGAGGGATTTGCGAAGTAAAAATAGCCTTTTCTCGCGAGACTTTCTTCTTTTCCCTCGCCGCGAAACGCTACTGCCCTGCGAGATCCTAGCCTTCTTGCTTCCTTGCGTGTATCGGAACGAGTCTCTGACTTCCATGAGGAGTCACGCGAGACTTGCCGTACTTTCGATATACCCCATTCTCAGTCTTTTGTCAATCTCGAACGATGTGGCGCTTTTTAAGCGGTGTCTCGGAGCCTCCAGCACAAAAAAAAAAAAGTCCGAAGAAGAAAAAAAAACAGCTGAAGAAGGCACACCCAAGCTCCTTCAAGTTTTGGAACATTCAGGAGGAGGATGTCGATGATGAGTAAATTATACAGTGCTTGTTTTAAAAAATGAAACAGTGTTGTTGTTGAAATTTATCTTGTTTATTAGCTGCAATAGTTATACAGTTTAAAAAAAACGACCGTGCTTTCAATCAAGGGGTCTGGCAACCTGAGAAATATTTTGGCAACTTCAACTTCCCAGGTTAGGAGCCCGGCTGGCTCCTTAGCCTGGCTTGCTAAATCTCAGCCCTGCAATCATTTGTTTGAAATTTAACAATCTATTTATCAAAAAACAAGCGTGCGCGCACACGCAAACACACACCCACACCAGCTCAATTCCTATGTGAGCAGCACTGTTTAGTCCCTCCACATTTTGCTTGCTGCGGGCTATTTATAGCTTGTATGCACCCTCCATTCCAGTGAAAGGAAGCATCGGCGAAGCTATTTATAGCTAGCCTGGCTGACCTCACCTCAAAATCTAAAAAGCTTTGGTTGAGTCGCTGTGCACACAACAACCAAACATTAAAAACATATATTTTTAATTTTTAAAAAGTACAAAAAAATAATAAAATAAAATAAAATACTAAAATATCCTTTTTTCCCCCCTTGATACGTCAATCCCTTTATGAAAGGATCTTTAAAGTCCGTTCAGCTGGGTGACCTTGGATTTTGATAATCCAAGGTCACCCAGCTGAACGACTACCGCCCCGTGGCGCTGACGTCTGTTGTCATGAAGGTTTTGGAGCAGCTTGTTCTTCGCTACCTGAAGGCCTCCATGGGTCACTTGCTTGACCCACTCCAGTTTGCCTACCAAGCGAACAGGTCAGTTGATGATGCAGTCGCTCTTGGCCTGCACCTTCATCCTGCAGCATTTGGAGACCCTACGTACCTATGCCAGAGTTTTGTTTATTGACTACTCCAGTGCTTTCAACACGATCATCCCTCACAAGCTTTTTGACAAACTCTCCCAACTCAATGTTCACCCCTCTATCTGTCACTGGATTCTTGACTTTCTTCTAGACCGTCCTCAGGTCGTCAGACTCAACAACTCATTCTCTGCCTCTGTAACACTGAACACTGGCGCTCCACAAGGATGCGTTCTCTCTCCACTACTCTTCACTCTGTTCACAAATGACTGTGTATCTGCAACCCCGTTTGTGAAAATGTTGAAATTTTCCGATGACACTACCCTCGAAGGTCTGATCTCTGATACGGGAAGAGGTTCGGAGAATGGTTGGCTGGTGCTCGGACAACGACCTGGAACTAAACGTCTCGAAAACCTCAATGTTCATTCGTTCAGAGCGAGAGATAGGAGGCATGGTGGCCGAATGGTTAATAATACACCTAAACGTCTCGAAGACAAAAGAGGTCGTGATCGATTTCGCCGAATAAAGGTCCCGGTATTGCCCCTTGTCATCAATGGGGAAACCGTTGAGCAGGTCGACTCGTTCAAATTTCTCGGTTCCGTCATCTCGAGCGACCTGAGTTGGAATAATAACACCACGTCTATTGTAAAAAAGTGCCAACAGCGTCTCCACTTTCTGAGACAGCTGCGAAAGTTCGGTATGTCTAGTAAAATTATGGCACAGTTCTATCGCGCGGTGATAGAGAGCATTTTGTGCTTCTCTATCACTGTCTGGTACGGCAGCACAACCGCGATAGAAAAGAAACAGCTCGAGCACATTGTTAAGACTGCCTCCAAAATAGCTGGCTGCGACTTTCCATCTGTCGCCTCCATTTTCACAACGCGAATGAAACGGAAAACGGAAAAGACAGTCTGCGATCCATCAAACCCAGCCAACAGTCTCTTCGAACTTCTGCCCTCTGGCCGTCGGTTCCGTGCTTTAAGAGCCAGAACTTCTCGATTCAGAAACAGTTTCTTCCCAGACGCTGTCCTCAGTACATCACCAAACATGGAATGATCTGTATAAACTGAAAACTCATTACCATTGCTTGATTTGTACCTTTGTGAAATAGGAGTATGCTATGCTGTGTGTGTGTGTGTGGGTGTGTGTGTGCGGGTGTGTGTAGGTGTGTGCGGGTGTGTGTAGGTGTGTGCGCGTGGGTGTGTGTGGTGTGCTGTGTTGTGGTGTGTGTAGATCTGGATGTGAAGCCTAACATTCTTAATAATTCTCATTTTATTTAATGCTGTTAAATTGTTTTAATGCTGTATTTTGTTTTACTGCAGGGTGTGTTTGACTCCATAACTTTATATGACTGATGAGTGATGTATGTTTAACACTGTGTTTACCTATCCTTTAGTGCTGTATATATGTTGTATGCCAATGAAGTGTTTGACACGATGAATGCATGTGTGACTGTGCAAGAAAGGATGTATTTCATTGTCGCCATGGTAAAAAAAGGTAAAGGTAGTCCCATAGCCTTGTGGCCGTAGGGGAGCGTGATGTTGGAGATCACACTTATCTTGGGCCAGCGTAATGAGGGTGATGCCCAACTCTCTCCCTCGCTGCTTTACCTTCCCCACCCTCAAGAGAGTAGGTACTCAATCACAGTTGAGTCAACTGGGGGCGTTGTTGTTTGTCGCTTCACACCTTAGCGGTCACCCATCCAAGTGCTAACCGCACCGGACGGTGCTTCACTTTCGACACAGTAGCGAGTGCTCCAACCACTGCACTATCCGACACGCCATGCCACACCAAAAATCCTTGTAACGTTTTTACTTGGTTAATAAATATTCTTATCTTATCTTATGATGTAATGTTGTATGCGACACAGACTAGACCTCGGTTTATGCTCTCATCCGAAGGAGTAGGAAACGGGAGTAAAGTGTCTTTCCAAACACAATGCCCGGCCTGGGCTCGAACTCGGGAACCTTCCGATCCGCAAGCCAACGCTCTAACCATTCGGCCACCATGCCTCCTATCTCTCGCTCTGAACGAATGAACATTGAGGTTTAACGTCTACACCCACCATTGGCGATATGGCAGAAGGGGATAACCATCCCAGGGAAAGAGTGGTAGAGACCTGAATCAAAACTGAACCACCAAAGCAATCGTACTGCTATAATGGACAGTGAAATTGGCCACATTTTATATCGCCCACCATGGGATTCGAACCTGGGTCATCGGTGTGCCAGGCGAACGCTCCACCAATTGAGCTACGGCGGTGGGACAACCCTCTCTCTCTATGTAACTGTAGACACGACACCGGAGCGTATAGGCGATTACTGGTCACATTATTCTGACACCAGCGAACCAGTTGATGGTAAGGGGAAAATAATATGGTCACACATTGGCCAATCCGGGATTCGAACCAGGTACCTTCCGGTTACTAGTAAGACGCTCTACCAACTGAGCTACCCGGCCCCTCTCTCTCTCTATGTCAACAAGGTTGGCTACATGCACACACACACACACACGCACACCCACACACATATATGCATAACATTCCCACTTGCACTGGATATGTACCAGAAACCATATGATCAAAATTCACTTTGAGAACTTCATGCCAAGTCGTGAGATTGAACACTCCTCTTCCTCGGATTGATTTGTTTTAAGTCTAGTTTAATTTATTCAGGTAGCGTTCCTGGAATTCTCTCCCATGGAAATACAAACTATATTGGAGAATCCATGCCCTCTTCCAAACATCCTTAAATTACCACCATGAATACTTCACGAATGCGCATGCTCCGTGGCCGGTAAGATCTATTTGAGCTGCAGTAGAGTCCCTTCCTTTTGGTCCCTTCGTCTTTTTACCAAAAGCGTAGAAACATAGAAAGCGAAACACGTTTGTGTTGTATGAATACCGGCTACATCGTAGAAGTATTTGGTAAGATTTTATTGTTTAATTCTAATGGAGAAGCCACACATTGCTTACAATGCATTGGCATTCATGGCAGATTTCACTCTCTGCAAATTTTTAGACACAAGTTCAAAAATCGACGAGATATGACTATCAGTATCATTATCAAGTAAGTATGATTAGTATCATGATGATGATGACGATAAATAATCTTGTTATTACTGAGTAGGCTAAAATGTGAGTGATACAGTGACAGTGATAGTCGGATACTGATGGTGTACAACTACAAGAGATCTGTTTTAATCGTAAAACATTCAGAATTTTGAAAAAAAAATGTGATTAGTTTGTTCCACTAAAGTCTAAATCATTCAATTTTTTTGGCAAGAATTTAGTTTCACCACAACTAGTACAACAAACAAATCAAATTCTTGCCAAACTTTTGAATGATTTATAATTAAAGCAGATCTCTTATCTCAATGTTTGTATCTCTGACACACTGTCAGTATCTGACTATCACTGGAACTTCTAGTTCTAGTAGGCCAGTTAATCAAAATAAATCACGCTTTGTGTACTTGCACTACAAACAAAATCTCTCTCTCTCTCTCTCTCTCTCTCTCTCTCTCTCCCTCCCTCCCTCTCCCTCCCTCTCTCCCTCCGCACTGAATTGTACCAGGATGTGAACTGTGGCATAGTGAACAAATGAATAATGAATACATTAACAATCATCAATAACCTAGTTGTTAAATCAAGCAGTTTGATTTTTTTTCTTCTTATTTTCACCACAGCTTCTAGACTGTGCAACAATATGTTCAGTAGCCAAATTTGCTACTGAGAAATTTGTAATATTGGAAGCTAGATGAGCACGGTGAACAGAATGGTGACAATTGCAAAGAACCTAAGCAGCACTATCAAACTGAATGATGGAAATACCATGCCAATGTTCGGCCTTGGCATGTGGCAAGCCGAGTCTGGAGCGAATGGTCCAGCAGAGAAGGCTGTGGTCTATGCTCTGCAGAATGGCTACAAGATGATTGACACAGCAACTTTGTATGAGTAAGTAACACAATAAGTATAACTAATTTACAGAGTTTGAGAGTAATTGCACTCTCCTTAACTTTAGCTAGGAGACTTCCATTAAAGCTTACAAATCTATTCTGCTCTTTTTTGATGAGTGTCAAAAATCAACTTAAAAGAGTACAGAAAATTAGTAATATTTATTTATTTATTTATTTATTTAATCGTTCTAATATAGCGCTTTTCCAGCTCAAGAGCTGCTCAAGGCGCTGGCCGATACAGGATCTAACTCAAGCCGCCCGAGACGCCCACCTGCAGCCTTTGGGCGCATGGTCTGACGCCCGGACAACTGAGCACAATCCTGGGCAGCCAGGGATGGGGGAGAAGGACCTAGGTGCATGCTGGGTGTTTTCTTGTCACCGGCACTCACCCGTCTAGGACATGAGCGTCAGGATCTTTAAAGTCCGTTATGATGGAATGTATGCAACACAGACTAGACCTCGGTTTATACTCTCATCCGAAGGAGTAGGAAAACAGGAGTAAAGTGTCTTTCCCAGGGACACAACACAATGGCCCGGCCAGGGCTCGAACCCGGGACCTTCTGATCCGCAAGCCGAAGCACTACCATTAGACCACAGTGCCTCCTAATATTACGATGTGACAGATTTTACTCCAAAGACAGTTATTTAGGTTTTGAGTGATTAGTTCTTAAAAGAATAGAGGGCTGCTTTGGCTGTATGAAATCTTTCAGAATTATGTGACCCAGACTATACAATACTGTATGATGGTAATTAATATACTCAGAGAATGCTTAGGCCAGAGTATCAAAGAATTGTATTTTCAGTTTTAGTAATTAACATTTAAAGCCATCTTACACTATTGCACTAATCAATCTTTTCAGGTTTATAAACATTCCACAGCTACGTGATGCTTTATGGTGACATCAACATTTATGGTGATTAGGAGTAAAGGACAATTCCACACTACCTTCCTTTCTCACCCCTTTACCCACTCCCAACATTATTTTGCATTTTAAATTATTTTTCAGAAACCAGGAAGATGTTGGAGCAGGTATGAAGAAGTCAGGTGTGAAGCGTGAAGATGTCTTTGTTGTCACCAAGCTGTGGACTAATGGCTATGATTCCTGTAGAGAGGAGTTCACCAAGAGCCTAAAACTGTGAGTGATTATACACTAATTTCACACTTGAAGTTGCAAGTCGAGTATATGTTGCAGAATTTTTCCTAAATATGCGCAGTCTCTTGACTGTAGCTATTTATGCAAATATTATTATAAACAAAAAGTGACAGTGAACACAATTTCTTTTGATACTCAGAGATTTAAGACTGGAAATATATAGCAAATGTATATATACTATTATATGAAAACCTTCTCCTGACCCCACAATCCCTCATTTTGTCTGTCTGTCTCTCAATCTTTGTCTCCCTGTCTCTCTCTTCACCTACCTCTACATCTCCTGTTCTTCTCTCATCAACAAATCTTTATTACCTCGTCTAGGAGTTTGGACAGGCGCAGAGATCACCACAAGCGAGTGTTGTGGCCAAGTGGTCAAACTTGCCTTGTCCACATGCCAGAAACCAATGGCGCCTGACAGGTGTGGGATCGATCCAGCATCTGGGTGTTATGTTTCTCCGAATATTATTTACTTTCGACTCGGGCAACATCTGTGAATTTTCTCCCTATACTCCAGTTTGCTCCCCCAACAAAATTTTAAAAACACAACTAATATTAGGTTTGGGCACGCCACAGGCTGCGACTACGCCTTCCCCAGGGGAGGCGGCCCAGAATTTCCCAATAAAAAAGAGACAATAAAGTATTATTAAAAAGAAAGAAAAAGATAAACCCAACAAAAAGACAATAAAAGTTAAACTTATGAGTACCATCGAATAATAAATACAATAATATATATAAATTATATATAATAATACATTATTTATTAACAGTTTTATGCTGAACCATCCTGCTTTTAGAATTATTTTAGCAAAATAAGTAGTTGCTTGTATGCAATTGTCTAATTTTATACAATTTTCCTCTTCTCTATTTGCAGACTAGACTGCGGTTATATAGATCTGTACTTAATACATTCACCATCTGCAGGAAAAGTTGTGGAGTCTTACAAAGCAATGCTGGAATTCCAAAAGAAGGGTCTTGTGAAGTGAGTTGTGTACACATTCGTTAACATTTTTTGTGTTAAATACATTGGACAATAAAAAGAATAGGCACATTTCTAGCTGTTGTCCTTCTGAATTTTGACCAGTTTGGTTGAGCTGTTGTAGATGAGAAAGTCTGGACATTGCAGTTGTTAATTGTAATGAAGAAATAAAGTTGGGAGGATTGGATGCAGAATCATTACTTTCAAAAACTATTTGCCTACTTGGTATTTTTTTTTAACCTGTCTATATAGTGTTCTTTACTTTTATTACTCTGAAATTATGGAGAGTTTTTAATTCATAGGGAAAGAAACAGTTATAGTTAGCATAATTAAAACATTTTTTAAAATAAATGACAAGCTAAACAAAGCTATTGTTTTAAAATACGGATGTTTTTCAGGTCTCTCGGAGTATCCAACTTTGGCATCCAGCACATGGAAGGAATGAAAAAGGCAGGCCTCCCAGCACCCACAGTCAACCAGATCGAACTTCACCCTTGGATGAAACGCTATGACCTGGTTAATTACTGCAGAGATAACAACATAGCTGTGATGGGTTACTCCCCTTTGGTGAAAGCTGAACGATTGAAAGATAAAACGGTGGTCAGTGTGGCGCAGAAGTGAGTTTTGGTTTGATTGGTTGGTTACGAGGCTGATTGATTATTTATTTGATTTTATGATATTGATTTGCCCCCTCACTTACTGGCCATTTTGTGGTATACTATATGAAATGATAGGAACGCAATTTCTCCATTTATAGTTATGTTTTCTATTCTCAGTATTCTGCGATGTTTTGTTTTGGTGTTGATTCATTTTGGCTGGATATATAAATATTATAAATTATGTTGATTTTCTTTCATTTTTAGCATTGGGAAAACAGTTGGGCAAACACTGATTCGTTACAGCGTACAGATGGGTTACATTACCATTCCAAAAACTGTCCGACCAGAACGCATCCTTGAGAATGCTGATGTCTTTGATTGGTCCATCCCTGATAAAGAAATGGCACGCTTAGTATGTTCCTGTGTTTTCTTCTTCTTCTTCTTTTTTTTTTTTTAGAGAGTTTCTTTTTTGCTCTTTTTATTTTATTATTATTTGTGTGTGTGTGTGGATGTATACTATGGTTTTTTTTAATCAATGTGTGAATTTGTTTATTAAAATGGACTTAAAAGGTATATTGGACAGAATGTATTTACATTTCTTCTCTACCCCTTTCTCTCTCTTAATGTTTTAGTGTGTGTTTGCTTCATATCCTGAACACAATAATAATAATAATAATAATAATAATAATATTATTATTATTATTATTATTTTATTATTATTATTATTATTATTATTATTATTATTATTATTATTATTATTATTATTATTATTATTATTATTATTAATGTTATTATTATTATTATTATTATACATTTATAATATTTATATCTATAATATTAATTATAATTCTGTATTCTTTTCAGAATTCCTTGCCTGAAAATTCTTGCACTTGGAATCCAGCTGCAAGCCCATGGAAAGACTGAAGACTTTCAGTTGTGTTTTATTATCAGTTTTCTTGTTCTTCTTAATGGAAAACACCATATCAGCATTGCAATTAGAATTTTATTAAATGCATCACAAGAGGACATGTTGCTGTCATATTACACTATAATAATTATATCATAATACTGAGATACGACTGTATTATTTCCAGGCCTCAGAATGACATAACCAGTTATTATCATACTTACATATAACTAGTTATTATCATATATATAAGGTTATAGTGCAGTTGGCTTTTGACTTGTGAAGAAGCTTCGAGTGAAACCGAAGGGACTACGTTTTATGTCCTATAGCTGGGCAGCATTATGGCCCAGATGTTTCACAGTGTTGCTGCTTCTCTGTAGAGGGGACCATGCGAAGGTGTACTGTTGCCCTCACTTAAACCCCAGAGCCACCAGTGACCTTCATAGTAGTTAAAATTGCTGGATGTCCGCACCCAACATAAGAAACCTCCCGCTGCCGTGTGGTGCAGCTCTCATAGTCAGCAGGCATAAGGTGTCCCAGAGTTAGTTAGTTAGTCAGTGTTTATAGGGTCCATCGGACTGCAAAGCATTGAATCAGGACCACTGCTCCAGAGTGGCTGGCAGGCCACTGTTTGAAGTCTGGTTTAGCAGACGAGCAGAAGGTGGTCATGACCAGCAGCGACAAGAACAAAGATGGCATCTGGTGCCTGCAATCCAAACTCAGGGCTTTTCGGGCACTTGGCAACAGCCCCTCCGTGCCAGCCAGCCTAGGAAGTTGACGTCAGTACAGAGGTTGAGTCCGGCTGGGGTGAAGTGAACGTGGTACAGGTCGGTCTTGATGAGGCTGGTTATAAAAAAGAGTTGGCTAGAGATGAATCAGAATCACTGTTGACACCCCATTCCCTCCTCTCTACCTCCGGCACCGAGACCACAAAGACCAATGACAGGTACCCATGGTGTCGAGACCCTGATCACCCCCTCTACAAGCGAAACACATGACATGTATAGGGAACTATTTAAGCTGGTGTGTATTGTCTCCCTTGGCTTTTATCGCTGTCTCGACTTCTTATAGAATACTGTACGAGTGACATTCCCACCCCTCGAGATAAAAACTACAACTACAACAAGTGCACCACAAATTAAAGCCTATTACATAAAGAAGTACTATTTCAAGTTTCCAAATGATTAGGGTGGCACCGAGCTATCCATTCCTCCTTGTAGTATCACTGTCCTTTAATCGGTTTTAATATTGCCTTTCCATACAAATTCAAACCTGTGTTTAATGTCGCATATAACTTTCATTATGGTTGGTATAGATAGTTTAAAATGGACTTGGAGATCACATATTTCAGCGTCACAGGTCTTTTTCAAACTCGGTGAATGTTGCCTCACCCAAAAAAAATTACAGATAACCTTTTTTTCAAAGTTACAGTTCGATATGCATTGATACATTCATTTGTTTTATGTGCCTGTTAATAGCATCAAGGTTAAAGCTTATAATAGTACCGCTGTGAAAATGTATATTGTGGTCTCAGTTGTGTGTTTACACCAAGAAAAGATGCCTAAAATTCACACAAATAAACAGACATCCTCGGTACTCTGAATCTGACAATATACCTAAAAAGTCTGACAAACTAACAAGGTAGAAGATATAGAGATATAATCTTAGTATTTTGTTTATAATTATTACTAATTATTTATTCACCCCTTGGGGTCATGAGCAATCTTGCCACTGTAGATTGTTCAAACCTATAAAGGGAAAAGTGAAAGCCCCAGTTGAAAACCTGTCTTTCCTTTGTAGGCAAGACAGATTCACTGCGGCAACAGTACCCCCGTTGGAGTGCCGGGGGTTTTCAGTATAAATAGTATCCCCACTTTATGGAGATTTAGTGCTTTAAATTCCCACTGTTGCTATCTTCCTCATTTACTCTTTCCCATTCCTGCTCTGTCCTATCACTCTGCTATACTATCTTCTTCGCTAGATCAATGACCTACCTTTTTTCTTGAAAACTCTTCCTGGACGGGACTCCTTGTTTGTGTATGGGGTCTGTTGGATCAGCTTGGGAGTGTTGGACGCTTTCTGCCGGGTGGTCACTTGGGCTTCCTATGATTGTATTATTTAGCAATGTAGGCATTTTATATGTATGTGTTTTGTTGGTAGTTTAAAATGATGTTTGTATTCTATTTTGTTTTTGTAACCGGGGGTTCGAGTAGTTGGGGTAAAGCCTCAGCCGTCCCCTGCATGGGATGTCTTTATTGTAAAGTGACTGGCCGGTGGAGGGCGTTCAATTTTTCCACTAGGGTTGTTTCAGCAGATCTTTTATGCGGATCGGGGGTTGTCCGGTCCTGATTTGGCTCGGAAGAGTTTGCTGGACCTAAAGCAACAATCAATCAATCAATCAATTATTTATTCCTTTGAGAATAAACAGCTGGACCTTGATTCAAGAGCTGAAAGTGCTGTTTGCAAATGTGTCTTCTTAATACTAATCTTCCCTATTGTTTTTAATACTTGGTCTTCCCTGTTAGTGTTAGCAACCTCAATCGCCTTTTCGATTATTCTGTGGTTTTGTTACTTTGTTGCGAGTATTTTATTGGAAGTGTTTGGTTATGGTTACTGGATTTGTTGATGTACTTCATTCTGTAACCTTATTCCCCTGAAACATTTCATAGGAACTATGATGCGTATAACTGCTCTTTTACAACATGCCATGATATAATCCTGAAACGTTTCATAGTAACTAGTATGCGGATATCTGGTCATAAGTTTGTTTTACAACTTGCATGAACAGCATTATGTGCTGTAATATAAACAGCATTTCAGTTTTGTTTTAATTCTTTGTTTATATGATTGCCAAATTTTGCATGCTGTGAAAAGTCTGTTTTGTTGTTGTCAGAATTTTCAAGTTTAGTGTCCTGTTTGTGAATTATCCTGCGAGTATTTCTTTATTTTGTTTGTTTCAACTGATTGAAAGTGTCATTGTTAACGGCAAGAAAACATCTTTAGTCCTGTTTATTATATTGTGTGATATAATAGTCAGATAATGCTATATTTTTCTGTAACAACAATTATTTTAAAAAGTTTGGTGTAATATACATTGATCATCTCTGTCTCTATCTCTCAATCTCTGTGTGGGTCTCTTTTTGTCTGTCTCACGCTTTCTCTCTGCCTGCCTATCTTTCTCTGCCTGCCTGTCTCATGCTGTCTATCTGTCTTTCTCATGCTGCCTAGCTGCCTGTCTCTTTTTCTCTCAATTTTTCTCTCTCTTTAAATGTTAGATTTATAATTCTTCTTCTTCTTCTTCTTCTTCTTCTTCTTCTTCTTCTTCTTCTTCTTCTTCTTCTTCTTCTTCTTCTTCTTCTTCTTCTTCTTCTTCTTCTTCTTCTTCTTCTTCTTGACAGGGAACTACTATATTTGAATATCAGACTGATTATGTCTTTCAAGTTTCCCTGCAAAATGCACTTCTGACTTTCACAAATCTCTAATACTTGGCATCGGTAGTGAGCTTGGAGTTTTACAAATATACTACTCAAAATAATTGAAGGGCCACTCTCATATTTCATTTATTTTAATTATTTTTTGCTGCTATCAATAATATCGCTTATATTGATTATTTCAAAACTTATCCTGTACTGTAACATTCAAGACAATCTTTTTCTGACAAGTAATCACATGTGTGAGTTTTGAACTTTCTGCACTGAGTTGAAAAACAAACCCAATTTTTACAAAAAAAAAAGACCCTAATTTACTGTTGTCTTGCTAATAAAGCAAAATTTTCAACACTAAAAAGTAATTTGCACGCGAAAGGCTTGCTTTTTGTGAGTTCAGTTCAACAATCTGCGCTTTTTTCTGGGTATAAATGGCAGCGCTTTTGCTGCTTTTCTAACCATGCCCCCAAGGCGACGATTGACTGATGCGGATAGAGGCAGAGCTATTGCATGGCTTCAGGAAGGGGTGGGGGTGAGAGAAGTTGGCAGGCGGCTGAGATTGTCCCACTCCGTAGTCCAAAGGCTGCGGGAGCGCTTTAACAACACTGGAAGCGTCCAAGAACCAAGAATGTCCGGACGCCCCCGCGTTACCACTGCAAGACAAGACCATTTCATCACCCTGTCAGCTCTGAGGATGAGGTCTGCTACAGCAAACACCATCAGAAGACAGCTTCACGCAGCCAGCAATGTTAACGTCAGCATCAAGACAATTCGCAACCGTCTACACGAGGCAAACCTGCGATCAAGACGACCAGCGTTACGGCCTTTGCTCACCCAAGCTCACAGTGTAGCGCGTTTGGCCTGGGCTCGGCGTCATTTGGTGTGGACTAGGCAACATTGGTCAAGGGTGAATGTTTGGAGGCGTCCACGGGAGCGTTTTGCTGATGCGACGGTGCGCGAGTATGACCGCTTTGGTGGTGGATCTTTCATGATGTGGGGTGGCTTCGCATTAAACTTCAGAACACCCCTGCTCCAAATTCATGGCAACTTAAACGGTATTGGCTACAGGGATGACGTCCTACAACCTAGGGTTCTCCCAGCTTTGCGGGCCATTGGGGAAGGTGCCATACTACAGGACGATAATGCCAGACCCCACCGAGCGCGTATCGTCAATGACTTCCTGCAGCAACAGCACGTCGTAAGGATGGATTAGCCGGCTCGATCACCCGATTTGAACCCCCATAAAACATCTGTGGGATGTCTTGGGTCGACAGACACGGGCAAACCTCCCTCCAGGAGCTAACCTTGAAGTTCTGGCCCAAGTTCTCCAGCAAGAGTTTTTGGCCATCCCAGGAAACATCCTTCATAACCTGATACGGTCCATGAGACAACGATGCCAAGACTGCATTGATGCAAACGGTGGCCACACCCGATACTGACTCTATAGATTTTTGGTTTCTAAAGTTTTGATTTTGTAAATGAGGGGTATGTCCAGTTAAATTGAATTTACTCGATGTCTCAAATCTTTTTTGTTATTGATGCAGAAATGATTGCAATAAAATACGATGAACTAATAAATTGAATTCGTGTTTCTGATTTAAAGAGAGACCCATATGTCCAAGTGGCCCTTGTATTATTTTGAGTAGTATATATTATTTAACATTTCCTTTTGTTATTATAATTACTTCTATTCAGAGCACAATATCAAGTCTGCCCGCCCTATTGACATACATTCAGAATGCTTTATAATTTGTATTCATCGATATCGGTCACATCATCTTGCCATGGTCATTAGAGCGGGAAATCATATCTACAGACGTATTTGTGTATACCCTTTCATTGGAAGCTCGCATGTAGAGGGGACTTTATCCTGAGATGGCAACTGCTATGGATGCGTCTTTTGGGTGTTGAGTGTGGATGTAGAAAAAAGGGGATGGGGGTGAGTAGATAGTGTGAGAGAAGATTATATTATTAAAAAAAAATATTTTGGTGTTTCCATTTTTAATATTAATCTTGGTGCAATTGATATCTGTAATACGATGGAGAGTGTGGAGTTGTGATTGTGCCACCTAGTGTGATCTAGTGTTAGTATTTTAATTCTACTTTTACGTATCTATATTGTTACTGTTTGTTTTGTGTGTCATCTTTGGTGCTGCCGCCATTGTAATTGCTCCGTGTGAGACAAGTCTAATTGTATTGTATGGCCGGAAAACTGACGCGCCAACTGCTCACTTTTCTTGGACCCTCCTCCATTTCACTATCCACTCCCCTTCTATTCCTCACCCCACTCCCCGGCCAAAATGCATAAAACTGTCCTTTTTGTCATGCTAACACAGAGCACCTGATCAGTTTGTCGGGAGTTTCCGTTTCTTTAGCACTATGAGCATGTCATCGTGTTGTCCAATGGCTTGTGTAATGGTCTGTCGGACTTCATCGATGATGATGTGCTGGTATTGGAAATGCCCAGAAGTCTTCTGTAGCACCTCATCTCCATGCTTAATATTCTTCGTTGTGGGTCTGCTGTTAGGGCCCATGTTTTGCAAGAGTATAGGAAAATGGAGATGACAAGGGAGCGCAGCAACAGTACCTTAGAGGGTTGACTAATGGTCCTGTCTTTCCAAATGGACTTCAATCTTGTCAGGACAGCAGTTGTTGGTGCTATTCTGGAGATGACCTGTCGGGACCCATTGTCTGATTCAATTGCTCCTAAATATTTGAAGCTGTGCGCCGTTGCTGATGGATTGGACTTGGGCCTGGATGTCCCTGTTGAGGCCATTAGTGTTGTTGGTCATCATTTTGATCTTCTCTGCACTTATTACATTGCCCCCGTTAGGGTGCCGGGGTTTTTAGTATAAATAGTATCCCCACTTTCTGGAAATTTAGTGCTTTAAATTCCCACTGTCGCTGTCTTTCTCATTTGCTCTTTCTCATTCCTGCTCTGTTCTATCAATCTGCTATACTATCGTCTTCTTCGCTAGACCAGTCTCCTACCTTTTTTCTTGATAACTCTTCCGGGACAAGACTCCTTGTTTGTGTATGAGGTCTGTTGGATCAGCTTGGGAATATTGGACGCTTTCTGCCAGGTGGTCACTAGGGCTTCCTATGATATGATGTTATTATTTAGCAATGTAGGCATTTTATATGTATGTGTTTTGTTGATAATTTATAATGATGTTTGTATTCTATTTTGTTTTTGTAAACGGGGGTTCGATAAGTTGGGGTGAAGCCTCGCCCATGCGTGGGATGTCTTTATTGTAAAGTGACTGGCTGGTGGAGGGCATTCAGTTTTCCCACTAGGGTTGTTTCAGCAGATCTTTTATGCGGATTGGGGGTTGTCCGGTCCTGATTTGGCTCGGAAGAGTCTGCTGGACCTAAAGCAACAATTATGTAATGTAATGTACTTATTTCATTCCAACGGTTCCAGAGGTGGTGTCAAACCTCTGTACCAGCTGTTTTTCTTGTTCCTCTCCAGCCAATCCATAAATGTCCTCGGTAAAACGGAGGTACCCCCGTTGGGGTGCCATGTTTGTAATATATTTTGTTTTTGTAAACGGGTGTTCGATAAATTAGAGTACAGTCTCAGCGTCCCCTGCGTGGGATGTCTTTATTGTAAAGTGACTGGCTGGTGGAGAGCTTTCAGTTTTACCACTGGGGTTGTTTCAGCGGATCTTTTATGCGGATCAGGGGTTGTCTGGTCCTGATTTGGCTCGGAAGAGACCACTGGACCTAAAGCAATAATCATGTAATGTAATGTAACGTTGGGGTGCCGGGGGTTTCAGTATAAATAGTATCCCCACTTTCTGGTAATTTATTGCTTTAAATTCCCACTGTCGCTGTCTTTCTCATTTGCTCTTTCTCATTCCTGCTCTGTTCTATCAATCTGCTATACTAGTCTATCTTCTTCTTCGCTAGACCAGTCATCTACCCTTTTTCTTGAAAACTCTTCCGGGACA
Organism: Oncomelania hupensis; assembly: GCA_036898135.1. Taxonomy (NCBI): domain Eukaryota; kingdom Metazoa; phylum Mollusca; class Gastropoda; order Littorinimorpha; family Pomatiopsidae; genus Oncomelania; species Oncomelania hupensis. The sequence continues at coordinate 111,891,014 of CM072512.1, forward strand.
AGACTCCTTGTTTGTGTATGATGCCTGTTGGATCAGCTTGGGAATATTGGATGCTTTCTGCCAGGTGGTCACTAGGGCTTCCTATGATGTTATTATTTAGCAATGTAGGCATTTTATATGTATGTGTTTTGTTGATAATTTATAATGATGTTTGTATTTTGTTTTGTTTTTGTAAACGGGAGTTCGATAAATTAGAGTACAACCTCAGCGTCCCCTGCGTGGGATGTCTTTATTGTAAAGTGACTGGCTGGTGGAGAGCCTTCAGTTTTACCACTAGGGTTGTTTCAGCAGATCTTTTATGCGGATCGGGGTTTGTCCGGTCCTGATTTGGCTCGGAAGAGTCCGCTGGACCTAAAGCAATAATCATGTAATATAATGTAAAACAGAGGTTGGAGATTGATCTACCACCCGCGTTGGGGTGCCGGAGTTTCAGTATAAATAGTATCCCCACTTTCTGGAAATTTAGTGCTTTATATTCCCACTGTCGCTGTCTTTCTCATTTGCTCTTTCTCATTCCTGCTCTGTTTTATCAATCTGCTATACTATCGTCTTCTTTGCTAGACCAGTCTCCTACCTTTTTTCTTGAAAACTCTTCCGGGACAAGACTCGATTTGTGTATGAGGTCTGTTGGATCAGCTTGGGAATATTGGACGCTTTTTGCCGGGTGGTCACTAGGGCTTCCTATGATGTTATTATTTAGCAATGTAGGCATTTTCTATGTATGTGTTTTGTTGATAATTTATAATGATGTTTGTATTCTATTTTGTTTTTGTAAACGGGGGTTTGATAAGTTGGTGTGAAGCCTCAGCCGTCCCCTGCGTGGGATGTCTTTATTGTAAAGTGACTGGCTGGTGGAGAGCTTTCGGTTTTACCACTAGGGCTGTTTCGGTAGATCTTTTATGCGGATCGGGGGTTGTCCAGTCCTGATTTGTCTCGGAAGAGTCCGCTGGACCTAAAGCAGTAATAATGTAATGTAATGTAATGATTGATCTACCCCCAATGCTGACTGTGCCTTCATGAGCTGCAAAGGCATCTAACATGATGCGCTCTAGAAAGATGTTGAGGAGAGTAGGCATCCTTGATATACACCGATAGTGGTTCTGAACCAGTTCCCGATGGCGCTGTGGAGGACTGCACTGGTAGCCATGTTGTAAAGATTTTTGATGGCTTCAATAATGTTTGGGCCGATGTTGTACACTCTCATGGTTGCCCACAGAGCAGCATGCCAGACTCGGTCAAACGCTTTCTTGAAGTCTACAAACACATGATATAGATGTTGTTGATACTGTAGGTATTTCTTGCAGATTATTCTGATGTTGAAAATCTACTCAGTGGCACTTCACCTTGCCCTGATTCTTGCTTGTTCTTCAGCTATGATTTGTTCAGCTTGGGGTTTCAACCATGCAGTTCAGCATTATTTTCGGGAGGGCTTTACTGGGATGGCTGATGAGGCTGACGGTGGTAGTTTTGACACCCTAAAGGTTACCCTTTTTGAGAAGAGTGATGACAAGCGACTGGGTCCGTGGTGTAGGCCACTCTCCACTCTGCCAGATCTTGTTACATATAAATATGGCGAGAGCGTCAATTGCATAGATCTCCTTGCACGTTATTTAGGATAATTATATGCTCATTCAAATTCAGTACAATCAAAGATAACTATCTTTGGTACAATCACAGGGGCATTACACGCTGCAAGTGGATCAAAGATGGCAAAGTGGTATGTAGAGAACGTTCATCCTTGGATATCATAGAAAGAGGGGGGGGGGGGGGGGGTAAGAGACTGTCTCTAGCGCAACGAATCCGCCGCTCAAACGATTTATTCCCAAACCGCGTACGAACGAACCTGTGATAACGTCAGTTTGGATCGAAAATTACAACCCTATAATTACGGGGAAAAGATTGATATAGGCATGTTTTATTACATGCCGAACTTTTATTAATGACAGTCCTATATCGTTTCGATCTAAGGCAGGAAAGATAACATATGTTCGTTCTTACGCAGTTTGAGAATAAACCGTTCGAGCGGCGAATTCGTTTCGTCAAAATCAGTCTGTTCGCATCATTAAATGATGACAAATTTTGTATCTATGATAGTCTACATAGGTGCGCAATCTACCGCTTTGCTATTGAAGATCCACTTTTAGCGTCTAATGCCCCTGTGTTACAATATAATTTATAAGAGTTGGGAAAATTAGCTATCATTCCTTTTGTGCATAGATAGAAATTTAGGTCTGCGCACTTGGAGTAGATTACAAGAGTAAAACTCGTCTTATCGCTTATGTACCTAAACAGGCCTACGTATCCCACAAGGAAGAACTAGGCCTAGCCGTGAGGTCAAACAGCTTTTAGCGATAAGCGTAGCAAGCCTATGTTACATTTAGGCTTACGAGTAGGCCTATAGACTATACTTATGATGCCTACCTTCTTTTTTCTTGTGTGGGTCTGTTATAGTGTTGTATGGTCTATTATGTTTATTGTGACGTAGGCAGATGGTTTGTGTTGTAGGTCTGATGAAATATTGCTTGCTGTAGACCTAAAGGCCTCGATACTTCGTTGGTTTGGGAGCCAAATGACCTTGTCAATGGAGCAGTTGAGGTAATTACCGGTAGGTCTTTAAATATGAGAATGAATACGTTTTGCCTTGTTTTAAAAGTTTGATAGTAAACTTTGGTGACCTCAGGTAGATGGTGTGTGTGTGGGTGTGTGGCTAGGTAGAAACGACGTTAATCTGACATACACTTAAAACTCTACGTACTTTCTTTTGACGGCCCCGTTATTTTGACGTCAAAATAGTGTTCCGATAGGGTTAGGGATGTGTTAGGCTTAAGGTTAGGTGAAGGGTTAGGGTCAGGGATAGCTTCAAAAAATTGCAAAATGTCAAAATATATTCAAAATCATGGTAAGTGTGTCAAAATAATGTAGGCTTATGTAAAGTTTCATGACAGTCATCGTGCACAACGTCGTTTCTACAAAAATGTGTGTTTGTGTGGGTGTGTGTGTGTGTATTTTTGGATTGTTAGTATTTTTCAAACCATCCATTTTCTAACAAGGGTGGGTCTACTCTATAGTTAGCCTATTATCGCATCCGGAACACACCACGTGGATTTTGTTGCGAAGTAAGGACACCGCATCTTACATCTTGCGCATCTGATTGGTGAGTAAAAAAACAGCTATAGCAGAATAGCTATAATAAATACATTGTAACATTACAGACATAAACTTTAGTATTATGACCGAGGACGAAAGAGCATGCAAGACTGCTCCTCCCGTGACGGTGCCGGGGGTTTCTGTATCCCCACTTTCTAGAAATTTAGTCCCACTGTCGCTGTCATTCTCAGTTGTTCTTTCTCATTCATATTCTGTTGTATCAATCTACTATCTTCTTTGATAGACCAGTCACCTACATTCTTGAAAACTCTCCCAAAACTTAATGGGGTCTGCTGAGTCGGCTTGGAAATATTGGACGCTTTCTGCCAAATGGTCACTATTGCATTATTATTTATCAATGTATAGGCATTTAATATGTATGCTTTGTTAATATTTTATAATGATGTTTATATTCCATTTTGTTTTTGTAACCGGGGGTTCGATAAATTAGGGTACAGCCTCAGCGCGCGTCCCTTGCATAGGATGCCTTTATTGTACAGTGACCGGCTGGTGCAGTGAGAGCCTTCAGTGTATATTACCATTATGGTTGTTTTGGCAGATCTATTAAACGGATCGGGGGTGAGTGCCTCTTCCAACCAAATTGTGGTCCTGATTCGGCTCTTTGCAGTCCGCTGGACCCTATAAACAATGACTAACTAACCCATAGCTGCTGTCGTCGATTTTGTTCTTTAAAACCTACTGCATATACGATACGTAAGCCTGCAGCTGTAGTTATAATTTATTTATTGCACACTAAATATCAAAACCCCTATGCCTACGTCTATTCCCCGTGTTGTTGAGAATATTTCTTTACAGACAGTGCAGCACCATAGTTGTTGTTGTTGTTGTTGTTTGTAGATTATAGTCACACGACACTTTCGCATATAGGCGACTACTGGACCGAGTTATACTGACACCAGCGGGCCAGTTGCTGGTAAAGGGGAAAATAATATGATCACACGTTGACCAATCCGGGATTCGAACCAGCGACCTTTTGGTTACTAGCAAGACGCTCTTACCAACTGAGCTACCCGGCCCCATATGCACCATAGCAGTATAGTAGGCCTAATATATGTGCCCTAGCTGCACTGAAGAGTTGGTACAGTGTGAAACGGACCACATGGGCCTAAGCCCATTGAATAGCGCCAGTCAGACCACAGGCGCATTACACATGTCAACGCACAGAAAGAGAGAGGAGAGAAGAGAGAGAGAGAGAGCGTGTGTGTGTGTGTGTGTGTGTTTTAAAAATTCTCTTTGATCGGAGACTATTTAGCCTACTAGACCAACGTTAATTTTTTAAAACTCCTATCCCGATTCCCTTGCCTAAAGAAGTTCATCGATAATTGAAACTCAGAATGATTCACCCTGTTATTTAAGTTACTATTTGGAGTAACCTACTTCAGCAGTGCACGCATCTGTTGGTTTGCCATCAGTGTTCAACATTGTTTTTTGTCGTCGTCCTCGCCGCCAGTCGTTAATTTATATAGTTGAAGTGTCTTTGCAGTAAAATAGGGAGTGATCCTATTTACTCAATTGAATTACATTACATTACATCACATGATTATTGCTTTAGGTCCAGCCGACCAGCCAGTCACTTTACAATAAAGACATCCCACGCAGGGGACGCCGAGGTTGTACTTTAATTTATCGAACCCCCGTTTACAAAAACAAAATAGAATACAAACATCATTAGATCTATAAATTATCAACAAAACACATACATATTAAATGCCTACATTGCTAAATAATAACATCATAGGAAGCCCTAGTGACCACCTGGCAGAAAGCATCCAATATTCCCAAGCTGATCCAACAGACCTCAAACACAAACAAGGAGTCTTGTCCCGGAAAAGTTTTCAAGAAAAAAGGTAGATGACTGGTCTAGCGAAGAAGAAGATAGTATAGCAGATTGATAGAACAGAGCAGGAATGAGAAAGAGCTAATGAGAATACAGCGACAGTGGGAATTTAAAGCACTAAATTTCCAGAAAGTGGGGATACTATTTATACTGAATCCCCCGGCATCCCAACGGAAGTACTCAATTGAATAGTCACACGCACGGCAGATCAGTCACAGGCAGTAGACTAAAGACCTACTGTACCATACCATAGAATAAGCCTACCCAGCTGATCTACATAAGATCACTGTCTAGTAATACGTTGAGTTTACAACTATAAGATTGAGTGGACAGTTGTCTGCATGGATCTGAGTTTATATTCAGTGCGTGGTCTATTTAATGTGAGACAAAGCAAGCGTATTGACTGTCAGTGTGTAGTATTGTGTTCTACAAATAAAGTCAATGATTTAGTGCAGAATTTATCAGGCTTAACCTACGTTAAGAAGATAATAGGCTTATGTATTCCAAAATAATCTCTGTGTGCTGTTACAAGAGGAAGGCTTTCAAAAAGTTGCTTGGTGGTACAAGTTGTAGGGTTTAGTGGTATCCTCACAAACGTGTATACTTTATCATGTCATTACAGACCGTTATTAGGATGGTGACGATCGCGAAGAGTGTGGGCAGTAGAATTACATTAAACGATGGCTACAATATGCCCATGTTCGGCCTGGGTATGTTCCGGGCTGAGCCTGGTAGACATGGACCAGCAGAGAGAGCGGTCATCAGTGCTTTAAAGACTGGATACAGACTGATTGATTCCGCCACCTTATACAAGTATGTTTTTTTTTTAAATTTAAAATTATTGATCGTCATTATCATTGTCCTCGTCATCATCATCTTCTTCTTCAAATTTCATTATTTGTTAGTGTCTTAAAATACAAGCAGGCCTATGACATAGAACACACATACCAGCGTTGTGCGTCGATTTCAACGTTTGGCAATCACACATTAGGATTGTTGTTTGGTCAAGTTGGACGTTAATTGTTAGGTGACAGTTAATATTTTCAGACACAGACTGATCAGCTTAAGCAATAAAGACTGGTTCATTGATCTCCATGTCTTCTTTTGCAGGAACCAGGAAGATGTAGCAGAAGGTCTGAAGAAATGTGGGATCAACCGATCAGACATATTTATCGTCTCAAAAGTGTGGGTTAACGGAGACGAATCATGCCGGGACGAATTCCTAACCAGTTTAAAACGGTGAGACATCAGTCTAATTACATTTATTCCCAAACCGCGTACGAACCTATAATATATTTAGATCGAAAAATACAGTCCTATAACGGGGAAGACAATGATATAGGTCTATTATACGAAATAGGCCTAAGATAGGCGACAGTTCCGTATCTCTCTCTCTCTCTCTCTCTCTCTCTCTCTCTCTCTCTCTCTTTACTGAACTGTCGCCTATCATAGGCCTATATCGTTTAGATCTAAGGGAAGATAAAATGTTCGTTCTGGGAATAAACAATTTGAGTGGTGAACTCGTTTCGCCAAAGACGGTCTTCCCTTGCGCTTCTCTGTCTATGATATATAGGGCTGAACGTTTATCTACCGCTTTGTTATCGAAGATTCACTTTCGCCGTGTACTGCCCTTGTGGTCTCAGTGTTAATGAAACATATGGCAAAAGAGGAAACATAAAACCGGACAAAATAACACTCCTACATGCTTATCAGCCCACTTGCACATGAAAAATTAAACCGAACGGCGAGCTGTTCTTATTATTTCTTCACATACCTTTCATAAACTTCAAATCATACAATACACAGATTCGCCCACACATCCACAAAAATTTCGGAGAGATGTCAATGATATAAGAATTAAAAACAAGAACAAAATACTAAATTTTAAGTTATACAATTTATTAATCTCTCTTCCAGGGGCAAGATGGTGGGGAGACTTGGAAAATACAATTACAAATATTATATTATTCTTCAGCTATTCAATATTCACCAGACCATACACTCAAAATGTCAACTTCAAGCCTATACTCTAAAATTATTCCTACTTGTACTGTCCTAATGTACTCCTATAATTAAAGATCTTCAAATAATTTTTTTTTAAAGTCCAATGACCCACTAAATAACCCTACTAACGACCCTATAAACACTAAAGATCCACTGTGCAGCGTTTTCCGCCAATTTTCAACGAGACGAATTTACAGCACGTGCTCCTCACTGAAGCGGAAATGGCGGAAACGGCAAACTTATTCCGCACCTCAAACTCCAAAATTATAAATATATTTAAAATTAAAATGAAAAAGAAAACAACCGGAAAATACAAACATAATAGTTATAACTATTTAATTAATGTAAAAAAACAAAAACAACATTGTTTCTGCTAATCCCGAAGTAAATTTTTTTCCAGGGGGTACAACTCCAAACTTTTCGACACAAAAATAAAAAAAGTATTGCTTCCCTTTTATAGTCTAAAACGTTCTTCTCCTACATAAAGCAATGACATTAGGGTGATTCTTCCTTAGATTGGACTGGTTCGACACTGAGCGAAGCCATGAGATTTGCTGAGGACAGAGAAAGAAATAAATGCAGAAAAAAATGCGGTCACGCATCCAAGTGCTAACCGCACTGGACGATGCTTAACTTGCGACACAGTAGCGAGTGCTCCAACCACTGCGCTATCCGACACCCCTACAAAACGTGAAGCGACAAATAACAACGCCCCAAGTTGACTCAACTGTGACTGAGTACCTACTCTCTTAAGGGTGGGGATGGTAAAGCAGCGAGGGAGAGAGATGGTCATCGCCCTCATTACGCTGGCCCAAGATCACAACATCACATGAGGGTCCATGTTTCGCAAGCGTATAGGAAGATGGAGATGACAAGGGAGCGCAGCAGCCTTACCTTGGAAGGAAGACTGATGATCCTGTCTTTCCAAATGGGCTTCAACCTTGTCAGGGCAGAAGTTGTTTGTGCTTTCCTGGAGAGGACATCCTCTCGGGACCCATTGTCTGTCATGTTGATGCCATTGGTGTTGTTGGTCATCGCTTGTGTCTTCTCTGCATTTATTTCTATTCCAAAGGCTCTGGAGGTGGTGCCAAGCCTCTATACCAGCTGTTCCAAGGTCTTGTTCCTCTCCAGCCAATCCATCAATGTCATCCGCAATACAATACAATACAAGGTTATTGCTTTAGGTCCAGCGGACTCTTCCGAGCCAAATCAGGACCAAGAGTGTCATCCGCAAAACGGAGGTCGTAGATTGCTCTACCCCCTATGCTGACTGTGCCTTCGTGATCTGTAAAGGCATCTGACATGATGCGCTCTAGGAATATGTTGAAGAGTGTTGGAGAGAGTACGCATTCTTGACGCACGCCGATTGTTGTTCTGAACCAGTTCTCGATGGCGCTGTTGTGGAGGACTGCACTGGTAGCCTTGTCATACAGGTTTTTTATGACTTCAATAATGTTAGGGCTGATGTTGTACACTCTCATGGTTGCCCACAGGGCTGCATGCCAGACTCGGTCAAACGCTTTCTTGAAATCTACAATCTCATGATAAAAATGTTGTTGGTGTTGTAGTCATTTCTCGCAGATTATTCTGAGGTTGAAAATGTGTTCAGTGGTACTTCGCCCTGCCCTGAACACTGCTCGTTTTTCAGTTATAATTTTCAGTTTGTCCATAATTTCCACACAAACAAATAATAAAAGAAATAAAATAAAATGCTCCGCTTTACGCGTGCTTTATAGTGCTTTGTCATGCATCCGTTTTAAAATCAAAATCAAATCGTTTATAGTTGCATACCTAAAAAGCGGCATGACACGCGTGATTTTGTGAATGAATAGACAGTTTCTTTTCATAGCTCAGCATGTGACAGATCACGCAGTTCCGGGCCTGATGTTTATGATCTGATATTGAATTGTACTATTAAGCTTACTTAGTGTTATATTAAGTTAAATTTAGTCAAATGTATCAGGGAGACAAGTAAAACGATTGAAGGTCGAATAGGAGCGACTTTCCCCCTTCATGTCATTCCATAGTACGTCCATAGTGATATCCGTTAAGTTCAATAGTGCACTAATTTTAAATCACACTATCATCCATGCGCTTTTAAGCGTGCGTTACTGCATTTAGTTCCATTTTGTTAAATTGTTGAGGACGTTATTTATATTAACATTGATTAATGAATGAATGCGTGAATAAGGAGTGAATGATTGAGTTATATCCATTAACATTGATTAATGAATGCGTGAATAAGGAGTGAATGATTGAGTTAGATCCATTAACATTGATTAATGAATGCGTGAATAAGGAGTGAATGATTGAGTTAGATCCATTAACATTGATTACTGAATGCGTGAATAAGGAGTGAATGATTGAGTTAGATCCATTAACATTGATTACTGAATGCGTGAATAAGGAGTGAATGATTGAGTTAGATCCATTAACATTGATTACTGAATGCGTGAATAAGGAGTGAATGGTTGAGTTAGATCCATTAACATTGATTACTGAATGCGTGACTAAGGAGTGAATGATTGAGTTAGATCCATTAACATTGATTACTGAATGCGTGACTAAGGAGTGAATGATTTAGTTAGATCCATTAACATTGATTAATGAATGCGTGAATAAGGAGTGAATGATTGAGTTAGATCCATTAACATTGGTTACTGAATGCGTGAATAAAGAGTGAATGGTTGAGTTAGATCCATTAGCATTGATTAATGAATGCGTGAATAAGGAGTGAATGATTGGGTTAGATCCATTAACATTGATTAATGAATGAATGCGTGAATCAGAAGAGAATGATTGAGTTAGATCCATTAACATTGATTAATGAATGCGTGAATAAGGAGTGAATGATTGAGTTAGAGCCATTAACATTGATTAATGAATGCGTGAATAAGGAGTGAATGGTTGAGTTAGATCCATTAACATTGATTAATGAATGCGTGAATAAGGAGTGAATGATTGAGTTAGATCCATTAACATTGATTAATGAATGCGTGAATAAGGAGTGAATGGTTGAGTTAGATCCATTAACATTGATTAATGAATGCGTGAATAAGGAGTGAATGATTGAGTTAGATCCATTAATATTGATTAATGAATGCGTGAATAAGGAGTGTATGGTTGAGTTAGATCCATTAACATTTATTAATGAATGCGTGAATAAGGAGTGAATGATTGAGTTAGATCCATTAACATTGATTAATGAATGCGTGAATAAGGAGTGAATGGTTGAGTTAGATCCATTAACATTGATTAATGAATGCGTGAATAAGGAGTGAATGATTGAGTTAGCGTTAGATCCATTAACATTTATTAATGAATGCGTGAATGAGGAGTGAATGATTGAGTTAGCGTTAGATCCATTAACATTGATTAATGAATGCGTGAATAAGGAGTGAATGATTGAGTTAGATCCATTAACATTTATTAATGAATGCGTGAATAAGGAGTGAATGGTTGAGTTAGATCCATTAACATTGATTAATGAATGCGTGAATAAGGAGTGAATGATTGAGTTAGCGTTAGATCCATTAACATTGATTAATGAATGCGTGAATAATGAGTGAATGATTGAGTTAGCGTTAGATCCATTAACATTTATTAATGAATGCGTGAATAAGGAGTGAATGATTGAGCTAGATCCTGTATTGGCCAGCGCCTTGAGCAGCCCTTGGACTGGAAATGTGCTCTATGAGAACGATGAATTAATAAATAAGCTTACCTCAATTAAACAAACACTTTTACACAGGTAATTGGGAAGATGTCAATGCATGGAGTGACTAAATAATTATTTTGTGTTATAACGCCAATTATGAGTAAATATTTCGTGTAGTTGTACCCTTTGTGTCATTCTTTTATGCCTGTTTATAGGTTGGACTGCGGGTACCTGGATTTATTTCTCATTCACTCGCCAGAAGCTGGGAAAGTGGTAGAGACCTACACAGCAATGATGGAGCTTCAGCAACAAGGTCTTGTCAGGTACAATGACGACACTGACGACGACGACGATGATAGATGATGATTATGCATGATGATGATGATGATGTCGATGTTGACGATGATGATGATGATGATGATGATGATGATGTTGACGATGACGATGATGATGATGATGATGATGATGATGATGATGATGATGATGATGATGATGATGATGATGATGACTAGGATGAGGAGAAGAAGGAAGAGGAGGAGGACGACGGCACCAATAACTTCAATGATGATGATCTTGATTCCTTTGATTCCCCAGGTCATTAGGAGTATCTAACTTTGGAATTCACCATCTTGAAGGAATGAAGCAAGCTGACCTTCCCACTCCAACAGTAAACCAAATAGAACTGCATCCATGGTTGAGACGGGCAGAGTTAGTTCGATACTGCCGAGACAACGGAATAGCTGTCATGGGTTACTCCCCTTTATATAAGGCTAGAAAAATGGACGACCCTACCGTCCTTGAAGTAGCCAAAAAGTGAGTAGATGTAAGATGGTATTACTTTAAACAATTGAATTATATGCCGGTTTGTTGTTAATTTTACAGTACAATATGTATATTAAAAGTTATTTTGATAAATACAGTATGATTATTCCTAAAAGTAACTTTTTTCTTGATAGTGCATGAATCAAGCAACACAATACAGTTTATACTACTCGACGTCTTTGCTGTAAAGCATTACTTCTACAGGTAAACTTTACTTATGTACATACAGATACACTTCTGTATCGTATGGCTGCTGTTAACGGACATTTGTTTTGTTATTAATGCTGTCCTGTGATGGGGAAAAAAAAACAGCAACAAACAGCAACCCCATCGACGCCAGTTTTGAGAATATCGACATTTTGTGTCTTGATAAGCTTTATCTGTTAATAACTTACTACCCCCGTTGGGGTGCCGGGGAGATAAATAGTATCCCCACTTTCTGGAAATTTAGTGCTTTAAATTCCCACTGTCGCTGTCTTTCTCATTTGCTCTTTCTCATTCCTGCTCTTTTCTATCAATCTGCTATACTATCGTCTTCTTCGCTAGACCAGTCTCCTACCTTTTTTCTTGAAAACTCTTCCGGACAAGACTCCTTGTTTGTGTATGAGGTTTGTTGGATCAGCTGGAATATTGGACGCTTTCTGCCAGGTGGTCACTAGGGCTTCCTATGATGTTATTACTTTACAATGTTGGCATTTATATGTATGTGTTTTGTTGATAATTTATAATGATGTTTGTATTCTATTTGTTTTGTAAACGGGGGTTCGATAAGTTGGGGTGAAGCCTCAGCCGTCCCCTGCGTGGGATGTCTTTATTGTAAAGTGACTGGCTGGTGGAGAGCTTTCGGTTTTACCACTAGGGTTGTTTCAGCAGATCTTTTGCGGATCGGGGTTGTCCGGTCCTGATTTGGCTCGGAAGAGTCCGCTGGACCTAAAGCAATAATAATGTAATGTAATGTAATGTAATGTAATGTAATGTAATGTAATAACTTACTGAGCTTTACGTTTTGTGTTTTGATAACTTACTTCGTCAGGATCTCGCAATCTAAAGAAATGTATCTATCCATTCTCGTACTGAAGATGTGTCTTAGTATGTTCTCTTTGAGCATGTACTCGCAAAATGTCGTTTTTTTGACAAAAGGGACATGGTTTCATCACACAGCAAACTGATCTAATCTACTTGTAATTTGTGTGTGTGCAGTGTTGGAAAAAGTGCCAGTCAGACTCTTCTTCGATACAGCGTTCAGATGGGCTACATCACTATTCCCAAGTCTGTTAACGAAAACCACATACGAGAAAACGCCCAAGTGTTCGATTGGTCAATATCAGAAGAGGACATGGCAAAACTAGTAGGCATTTTTTTCATTTTGTTTTTGGTAGACGGTATTAAATTTGTGTTATGTGGTCTAGGTTTAAAAAAAAATTTGCATACAATTCAAAATAAAACTATATTTTACAATAAATCTTTTTTTTTTGGTGGGGTGGTGGGGGGGGGGTATAGTGAGGGCGGTGTGGCGGGAGGAGAGGAGAGGGGTGGGGGTGAAGGAGGAGGAAAAGGTGGGAAGGTTTCGACAACCAATATCAGAAGACGATAATGGCAGAGCTCATATGCAAGATTTGTAGATGGTTTTAGTGATACCGTGGATCTCGTAACTATCGATCCTGAGGACATATACATAAGGGATTGATGAGTTAGTCTTATATAGCGCGCTCTCAATATCAAAGCTGCTGAAGATGCTGATCACCGAGCTCCAGCAGGTACAAAATAAGATTGATGAAGTCAGGTTCGAACCCATGCCGCTCAAAATGCTCGCTTATTGCATGTGCATTTGCGCTGTGCATGTAACTATGACGCTACGGACCGCTAAGAATGTATAAAATCATTGCAAAACCATGAATAGACTTTAAATAAAAGAATGAATTGAACTGAACCATAACAAAATTGTTTAGCAATCATACATCGCCAAGTAGTTTTGTGTTAACTGATTTGAAAACCAGCCAGTCAACACACGCTTTGAAGAATGTTAGCAGTTCTCTGTTTGCGCAGTTGGTTAATCCGGTTTCCTATGCCGAAAGTCGCGGGTTCGATTCCCGCAAAGGGCGAACTTAGGTGAGTTAGGTACGAGACTTATTCAGGTCACCGAGGGTTAGTCCGGTTACTCCTGTTTCCTCCCTCCCTTTAATAACGGTATTGGATGCAGCAACTCAAACATTTCAAAAATAAAATTCGCTTTCATTTCTGTTTAACAAAAAATATTGAGCTCCTTGACTTTACACCACATGTTTGAGAGATAGGTGTGTATTTGTTTTTGTATGTGAGAGTGTCAAACATGTGAGTTTGGATGTTGGTACAGATCGCCGCACTTTGAGCCTGTTTGATGATTTGGGGAAAAGCGCGTGTATAGCATCCATTATTATAATTATTAGATATCTGTAAACATACACAAACACACACACACACACACGCACACACACACACCAACGCGCACGCACCCACACCCACACACACACACACACACACACACACACACACACACACACACACACACACATCGATTTTTCTGTTGCATGCATTTTATGCATTTTATGCATTTTACCGTCCAATTGTTTCCTTTTTGTTTTCAGAATTCGCTACCAGAGAGTTCGTGTTCTTGGAATCCTACCATAAGCCCTTGGATCGGGTGACCGGGATAATGTCTTGAATATGATGAACTTGAATAATGACATTAATATAGCCTAATTCATTCTCTGATGGATGGAATCCAGAAATGACGGGATCGGATTACCCTGTGAGTGGGTTAGTGGATTCACGAAATCTAGAGATAAATGAATGGATGGGGTTTTCGGTAATTATTGGATCCAGTCACCGGCTCTTTGATCGGATGATTAGCCACAGGAATGACACAATATACACTTGTTGGAGACATAACAAGTTAAATCCTAGCACAGTGGATGTGAAGTAGAATATCTGTGCAGTCAAATGTGAACTATGTTGAACGATACAGTAATAGATAATACACTTGCAGAGTGCAGGCCGTCTTCGTTGTAATCGTCACCGTTGTTATTATTGTTGTTATTGTTTAAGACAATGCAATGCAAGTTATTAAAAGACAACCCGAAAGTACTTATGTTTATTCACTGAGAAATAATCTCACAGGAAATGTTCCGTTTTGAGGATATTTCGACATGCACTTGTAAATTATACGGGGATGTAAATTTCATTCAGCTAGTTTGTGCGTATTGAATGCGATGAGTTTGCATGTACATGTGTAAGTGTGTGGGTAGTGGGTGGTGGTTGGAGCATTGCGCGAGTGTACCACTTCTCTCTTTCTCCCATTCCCTCCCTTTCACCCCCCCCCCTCTCTCTCTCTCTCTGTCATGTCATGCACACACCACCTACCTATACTGTTGACTAAGCCAAAAGGCAGCAGTTGATGATCGCAGTGTAGCTTAACCACGGGCAAGTAGCAGGCTATTATTGAATTTATTCTGACATCCTTCTTCGCCTTTGCCTTGCCGCCCTCATTAATTTACTGAGTCAACAATTGATTACTCATAGTCATAAATAGCACGGTTTTCAGTGACAAGTTTACACAATTAAGCATTCGCATTTACCAATCCCGGTTAACAGAAAGAGAGGTCGCAAAGAGTAAAACGCGACGTTGCAGCTGTCTTAGCGGAACTTTTCTTAGATTTCCCCCAAAAAACAACAACAAAACACTTGATGAATACTAAATCAAAGAGCAGGTTATTAACTTTAAGCCGTTTTGTTGGAGTTGTGATGCCATTATTTAAATAATGCGCATTCCCGTTTCTCTTCTTCCGTAAAACTGACTTATTTCAAAACTGTGATGCATACATGTTTGTGTTATTTTGTCCTCATATTATATTTGATGTGATGGTTAATATACACATTTCTTTCCATACTGAGCCAATGTAAACTTTACAGCGGGTGTTTGACATTTCAGAGATATGTTTGGTGATGCCTATGGAGCAGTCCTTTTTGTGCCGTTCATTGTTTTTTTTTTAAAAATGTCTGTAATCCCCCTACCCTTTCTCCCCCTACTTTTGGCTAAAATGCCCCCCTCCCCCCTCTCCCCCCTCCCCGCCCTGGGCTATGAGCCTCGTTTCATGCTTGGAATTGTGTAGGGTTATTTTAATAAAAGGGCAAAGTTCCAAAGGTTTTCTTTGTTCAGCAAAATGTGTGACTGTCATGTGCAACTGTGTGGCTCTTGCCAGCATTATTTTAGAACCAGACTATGAAGCTTTTATCTTTCTGTATCTTATTCGGTATTTGTGTCTTCTCCCTGTAGGATCTTCGCGCTTGAAATTACTCTAGTCGGTACAGTTAAGTTACCTGATTTAATTAGTAGTATTTCGGTCCATATTACACTGTGCCAGTTCGAAGAGTTGAAGAGATAATGGCAACAAACACCTGTGTTAAGAGCTATAAAATTTCGATTTATTAACATCTTTTAAAAAAACCAAAAAACACCCATAGACTCACAAGTTCGAAGATTTAATATATATCGTACAGACTGTGCATTCTCGTGTAGTGTTGATACTTGTAATTGAAGCCGCAAGGAGGCAAAAATATCCAGTATGTTGAACTTAGGACTAAGTAAGTACCTGTAGAGCTACAGGTATAGTTTATCTCATATTAAATTTGTTTTAAGTACTGAAGAAATATGCACTTATTATGAACCACTTTGATATTGATACTGATAGTCAAGTAAATTCTTAACTGCAAAAACGTAATTTCGAAGAGTTTACCATTCTTGAATAGGTACTTTGTATTTAACTTTCTCAATCACTTGCAGTATGAAGTATCGTAAGCACTTTAGTTATTATGGGCCAATGTGCTACTGATAAGAACGTAACCTCGAAGAGTTAATTATTCTTGAATCAGCAATACTTTGTCGGTACATGGTGCTTGATGAGGAAAAGTGTAATAACCCTGTTACTGTCATGCAAATTGAACATATTATTTTCTTGATTCGGTAACTGCATGCTATCTATAGTCAATCGATCGTTTGCGAGGGTTGCCTAATATAACGCAAATGCACAAGCTTATTAAAGTTATTTGGCAGAGTTTACGAACAGCCATTTGCCAGTACCTTTGAAAGTAGTTGCAACGTTATGTGGTTCAGTCTTGAATTAATCTAAAGCATCACATGGCTCTATATCCTTGAACCCGTTATGACCGCCCGGGTAGAATGCAGGAAAACAAGTTTATTCAACAAAGAACACTTAAGTCTACTTCCCAAGATGCTTTTAAGAGATTGTTTTAAATCCTTGCTTTGATTCCGGTAGTAGCAGTACCTCTATGTATCTTGAATTCATTTCAAGCACTATATCTAGGCCTGTACCTGTTAAAACCGCCTGCATAGAATGGAGAAAAACAATTATATTCAGCAGAGAAGACTAACTTGTACTTCCAGCGTTGATTTTTTTAAAATGAGAGATTGTTTTGATCCCTTCCCTTCGCTTTGGCCTGTTTTGGTCCACTCCAGTCCAGTAAAAAGACCAAAAACCAGTTTATTCCACCAAAATCAGTGGTAAAGGGGAGAGGCAAAGACTCACCGACAATATATTTGCATAATATAATGTTTATGTTTGTTGCTTCTATTGCTTCAGTTCTCTCTCGGGGTCAATGGTTGGGTTGAGTTCGCTATTTGAGATGTTTACCTGTAGTGAGTTCACGGATCATTCTACTGACCACAAAGTGACATCGTAATATGGGTCAAGGACCACAGAGTATCTTGTAGATGTGGAGAAGAAAACTTCATCGGTGTAAGTTATTTGCTTAGCGCGGACATAGTTTTGAAGTCAGTTTAACCTAGCAGTTTGATGCGTGTGTTGTTAAAGAAAAAGGCGATTTTGTGCTAAGTTTGCATACCTCTAGTGAAATTTAATGGCCAATGTATGCCATGTTTGCATGCCTCTAATGACTTTAAATCAAAGTTTCACCAATAATCTCAATTTTGCATTTAAAAGATGGTAAACTTTTTACTCTCAGAACAAAGTATAAAACAGAGGTCAGGTTTGTGCACGCTAACATTTCATCACACGGATTTTAAAGATCATTACGCTCATGTCCGTGACGTGTGAATGACAAACAAACACAGAAACAACAACAACAACAACAACAACAACAACCTGCAGGCACTGATCCGATTATCTCTTGTCTTTTGTAGAAATGTTCTGCTGCTACCACGATTTTACTTAGAAGGCAACACGGATTTTTCTCGAAATGGTGAAAAATAAGAATACAGAATAAAGAAAGAGATTTCTCTTATATAGCGCACTTACAAGCTCAGAGAGCTTCTCAAGGCGCTGGCCCGTAATATCCAGCAATCACAAAATAGTTTGCTGAAGTCAGGATTCGAACCCACGTCGCCCAAGACGCACTTACACAAGTCGATCGCTCTGACCACTGAGCTATCCCTGCCGCCGAATACAGAATACAGAATCTTTATTGTCCCCACAAACACCTGCAAGGAAATTTTTAGTGCAGTGTCCATCTGCATATAAAATCTCAAGCAATAAAACCGTAACATCAACACTAAACTGAAAATAAATGATGATGATGATATCTACAGTGATTAGGATCAATCAACAATGACGCTATCACACACACACACACACGCACACACACACACCCCCACACACACTCTACCACACACACACACTCATATATATATATATATATATATATATATATATATATATATATAGAGAGAGAGAGAGAGAGAGAGTAAATGTATGTATATATATATATATATATATATATATATATATATATATATATATATATATATATATATATATATATATATATATATATATATATATATATATATATATATATATATATATATATATATATATATATATATATGACCGCCCGGGTAGAATGCAGGAAAACAAGTTTATTCAACAAAGAACACTGAAGTCTACTTCCCAAGATGCTTTTAAGAGATTGTTTTAAATCATTGTTTTGATTCCGGTAGTAGCAGTACCTCTATGTATCTTGAATTCATTTCAAGCACTATATCTAGGCCTGTACCTGTTAAAACCGCCTGCACAGAATACATACATACATACACATATATCTCATCCCATCAATAATGGATTGGGTGCAGTCAAACTAAAATTTCAAAACTAAAAATGTATTTCTATTCTGACTTCTGTAAAAACGACCTCTTCAGATCGCCGTTCTTTGAGTACCATTGAAGGAAAAGCATGTAGTAGCGTCCTGTATTATTATTATTACTATTATTATTATTATTATTATTATTATTATTATTATTATTATTATTATTATTATTATTATTATTATTATCCACACCCCAAATTGTTAAACCGATATTAGAACTGATGAACAAAATATGCAATTAGGCCTACACGCGCATCCGAGGAGGCAAATCCAAGCGAAAAGTGTTGGTTGTCAGATGCAGGTTAAACCATAGATTCTACATTAGTCCCCTCTAGAATCTATGGTTAAACAAAACTTCATTGTTCTTGTTTTTTGTTGTTTGTTGGTCTTCTTTCCTTTGGAGGACTTGGTTCTGATGAAGGCTGTATGATGACCAACCCACCAACGCTTGCGAAAAGTGCCAGATGGGTTGGCCTCGTGGCGCAGTGGATAAGTCGCCGGTTTCCTATGCCGAAGGTCGCGGGTTCGATTCCCGCAAGGGGCGAACGTATGTGACTTAGGTACGAGACTATTGAGGTCACCGAGGGTTTTCTCCGGGCACTCCGGTTTCCTCCCTCCCTTCAATAATGGTACAGGACGCAGTCAATATAAAAATTTCAAAAATAAAAATTGGATTTTCTTTCCGTCTTCTAATAGCGATCTTCCTGCCTTTACACCACCTGTTTGAGTGATGGATGTGTATTTGGTGTGTTTGAGGGTGGATGAGACAGGTGAGCGTGTATGTTGGTATAGATCGCCGCGCTTTGAGCCTGATTGGTTTGGGGAAAGGCGCGTATATAGCATCCTGTATTATTATTATTATTATTATTATTATTATTATTATTATTATTATTATTATTATTATTATTATTATTATTATTATTATTATAGATAGGTTGTTGTTCATCTTCTCTTCTTCTTCTTCTTCTTCTTCTTCTTCTTCTTCTTCTTCTTCTTCTTCTTCTACCGCTACAGCAATAATGCCGTTGATTATTTTGTGAGTCCATCATCTATACACCTGATTCTACCGTTACAGCACTGATACATTTTTAAAAAAAAAGTTATATTCACTATGTAGGCTCATGTGAACTGAAACACAGTAGAATTTCATCATATTCATGAACCACATGTACGTCGTGCGTGACCAGTCTACTGGATAGGTCGGACAACCATCTTTCTCACACACCGGACAACCGTCTCTCTCTCTCTCTCTCTCTCTCTCTCTCTCGATCTCTCTCTTTCTCTCACTCTCTCTCTATGTATCACACACACACAAACATAGAGAGAGAGAGAGAGAGAGGGAGAGAGAGAGAGAGAGAGAGAGAGAGAGAGAATAGCTTGGACTCGCCGAGATCCTCGCACAAGTGAGAGGGAAACGCAAGTTTCGGTTAGTATCAAGGCAAGGCGAGTGTCAAGGCTATGTTGGTGTGTGCCTCAACAGTCGCTTTTTTTTGGTCCTTGAGGTGTTATACTTAAGTGTAATGTTTGTTTGTCTTTTGCATAAAATTACGTTTAAAAGCAACAGTCGCAAATACTCTGTGTGAGAAGCGTCAGTGTGTAAGAGGTCAAAATATAGCCTACGTAGCAACGATCGAGCGAGAAGTAATGTGAGCAACCTCTTCCATGTTGACGCGTGTCTTGTTGCACTCATTTAGTTGCACGCATCCTTGGTCAGTGGCATTGAAGATTTTGATCGTGGTTCACTCCAGTTCATATTCAGTTGAAAGATCTAATTCAACACCCAATCTTTGATGATCCACGTGTATTAATAATAATAATAATAATAATAATAATAATAATAATAATAATAATAATAATAATAATAATAATAATTTATTTTGTAAAGCGCGATACGAAACAAAAAAATCTGCTCAAAGCGCGCACACGCGTACTTTCTCACAAGCACTCGCATAAATAAGAGACTGCACAGTAATTAAAAGATCGAACCCTAAAATTACAGATTCAAAAATACATAACAAAATAATGCAAAAGTAGTTACAGCAAATTGTACGACATAAAAGGGCACATGCAAACATTAATACTCTGAGGTGACCAGTTTGAACCCATTTCTGATTCTTGTGACTTGTCAATTAATCTCACAGACTAGCGTTTCGTGACCCGAGATGAAACTAAAATCTGTTCATGACAGAGGACAGATTAGGTTCAAAGTGACATTTCTGACCAGCTCATAAGCATAGCTATATATATAGTACAAACATGAGTGGACAGTAGTCCTACAACAAGGCTACAGCTTAAAGATACAATAGTTTCCGATCGGGTGAGTGTGCAAATTTCATAAGACTCCTGCCTCTAATATATTATCTTATTATTGGCCAGTGCTGTAATCCTGTATACTTAAAAGAATATTTTTAGAAAACCGAAAATTTGAATTATGATTTTTTTTTTAAAGTTACAAAATGTATAGCTTTTTTCAGATGCCTAATTTGATTCAGTTTGTTTGAGCATACTACTATTAGTTAGATTACATACAGTTTTGCTACAAGGTGCGTTTGTTTGTTATTGGTGGTTTCTTTGTGCAAACTTCCAATTGCGATGCCCCCTCCTTAATAGACTCGTTTGAAACCGGAAAAAGCACCATTGGTAGCTTTGTAAACGAATGAATGTCCAGCTAGCGCGATTCTCAGTGCCAAAAAGACATGCTGTGGGAGCTTAACAATAAGAGCTCGAGCAAAATACAGACTGCATCAGTATTACATGCACACATCGCCTCCAGCTTTCCTTATGTATGAGTTTGTTTTTTTTTATATAAAAGAACGTTGTCTTCTATTGATAACACAGACTTTATTCAGCCAACAACAGACGCCAACGAGTTTCATACTATTGAAGTCGAAGTCAGAGGTATTTTCCTGCTGCTTCCAAGATGATTCTGTGTTTTGCTTGTTATTAAATATAGAACGCTTTGTAGTAACGAGAAACAAGAGAGAGAGAGAGAGAGAGAGAGAGAGAGAGAGAGAGAGAGAGAGAGAGAGTCAGTTACCAAGTTGGTGTGAAAAAGCAGAGAGAGAGAGAGAGAGAGAGAGAGAGAGAGAGAGAGAGAGAGAGAGAGAGAGAGAGAGAGTCAGTTACCAAGTTGGTGTGAAAAAGCAGAGCCCAATAGTACTTTGAGAGAGAGAGATAGAGAGAGAGACAGAGAGAGAGAGAGACAAAGACAGAGAGAGACAGAGAGAGAGTTTGCTAATATACAGGTATCGTATGAACTTCGAAAACAGTGAGTGTATAGTTTTTGTTGTTATCACTGCTACTTTTCTTTTGTTCATTTAAAGCTATTTTTGTAGTGATGGCAAAGAGCTTATTACGGAAAGAGAGAGAACTTCCATTATGTCCTATACAAAAATGCGAGACGCTCTCACGGATTATTTCCCTTTGCTCGGGCTGGCTATATTTCATCATCTGCTATATGAATGATCTGTGCGTGTTAACTTATTGAGCCTATGCCATTGCAAAAGAACATTTTTATGGCAACGTTTGCAAAAACCAAACTTTTAACCATCATTATTATTAACATTCCGCCACTGCTGTCTTTTTTTTGTTTTTTTGTTTATGTTTACTTATTGACATTTATTAGGTGCTTTTATGCTGCTTATGTGTGTATGTCATAGGTTCGTTTTCTGCCCTGGAATTTATTATTTTTTAATCAACGACAGATATTTTAAAATTAAAATATGCATGACAGACTGTTTCATTTATTCGAAACTGTGTAAATCCGTAATCGTGAGAGAGAGAGAGAGAGAGGGGGGGGGGTTGGGGGAAGAGAGAGCTCTGTCATTCAATCAATTAATCACAATAAAGCACAATAACAAAATGTTTCACTAATAGTGTGAATTTAATTTATATCAGGTGTACCCCTACCCCCCAACCCTCTCACCTCCCACATCACTGGCTTAATAACATCAGTCACTTCATGGAAAATAATTAATTAATCAGACAGAACAATCAAAACCTAGACTACAACATTCCACGCAATATTGATCTAATGCGCAGAAATTCACAGATCAGAACAAGGACTGAGTTTCTACATTACATTTTTTTTCCCGTTTACACTCAAATGAAAAGGGATTACAACAGATCAAGGACCATTTTTGTGCCTAGGTAAGGGGTTATCTTGCACAGTATTTGATCACGAGGAGAAAACAGACTTAGTCTAATTTAACTTGTTAACATAAGCAGTTTGACGAAGCCAAACTACCAATCTGACATCATCTACTTTTGAAATGTAAGCACAAATATAATAGTCAAACAGCCTAGAAACAACGTAAACAGTGAGCGACCTTTTGAACGTATACTGTCAGCAAGCAAACAGTTTTTGTTTTAGCACATAGAATAGATATAACATGAATCACTGAAGCCTCTCCCCGATTGTTTTAACAACACTGCAGCGGTCTTGGTTTAGGCCTATATAAACACACAAAAAAGACGTTTTTCGATTGAAATTTACCTTTCTTTGTCTATTGGGAACTTGAAAAAGGACTTGCCATCACAACGTTTCTGGTATCTGGCATTACGGCAATTGATGGCTATGCAAAAGTCACCGCCCTGTTTTACTCGGTCGCCATTTGTCTTTCTGCCACGAGCCATTTTTAGCATGTCGACAAGGGAGCGTAACTCGTATCTTCCGTCTCGCGGTTCTGTCCCAAGTTCCCCCTCTTTCTATAATACGCTCTTTGGTGATGGTACGCATTTATTATCTCCATGGTATTTACATTCATTGGCAATTGAGCGCTGAATTTTTGGCGCCTTTTGCATGAGACAGTTTGCACATTTTATGTTGCCATTTGCCGAACTTGGATCGTTTAAGATCTATTTCCATACACAATGTTGTTATTGGTTTGAATTTGTTGACTTAATTCATTATACTACCCCCGTTGAGGTGCCGGGGGTTTCAGTATAAATAGTATCCCCACTTTCTGGAAATTTAGTGCTTTAAACTCCCACTGTCCCTGTCTTTCTCATTTGCTCTTTCTCATTCCTGCTCTGTTCTATCAATCTGCTATACTATCGTCTTCTTCGCTAGCCCAGTCTCCTACCTTTTTTCTTGAAAACTCTTCCGGGACAAGACTCCTTGTTTGTGTATGAGGTCTGTTGGATCAGCTTGGGAATATTGGACGCTTTCTGCCAGGTGGTCACTAGGGCTTCCTATGATGTTATTATTTAGCAATTTAGGCATTTTTTATGTATGTGTTTTGTTGATAATTTATAATGATGTTTGTATTCTATTTTGTTTTTGTAAACGGGGGTTCGATAAGTTGGGGTGAAGCCTCAGCCGTCCCCTGCGTGGGATGTCTTTATTGTAAAGTGACTGGCTGGTGGAGAGCTTTCGGTTTTACCACTAGGGTTGTTTCAGCAGATCTTTTATGCGGATCGGGGGTTGTCCGGTCCTGATTTGGCTTGGAAGAGTCCGCTGGACCTTAAGCAATAATAATGTAATGTAATGTAATGTAATTCATTATACTAGCGTTGATGGAACTAATATTTTAATGCCAAGTCACTGGACAGTATAGACAGCCTTTTGTACACAATCAATTATAGGTTGTTGATTAGCACATTCTGCAATTTTGCTCAACAATGATATCGAATACATTCTACTGAATCGACTAACCAGGAGCTATCATCAGTATGCCTATTGATATTCCTTCGTTGAGCTTTATTGGATGAATCTACAGGATATCAACACAAAATATGCTATGGTACTGAAATTCAAGTTTCAAGGTTAATTGACCTTTTTGGACTCAAAGTGAGTTTGAAAGTGAATTGCACTCACGATAGACCGTTTTTGTGTGTGTGTGTTTTTTTGGGGAAGGGGGTTTGGGGGAGGGGGGGGGTTGTTATAGGAAAGAAAACAGTTTTAACGCTCCTTTCCTTAGAACTTCCTGTTTATTAACTCACGTAACTTCAGCAATTTTCCGTCTTTAAAAAAAAATCTCATTGAAGGTTTGAATCGTCTTGACAACTTTTTTTGTGCAAGAAATTTGTCCTTTTCTAACCTACACGCTCTGCGCTACACAGCTGTTCCTCTTTTGTACTGCATTGATTCGCCTCTACCCCCATTTAGCCCTTATTTCTTTTCTCCTTGTTTTTTAGTTTTACAATAGACGTTTCTTACGCCTTGGCTGGATATTTAACATTGAATACTTGCTGTATTACTGTTTTTTTTAAAATGTTTAACTTAGTCGAAGTAAACTAATATGTTTGTTTTTGTGAAACCTATTTATACATGATCGTGTGTGCGTGCGTGTGTGTGTGTGTGTGTGTGTGAGTGTGTGTGTGTGTGTGAATCAATCTTTCATTTAATGTCTGTTCACATATTTAAGTGATATTAGACAATGGAATTTGAACTTTTAAAACACTTTGACTAGTTCATATCCTATTCCTATTCCATCCCGTAACTCAAAAGTCGTTGGGGCACCACAGATGATCGTTTAACCAGCGTACACCATCTTTCTCTGTCTTGAGCAACCCTCATGGCTCAGTGTCAAGCCACTCCATTCTCGAATGTTGTCCTCCCATCTCGTTTTCGGTCTCCCTCTTCTTATACCTCCTTGCACCGTGCCTAGCAGGGTGGTCTTTGCAAAGCCTGATGATTTGGTGACGTGGCCATACCATCGGAGTTTCCGTTTTTTCACCACTGTGAGCATATCATCGTATTGTCTAATGGCTTGTATGATGGTCTTTCGGACTTCATCGTTGGTGATGTGTTGGATATACAGGAAATGCCCAGAAGTCTTCTGTATACCCTCATCTCCGTGCTTTGTATTCTTCGTTGTAGATTTGTTGTGAGGGTCCATGTTTCGCAAGAGTATAGGAAGATGTAGATGGCAAGGGAACGCAGCAGCCTTACCTTGGAGTGTAGACTGATGGTCCTGTCTTTCCAAATGGGCTTGAACCTTGTAAGGGCAGCAGTTGTTTGTGCAATCCTGGAGAGGACTTTCTGTCGGGACCCATTGTTTGATACAATTGCTCCTAAATATTTGAAGCTATACAAAAAACATAATTTCAAACAGCCTATACAAGTCTTCCAACAGAAGATTTAGCAATAACGTTCACAACGTCTGAACATTTTGATGATACAGAACCATGTCTACAGACTGTCCATATTCAGTTATGTCCATTTACTTTAAATATGTCTTTAAAAACTGAGCATTCAAATAGAAGGTGATGTACTGATAGACTTGTTTTACATACACATTGCACCACTGCGGATTATTTTGTATTCCCTGCGTTCATTCTTAATTTATATATCAATTTAGAAAGTGGTCTTGAACAATTCATTATGGATATATTTTTAATGCTATTATCATGATACACTGCTTTTTCTAGTAAATAAAACATTTCGTGATTACACATATTCAAATTTGTTATAGTTATGGAATCTGCATGGGGATGAGGTGCTGCAGAAGACTTCTGGGCATTTCCTATACCGAGCACATCACCAAAGACAAAGGCCGACAGATCATCACACAAGCCATTGGACAACACGATGATATGCTCACTGTGGTGAAGAAACGGAAACTCCGATGGTATGGCCACATCACCTGAGCATCCGGCCTTACAAAGACCATCCTGCAAGGCACTTTGCAAGGAGGCAGAAGAAGAGGGAGACAGAAAAGAGGTGGGAGAACCACATTTGAGAATGGACTGGCTTGACACTGAGCGAAGTCATGAGGGTTGCTGAGGAGAGAGAAAGATGGAGTACGCTGGTTAAAAGAGCATCTGTGGTGACTCAACGACTTTCGCGTCGAGTTACGGGATAGGATTGGATAGGATAGAATCTGACGATGTTTATGCTTCCTCCTTGGCTCTGCTGTCACATACCGCATTCCAATGAATTCATTGTGATGGAACCCAATAGAAATCAATATTCATTCATATAATAATCACACAATGTATCAGTTTTAATTTCATATATAAACTCACTTCTTACTTTACAGTTCCACTGTTTTAATACATACAGAACAGCTTTTGAATCATCAACACTAGTATACCAAATATTTATAAAGGTGACGTCATGATGACATTTAAAGCCATTGAAATTATAGCTGTAAATATAGAAAATCCTTTTCCTAAATAATATGACCTTATATTTATTGCAGGAATAGTATATGCTGATCCACTATCTGAAGAATCTAAAACTGGTCCATCAGTAAAAATCTGTATATGGTTTTTGTAATTATTTTCAAAATGCTCTTTTACCTCAGTAACTAATAAATAAGGATTATCCTCTTCTTTAGTTTGGCTATACAGTCAATATTAAAATGTGCACATCTGTGCTCCCATGGTGGAATCAATGGTGTTAATGGAAGAACTTAAACTGATGTGATATCAATGCCACACTTATCAAAAAGGTCTTTTGTATATTTTCTAATTGGCTGCAAGTACTTAATATTTTTTGTTCTTTTTGGATGATCTTGTTGAACGTCAATATATATTTCATCATGCACCGAATTTGGAACAGATAAACGCCTTACCACATATTTTGAAATAGCCAGTTGACGCTGTTGATTTAATGGTAATATTCCAGCTTCTTGGTATATTCGTAGTGTTTAGCATGAACTGGAACTCCTATTGCAGTGTTAATAGCTCTACTGTCAATACTTTGTAATTTATTTAATAATGAACTATTTGCTGAAAAATATACTTCTGACCATAGATTAGCTTTGATCGAACTAGCGACAAGGCTAAATGTAATAGGGATTTAGTGTTTTGACCCCATATTTGCATATTAATAATGTTTAATAAATTCAAAGCTTTCCTTGTTTTTGTTATTAAATGCTCAGTATGTAAGTTCCAGTTCAGTTTAGGTGTCAGTTGAACTCCGAGAAATTTTACCAGCTTCTTGTAAGCAAGAACTTCATAATTTAATTTTAAAACGGGGAATAATTTAGGATTATTTCCGAAATCAAATAAGTTTTCTCTGTAGACAGTTTCAGACCGTTATTTTTTTAAAAAAATACAGAACTATTATTAAGTTCTTTTTGAACACGTTTCTGTACATACATTACTACTCTCTATTTAGTATGCTTTGTGAAAGATGTATTATATTAATCTACATAGCAATGTCATCCGCATACTGAACTACATTTGCTGATTTATAAATCGTTCCGATCGAGCGCCTTTACAGCTCAAGAGCTGCTCAGGTTGATCGTTGTTGTTGTTTGTAGATTATAGTCGCACGACACTTTCGCATATAGGTGACTACTGGACAGATTTATACTGACACCAGCGGGCCAGTTGTTGGTAAAGGGGAACATAATATGATCACACGTTGACCAATCCGGGATTCGAACCAGCGACCTTTCGGTTACTAGCAAGACGCTCTTACCAACTGAGCTACCCGGCCCCATTCAGGTTGATCAGGCCAGGTGAAGGATTTATTTGACCTCGGTGTACGAGCTTTTGTGTCAGTGTGGCAAAATGTGTGTGAGGTGAGGAGAGAGAGCGGGATGAAGGGGGGCGGTGGGGGAGAGGGAGAGGAAAGAGGGGGCGGGGAGAGAGTGGGAGTTAGAGGGAGACAGAGAGAGAGAGAGAGACAGAGAGAGAGGGAGAGAGAAAGGGTGAGTTGGACATTTTTTAGGTAAACACTTTTTTGTCCTATCAAAGTGCTCTAATAGGGTGTGTTAGGCATGGCATGCACTTGAAATCTATGAATTTAAGCGTTTGTGCGAGCGTGTGTTATGTGCTCTTAAGTGTTTGAGAGAGAGAGAGAGAGAGAGAGAGAGAGAGAGAGAGAGAGAGTCAGTTACCAAGTTGGTGTGAAAAAGCAGAACCCAAGAGTACTTTGAGACTCAATCACCCGGGTTACGAGTTAAGCCACAGTCAAGATATCATTTGTCGAGCATAAAGTTTAAGCTTGTAATTTTGCAGTTAAAGGAATGTGCTTTTGCAGGCTTCGAAAGGCACTAGCCTAGCTAGAATGTCACGAACCTTTAAGATGCAAGAATAAGGTGAAAGATACTCTACGGAGTATCAGACTTACCAGGGTGTACGTGTGCATGATTGTTTAAGGTGTGACTGCATACGAAAACTTAAATAGTCACTGCATGATTATCTGGAATGTCGTTATTTTTTTAAGATACATGAGAAAAGTATGAACATATACTGAGAGTTTGAGCTCTATCAGGTCGATATTTTTGGCAGGGAAGCATTCAGCGCAACCGAAGTTTGTTTTCAAATCAATCAGAGTTGAATGCACCAATCGCACCAAGGGAGCATCTAAGCTAGAGAAATCTGTTTGCACGCATGCGATTCATTATTCGCACAAATAGGCCTATGTAGGCTTATGTTACTACAAGTACAGTTAAATGCATTTTTTTCTTCACACAAGCAGCATAATTATGCGTAAGCGCAAAAATATTTGTTTGCATGTGATTTATAATTAAGGCAAATTTAATATTTTAATTGCTATTGTTACTTCAAGCACAGTTGAATGCATATCACATTTAAATCTTCTTCTTCTTCTTCTTCTTCTTCTTTTTCTTCTTCTTCTTTTTCTTCTTCTTCTTCTTCTTCTTCTTCTTCTTCTTCTTCTTCTTCTTCTTCTTCTTCTTCTTCTTCTTCTTCTTCTTCTTCTTCTTCTTCTTTTTCTTCTTCTTCTTCTTCTTCTTCTTCTTCTTCTTCTTCTTCTTCTTCTTCTTCTTCTTCTTCTTCTTCTTCTTCTTCTTCTTCTTCTTCTTCTTCTTGGGCAATATCCAGATGTACTCCCCCTCCCTCCCCCCATCCTTGTAACATCTCCAAAGTCATTTGGCATTTAATATATTTTCAGTACTTTACATTTTATTAACGGAAAGAAGGCCATAAGATACATGAACACCCACATTGGAGACAATATAAATATCTTCTTTCTATCTGAAATATTTAAATAATGCTATCGAGAGGAGTATATTTGGATATCGTCTAACGCTCTTTCTCCCTCATCATCCTTCCACTTTGCCCCACCAATCCCTACACACCTTTCCCCATTTCCTCGGCGCCCTGAGTATGCTGCCAGCATGGATGATCTGCGCTTTACAAGTGGACCTCTTCTTCTTCAATTTAATGTCTGCAAAAGCCAGTACAAAATTGCTTGCAATGTACTTCACACAAATGCAAGGACTGCTGTTACTGCAAGCACATTTGAATTAATCAGAATATTTTGTAAACCTCACCACAAACAACAGGATAAAAAAAACAGTTATGATGTGATATAAACAATACGCTTTTGTTATTGCAAACGGCAGCGAATGAATTAGTTCCAGTTTTATTTTTAATGTTTCCACACACAGCAACTTGTTGAGCAAAGGGTTCTTTGTGCATGTGATTACAATTAAGACAATTTATCATATGGGATATGGTTACTGCAACTGTTAGAATCTATAATGATTACAGTGTATAACAATGAAATGGTTAGAGTCTCCTCTCTGAAAATCCTTACGGGAAGAGAGGGGACTATAAACTGATAAACATAACAATGAAATGGATTCGTTTTTGGTGTTTATTGTTGTTATTTTTATTGTTAGAATGTTGTGCAACGAACTTGTTGTTTAAACCACTGCAGTGCTTTAACGTGGTTAAAAGACAAGAGACTTGATTAATAGAAAAGAAACTTAAGACAATCACGACAACATGTAACTGGATTAGAAGAGGAGACCGTGGGAAAGTAATGGAAAACAAAAATGTTGTCTGTGTTGTGCTTGTCAGTCTGTCTATGTTGTGCTTGTCTGTATGTCTCTGTTGTGCTTGTCAGTCTGTCTATGTTGTGCTTGTCTGTCTGTCTATGTTGTGCTTGTATGTATGTCTATGTTGTGCTTGCCTGTCTGTCTATGTTGTGCTTGTCTGTATGTCTATGTTGTGATTGTCTGTATGTCTGTTGTGTTTGTCAGTCTGTCTATGTTGTGCTTGTCAGTATGTCTATGTTGTGCTTGTCAGTCTATGTTGTGCTTGTCTGTATGTCTATGTTGTGCTTGTCAGTCTGTCTATGTTGTGCTTGTCAGTGTGTCTATGTTGTGCTTGTCAGTCTGTCTATGTTGTGTTTGTCAGTCTGTCTGTGTTGTGTTTGTCAGTCTGTCTATGTTGTGCTTGTCAGTCTGTCTATGTTCTGCTTGTCTGTTGTGTTTGTCAGTCTGTCTATGTTGTGATTGACAGTCTGTCTATGTTGTGTTTGTCAGTCTGTCTATGTTGTGCTTGTCAGTCTGCCTATGTTGTGTTTGTCAGTCTGCCTATGTTGTGCTTGTCTGTATGTCTGTTGTGTTTGTCAGTCTATGTTCCGCTTGACAGTCTGTCTATGTTGTGTTTGTCAATCTGTCAATGTGGTGCTTGTCTGTATGTCTGTTGTGTTTGGAAGTCTGTCAATGTTGTGCTTGTCGGTATGTCTGTTGTGTTTGGCAGTCTGTCTATGTTGTGCTTGTCTGTCTATGTGGCGCTTGTCAGTCTGTCAATGTTGTGCTTGTCAGTCTGTCTATGTTGCGTTTGCCTGTCTGTCTATGTTTGTGCGAATTTGTGTGTTTTGATACTGGTAAAAAGAGCTGTAGTTTTATGTCTGTTGTCTTATTAGTTGTTTGTTAGGTCTATTGTTTTCGGACTGATAAGTTCATACTATTTGCTGTCCTTTGCCATTGAATTGTGTGTACTTTATATTGCGTTTCTGTAATCTTACAGCATATTTGCAATACAGTTTAAGTGTGTATGTGTGTGCTTGTGTGTGTGTATTTGTGCTTATGTGCATACGTACGGCTAACTGCAACCAAAATTAATAACAATTTGGGGAAAAACTGTACTGGAAAAACAGGCTGAATCTGGTTGTAGGCAACAGTCACTCGAATTCATTTATTAGAGAAACACAATACATTGGCCTAAAATAAAATAAAACCCCGAGTCTCGACCTAAGGAATGACATAGATGTATTTAAAACAACCGCATCTATGTTACTGCAAGAGTCAAAAGGTTAAGAAAAAACATGTTTGTGTTGTCCTACTCGCATGCCTTTCCTGCTCTCAGTAGTTGCAATTGTTTTATTTATTCAGGACAATTTCATCAGCTAAGGAAACAAAACAAGGAGTGGAATAAAAACTCTAAAGTTCAATAGGCATCAAAGCGTTTTAACGACATTATATTAGTATTAATACTGCTGACTTTTATTCATCGTATGCTTAAGCTAGTAAAGACTAAATTATTCTTTTAATTATCAGAACCATTTTGTGATTTCGACAGGGAGGAGCTTCTTTTGAATAGGTAAAATGACTTTTGATGTGGACTCGACTGTACACGCTGGGGATGGTCCAAGCATCGCTATGAATGAATGAATGAATGAATAATTTATAAAGCGCGTAAATATCTCCACGCCGACGGGCATGATCGCAGCGCTGGTGGGAGGGAGGTGGATAAACACACACACACACACATACACACACACACACACACACACACACAGTGGCGGGAAGGGTGCATACATCATAACTTAACATTTTAACTTCTTCACTATCGCTCAACACATTCTAGCAGGCAGAGCAGTCAATTAACATTTATGCAAAACTTTCACGCAGTGACTTATGAAATTGGGATGAGATCAGATAATTATACATCCAGATTAGCAAGAAGAGAAGAAATGTGTTTTCAAGTTTCTGCGAAATGCACCGACAGAGTCTGCTCTCTTT
>CM072512.1:111928342-112010842 GCA_036898135.1 Oncomelania hupensis
AACGCTAAAATCCACGATTATAGTTGAGGTCGCCTTGGCCCCATGGTCGTTGAAGTTATCGTAACGTGAGATCCCACCGCCGTGGCCGGTGACTTCTCTGTAGAAGACTTTCGCCCAGTAATGTCGTGCTAACATCACTCCTGTTAGTCGCCTCACATGACACGCCGGGAAACGTTGGGTCCATTCTATTCAGTACCCGAACCCACAAGACAAATAATGATTTTAAATGCGATTTTCGTCTAAATTTGCGATTACTTTAAATTCGGATTTTATCAGGTGTAATCTGTGTTACTTAAAGGGACACTTATTCCTGATTTTGTCCGCGTTTCTTAGATATGGATGAAGCAACACGTTTTAAAGTTATAACCGAATACATCAACATTATTTATTTAATGTAATGGCTGGGCATCGTGTTTATTGATTTCACGAAGGCATCCATTAACGATACCGATGCAAGTTTATTTTTGTGGACACTTCATAAGAAACCTGTAATTTGTGATTTTCATGTATAATGCATTACTGTATATTGTTCACTGTTCCCACTTTCTAACCATTCTATGCCTTTGAACAGCTCTAATCTTTTAAATATTCATAGAATGTACACCACAATAGATAAATAAGGGTGGTAGCATTCTTTCGGACATGGGAAGCCAAGCTACTTTCGAGTGCATGTTACATGGACACACGTATACGTCTAGCGACTCTCCTGATCGCAATTTATTGTCAGTGTATTCTGCTATTTACATTGCATTGCATTATTCTTATGTCTTATGTCTTATTACCTTAGCTTTTGCTGAAGACTGAGATAGTCAAAAGTAATAAATAACAGGTATGCTTCAAAACTAATTTGAGATAAACAGATGCACTTGAAAGTTAACACAAGCCGAACATATTCCCAAATTAAAGATTAAACAAGACGGCAAGACTTTGTAATACATTTCCCCTCAGAAAATCAGCTTTATTAACTAGAAGTGCAAAGCCCATATGACTCACATGCTCCTTATTGAACGCAATATATAGCATGAAAATGAGTGCCCAGGGAAAACAAAATGAAATGGTGGCTTTAAAATTCCATGTAAACCCGACTTTGATCTTTCTATGCCCTTGACCATGAGATGACATTGACCTCCGGCCCCAAATACATTCATGTACTATCAAATAAAGTACCGCAAAAGTTGTATTAGGTCAAAAACGGTGACCTTGGGATGACCTTGACCTTTAGTGACCTTGACTTTGGGATGACGTTGCATGCTATGGGTTAAATAAACAGCCATTCCACTGTACGATGACCCTTTTTTATAGTTTGGCAAGGTCTAAAAGGACCTTGACCTACAGGATCAACGCAAAAACGGAACAAATATGAAAAACTAATCTATCATCTGTAAATCCAACAAGCTTGGACTTTATATCTCTCATAGTTTAGGGTCAAGGTCATTTCAAAGTACCTATACTAACCGACCTTGGACAGCTCCAGTGACCTTGACATCGGAGTGAGGTTGACCAAATTTGCATAGTATGTGTATCTCGTTGATTCTCATGCATCAAAGAATCATAAGTTCAATATTAATAACTAGAAAAAAAAAGTGAAATTTTGTGAAAATGTTTCATTTTTTGACTAAGATTTGATGATTTTGTGACCTTGACCTTGAAGTGAAGTAATTCATTCACTGACCATTTTAGAGGTCTCAAGGTGTAAACACCATCTTACCAAGTTTGTTGTGATAGTTGAAATAGACTGAGTAATTAGCCACTTTAAAGTTTTTACACAGGCAGACGGCGGACGGTGAACAGACCGAGGGACGGACGGATATTTTGTTCGATATCATGTTTTGACTATTGAGGACTCATCTCGGAAAGATTTGCAAAAAAATTATTATTTTTTTTTTGGGGGGGGGGGGGGAATGGTGAGAGAGAGAGTGGAGGGGGAGGGAGGATGGGTGAGGGCGTGAGTACATAGACAGGTTGCTGTGCAAAAATCAGCATTTGTATCTACATGTTTGCTGCAATTCGGCTTTATCCTAAAGAAGCAATATGCTAGTATAGAATGCTGTGTCACTATCTGAACAATCTGGAATTTTAAATAATCAATCTTTAGATGGAAGCGCGTGATCTCTTGCATTATTGGCTTCAGCAACCTTGACCTTTGAGAAAAAGCAAAAGTTAATGCTACAAAAGACGGAGTACTGACAAACGGACTGCCACGGAATGATTGGCCATGAGTTGATGTAGCTTACTTGTATATACACAAAAAAATCATCAAGGTGTTTTGCAAAGTATTGACCTAAGCGACCTTGACCTTTGAAGTAGAAGCGAACAAATATCATCGAAATGCCCGATCATTACGTGGCAGTCCGTTTGTCACTACTCAGCCTTTTGTGTCATTCATCTTTGCTTTTGCTATGGCACGGGAAGCTGTCCATTAACCCAGGTAAAGTTTGTATGAAGTGTGAACAAAACCCGTTCAGTGGTTCGTGAAATATGGCGTGCGACGGAACTATCGAAGGACCGACGGACTTACATTTGGCTCGGCCTGATTCTGGACTATATGAACGTATTTCCAGATAAGTCTGGAAATATATTTTTAAAAAAATAATAAAGTCAAAGTTGTAAACAACAGACATCTTTGCAAAGTGAACAACCCCAGAAAACAGGCCTACAACTTACAGATAACAGAAGTACTTCAAAATTAAAAGATAACGAACACTATGAACAAATTAGAAAACTGACTTTGAAACATGCTACAAGTCGCGCATCGTTTTGTCGTTGACCAAACATGTTTCAAGTTCGACCTCTGGCTGTCAAGTCTCTCCAGAGAAGCCTGAGGGGGCCTAGATGGAAGGGCCTCTGGAGTTATGGAGGCATCTACAAAATAACCCGTAGTTTTGCACACCATTTACCTATGAGGTGCGGGATTGGTTCAGGACGCGTTTTAGACTATATCCCTTCTTTCACTGCTATTGGTGTGAATTTATGACAGTTTTTTTTGATTGATTGATTGATTGTTGCTTTAGGTCCAGCGGACTCTTCCGAGCCAAATCAGGACCGGACAACCCCCAATCCGCATAAAAGATCTGCCGAAACAACCCTAGTGGGAAAATTGAATGCCCTCCATCGGCCAGTCACTTTACAATAAAGACATCCCACGCAGGGGACGGCTGAGGCTTTACCCCAACTACTCGAACCCCCGGTTACAAAAACAAAATAGAATACAAACATCATTATAAATCATCAACAAAACACATACATATAAAATGCCTATAGTGCTAAATAATACAATCATAGGAAGCCCTAGTGACCACCCGGCAGAAAGCGTCCAACACTCCCAAGCTGATCCAACAGACCTCATACACAAACAAGGAGTCTTGTCCAGGAAGAGTTTTCAAGAAAAAAGGTAGGTCATTGATCTAGCGAAGAAGAAGATAGTGTTACGTTGAAACGTGAACGAAAGTATGTCGGAAGCGCGCACAATAGATCTAATCGTTTCGTTTTGCAAAGTATTCAATAATGGTGTTTATTTACCTTTGATTTGAGTTTGCATTGTTGTTAGGAGAGGCTTTGTATAACGTTGATAATTTGCGTTAGTCGATATTATTTGAGAATCTTCTGGATATGCGTGTTTACTCTTGATAGAAATTTCCTGATACATGTAGAAGCAAGAGGTCGTTCTGGAAGATATAAAAATATGTATTGACGTAAGTCAGTGATGACGATCTTTTATTCGATTGGTGGCAGTACGTCATTTTCTACCATGTACGAAATCTTTCCGGAAAAGAGAGAGGTTATTTAATCGTGTGCAGAGTTGCTGTTGAGAGATAGTAAAGTTGTTGATAGTGATTTGGAAAGTTGCTGTGAAAGTTGTTGAGTTGAGTTGAGAATTGTATGCAGTTGTTGATGTGTGCTGAATAAAAGTGGAAAACTTCATACGTCGACTTTGTGAATTGTATGCTGTTTGGACGGGCTGTGTGAATAAACGAATCTGAGTTACACAACTATCAGGAATTCAAGCATCGGGGCTGAATCAGATACTGATAGAAAACACCAACATCAAACTGAGTGTAACATTTTGGGGGCCAAGCCGGGATTCACGCCATAGCCAAGGGTTCAACTGCTACAACAAGCGAGTCAACGTTACGAGAGGCAGTCATCGAGGGTAGCCGCCAACGAGTTGCGTCGAGAGGGGCCAACATACTGGGACTACATCACCGATAGGTTCGGGTTGACTGCAAGGGCGTGTAGTCGCCGAAGAGTTGCTTCGTGAGCGAACAACAGAGCGGGACTACGTGGCTGCCGCAGGACTACGTCAAGGGACAGTCTCGGAGCTACATCGCCAGTGTTACAGAGAGCGGCGAGCGGACGTCGCGTCTACTTCAGCACAGGAGCGTATACATCAACACCAGCGTGGTGCAGCGTCGCATACGACGAGGACAGCGGGGCCTGCGTCAACGAAGGCGACTAGTGACAAGCATCAGCGCTACTGCAGAAAGCGTGCTGTTCTAGAACAGTCTAGAAAGGTACAGCACAGTCAAGAACTTTCCAGAAAAAAAAGAACTCTACAGTCAAGAACTTTCCAGAAAAGAACCTTCCAGAAAAGAACTTTCCAGAAAAGCATCAAGATGGCTGACTTCTGGCAGAAAGGGATGCAACTGAATCTAAAAGGCAAGCAGCTGACGGAGTACGTCAAGTCTCAGATTGAACTGAAGCGTCTGGAAATTGAACAGCAGCGTCAAGAAAGAGAGTTAGAGGAACAGCGTCGGCGTGACGAGATGGACGAGAGACAATTAGAGGCTGAGCGTCAGTACTAGCTAGAGTTGGCGCGTATCCAGAACAATCAGCATGCGCCACAAGTCACCAACGACCATACGGCTCCAAAATTGCCAGCTTTCGTCGACGGGAAGGACCAGATCGACTGTTATCTGGCGAGATTCGAAAGGTTCGCCGAAAGCTCCAACTGGCAACCTCGAGACTGGGCGATTCGACTAAGTGCACTTCTGACGGGGCAAGCTCTCGAAGTTTACACTAGACTGTCGAACGATGACGCCAAAAACTACGACGTCTTGAAAGAGGCCCTGTTGCAGTGCTACAACTTTACAGAGAAGGGCTACCGTAAACGCTTCCGTGAATGCCGGCCTAAGTCAGACGAGACGCCAAAGCAGTTTGTGGAGCGCCTGTCGTCATATCTACACAAGTGGGTGGAGTTATCAGGCGAAATGAAGTCTTACGACAGTCTCCATGACCTGATTGTGAAAGAACAATTTCTCAATGCCTGTCACAAGGACCTAGCGACCCACTTAGAAGAACAAAAGCTGCAGACGCTTAAAGATGTGACTGAGGCTGCTGAAAGATATCTCATCGCTCATGGGAAAACCCTGGGGCCACCCAGCGCGACGAAACATTTTCAGAAGACTGGAAACCATGTGAACCAGATCCAGGGAAGCCAGACGAGCCAGAGACAGACAGACTCCACGCCTCCTCCCAGGGAAGGGCATTCAAGAGGCTGTTTCACCTGCAACGCTACAGACCACAGAGCGGCTAATTGTCCTCAAAACAAAAGTAGCGGACAGCGGAGCAGTATGGACAACGCAGCGGCGGGCAACCGGCAGAGGCGGTTCTCCAATCAACGGCAAAGCAGTAGATCTGACCATCAAGTGTGCGGCGGGAGCGTCATCCTTCCGAGTGAGACCAAGCGCACAGCTACCCCTGCCGATGTGCAAGAGTGCATGACCGATGGCCAACTTCTCCTTGCCAACGGAAAATCCATCCCCGTCGTCGCCAGCGCAGCTGTGACCGTCCAGAACATGCCTGTTTCAAAGGGACGCGTCGGAAATCATGAAGTGACTGTCTTAAGAGACTCTGGCTGCAGTGGGGTCATCGTCAGAGAAGACCTAATCGCTAAAGAACAGTTCACTGGCGATTCAAAATGGACACTCATGGCCGACAGCAAGTGTGTGAAAGCGCCAGTTGCGAAAATTCATGTCAACACCCCTTTCTACATAGGCGAAGTCGAAGCGGTTTGCCTGAAGAAGCCGCTGTATGATTTGATGATCGGGAATATCGACGGCGTGAGACGACCCGACGACCCCGATCCAGAGTGGAGTCCTGCCTCAACCCAACGCGTCGAAGTTGTGGAGGAGGATCCATTGCCATTTCCCGATGGAGACCTTACAGAGCTGCTACGGGACAATGTGGTTACTCCGGCTCAGCCCTGCCGACCAGAGATCGTCGGTGCTGTTACTACCAGGGCCCAGGCCAAGAGAGACAAGACGTCTACGCCACTGAAGGTCGCCGACAACTCCAAAGCTGCCATCGTGGACAGAGATAAGCTGATCCAGCTCCAGGAAGATGATAGTACTTTAAACAAGTACAGGAACCGCCAAGACCACGTGACCAAGGGCAGTGGCACGGTCTATTTTGAGGTGAAGGCCAAGATCCTGTACAGAATCTTCCAGCACCCGAGGGTCAACGGAGGTAAACCACTACGTCAAGTACTGGTACCATTACCCTTAAGGCGCCAGGTGATGGAAGTAGCGCATGACTCAATTATGGGAGGTCACCTAGGTATCAAGAAGACGTCAGACAGAATCCAGGCGGTGTTCTACTGGCCAGGACTTCATGCGGACGTCAGCCGTTTCTGCCGATCATGTGACATTTGCCAGAAGACCATACCTCGAGGAAGGGTCCCGAAAGTGCCTATGCAGAGGATGCCTCTGATCGACCGACCTTTCAAGAGGGTGGCCTTAGACTTAATCGGCGAAATAAGACCTCCGAGTGAAGAAGGTCATCGATGGGTACTGACTTTAGTGGACTATGCGACTCGGTACCCAGAAGCAGTGCCACTGAAGAAGATTGACACTGAAACTGTAGCAGAGGCACTGGTGGACATGTTCAGTAGGCTTGGAGTGCCTGAAGAAATTCTGACAGACCTCGGGACGCAGTTCGTCTCTGACTGCATGAAGGAGGTCAACCGACTGCTGAGCATCCGGCATTTGACTACGACACCCTACCATCCAATGTGCAACGGGCTCGTCGAGAAGTTCAATGCTACGCTGAAGTCCACCTTGAAGAAACTGTGCAGCGAGCAGCCCAGACAATGGCATCGCTACATCAACGCCCTACTTTTCGCCTACAGAGAAGTACCGCAGGAGTCCACCGGCTTTTCTCCGTTCGAGCTGCTGTACGGAAGAACCATCCGAGGGCCGATGCACATCCTGAAAGAACTGTGGACGAAAGAAGTAGACACCCCAGAGGTGAAGAACAGTTACCAGTACGTGTTTGAGCTACGAGAGAAGCTTGAGCAGACTCTCGATATAGCCAGAGAAAACCTGAAGAAGTCCCAGGACTGTGGAAAGCACTACTATGACCGTAGGGCTGTGAACAGGAAGTTTAAACCTGGCAACAAAGTGCTGGTGCTGCTACCTACTGATCATAATAAGTTGCTGATGCAGTGGAAAGGCCCGTACGAAGTGGAGACCGTGGTGGGTATCAACGACTACAAGGTGAAGGTCGGCCAGCATTCCAAGATATACCACGCCAACCTCCTTAAGCTGTACGTAGAAAGGCCATCAGAGACTGTGCACGCAGCCACAGCAGCTGTGACCGACGACAGCTTTGACAGCGAAGAACTGTTGGAACTGGGAGACTTCCACAGCAAAGAAGGCATCGATGATGTTAAGCTAGGACCGAGCTTGACGGAAGGTCAAAAATTGGAGCTCAAGGACCTTATGGGCGAGTTTCCCCACAACTTCAGCGATGTCCCTGGCTCTACAACTTTGGTCGAACACGAAGTCCACCTCACTTCGAATATCCCTGTTCGATCCAAGCCCTTCCCGATCCCTTTCAAGGCCCGTGAATCCTTGAAGAAAGACATCGATGAGATGCTGAAGATGGGCATCATCAAGGAGTCCAGTTCCCCCTACGCGTCCCCTGTCGTGGTCGTGAAGAAGAAGGACGGGAGCAACCGAGTATGCATCGACTACAGGAAGGTTAACAAGATCACCGTCTTCGACCCTGAGCCGATGCCTACCGCAGCAGACCTCTTCCGCCAATTATCGGGGAGTAGAATCTTCTCAAAGATTGACCTCAGCAAAGGTTATTGGCAAGTCCCCGTGCGTCAACAGGACATACCAAAGACTGCTTTTATAACCCCTGATGGGACGTACGAGTGCCTAAGGATGCCCTTTGGCATGGTCAACAGCGGAGCTACCCTGAAGAGAGGGATGAAGAAGATGCTCAGAGGGATGGACAATGTCGTGTGTTACTGGGACGACCTGCTAGTCCACACTCGCACCTGGGAAGAGCATCTGCAGACCTTGAGGGAGCTGTTTCACCGTCTCACAGAAGCCAACCTGACCGTGAGACCCAGTAAGTGCATTCTGGGGACTGACAACGTAGACTTTATCGGCCATTCGCTGAAAGAAGGACAGAAGGGGCTTCTACTAGAAAACGTCACCAAGATTCTGAACGCTCCACGTCCCCAAACCAAGAAGCAGGTGCGATCTTTCCTGGGGTTGGCTGGATACTACAGGGAGTTTGTACCAAACTACTCCGCCATCACAGCACCCTTGTCGGACCTGGTGCGGAAAGGCTGTCCAAACCAAGTGCAGTGGGGACCGTCTCAGGAGAGGGCATACCAGACTGTGCGCGACCTCCTTTCGAAGGATCCGGTGCTACGACTGCCCGATACTTCCAAGGAATTCGTCTTAAGGACAGACGCAGCGGACGAAGGCATCGGCGCCATACTGATGCAAGAACACGAAGGGAAACTATTTCCGGTCAGTTACGCCAGCAAGAAGCTGTCCAGGGCTGAGAAAAATTACTCGACCATGGAGAAAGAGTGCCTTGCCATCATATGGGGAATCCGGAAGTTCGAACTGTACCTTCAAGGAGTGAAGTTCGTGCTACAGACTGA
This sequence comes from Oncomelania hupensis, assembly GCA_036898135.1. Taxonomy (NCBI): domain Eukaryota; kingdom Metazoa; phylum Mollusca; class Gastropoda; order Littorinimorpha; family Pomatiopsidae; genus Oncomelania; species Oncomelania hupensis. The sequence goes on from CM072512.1 coordinate 111,937,248, forward strand.
TCACAAGCCGCTAACTTACTTGAACTCTGCCAAGTTGTGAACAGTCGGATCATGAGATGGGCTATGTACTTGCAGAACTTTAACATGCGAGTAGAATCTATCAAAGGATCGGACAATGTTGGAGCGGACTTCCTCAGCAGAGTGTGTGAGTAAAGAACATTGACTGTGTGGATGAACTGTGAACATTGACAATATCCAGATAGACTTGAAGATGAAAACCATTGACTCTGTGTAGATAAGCTGAGCGCAATTACAGTATTCAGAAAGTCTTAAATTAGTTTCAATTGAGGATTTTGTTTGTGCATTACGTTTCAACGTTGTTGAAAGAAATTGGGTAAATTTCTTCTTGAGTGGGGGGTTATGTTACGTTGAAACGTGAACGAAAGTATGTCGGAAGCGCGCACAATAGATCTAATCGTTTCGTTTTGCAAAGTATTCAATAATGGTGTTTATTTACCTTTGATTTGAGTTTGCATTGTTGTTAGGAGAGGCTTTGTATAACGTTGATAATTTGCGTTAGTCGATATTATTTGAGAATCTTCTGGATATGCGTGTTTACTCTTGATAGAAATTTCCTGATACATGTAGAAGCAAGAGGTCGTTCTGGAAGATATAAAAATATGTATTGACGTAAGTCAGTGATGACGATCTTTTATTCGATTGGTGGCAGTACGTCATTTTCTACCATGTACGAAATCTTTCCGGAAAAGAGAGAGGTTATTTAATCGTGTGCAGAGTTGCTGTTGAGAGATAGTAAAGTTGTTGATAGTGATTTGGAAAGTTGCTGTGAAAGTTGTTGAGTTGAGTTGAGAATTGTATGCAGTTGTTGATGTGTGCTGAATAAAAGTGGAAAACTTCATACGTCGACTTTGTGAATTGTATGCTGTTTGGACGGGCTGTGTGAATAAACGAATCTGAGTTACACAACTATCAGGAATTCAAGCATCGGGGCTGAATCAGATACTGATAGAAAACACCAACATCAAACTGAGTGTAACAGATAGTATAGCAGAGTGGTAGGACAGATCAGGAATGGGAAAGAGCAAATGAGGAAGACAGCGACAGTGGGAATTTAAAGCACTAAATTTCCAGAAAGTGGGGATACTATTTATACTGAAACCTCCGGCACTCCAACGGGGGTGGGGGGTGGGGGGTGGGGGGTGAACTGTTGCCGCAGTGAGTCAGTCATGCCTACAAAGGCAAGACAGGTTTTCAACTGGGCTTTCACTTTTCCCTTTATAGGTTAGAACAATCTACAGTGGCAAGATTGCTCATGACCCCAATGGGTATTTATGACAGTTAAGCACAGCGGAAATAACCAATCAGCTGTATGTCTCGGCGGAAATATCAGTTTAATAATGTACCCAAGAAAGCTGATTATCTAACAGTGTCAAACCTAATTAGTTGCTTGCTTGGCGAGATCCGGTATAACGCAGTTAAAACAATAGATCTTCAGTTTTGAATATTATTGTTTAGTTGCACCTACGCGTGTGGTCATTTATCTGGTTTAGGTCGCCTCTTATCAGTAAAGTGATTCAACTTAAAATATGACAATCACACTTGCGATGACCCAAACAGTACGGATAGCACACTACTCCTGATAAGGACAGCCTGTTTCTCCTCCCTGTTCGAGAATCTCGAGGTCCGACATTGTGAAGAGTGAAGAGCAAAAACTTCTACATTCCCGGTCCTTCCTTTGTTCAGACTTGTTACTTTGGTGCAAGTTTCGTGATTAGGCCTATATAATAAACACTACAAAAAGTTAAATACTAGAGATTGTGTTCTTCGTTGTTTTATCTAGCTGTCATATTGGTCTCTGTGCGTCTGTCGTACTATTGCGATGCTGATAACGTGTTTACAATTGTGATTCTGTGGTCTGCATTTCACCAAGGACGATGAATATCCCGGTATACAATTCTTGTTTATTTAATTTAGTTTTTGTTCCTTTGTTTGTTTGTTGTTTTTTATACGGGGGAAATTGGAGACTTTCGATACGAATAATGAATGACCGCAAGCATTCCAACTTCAAGATCAGGGTCATGAGTTTGCAAATTTTAATAATAATAATAATAATAATAATAATAATAATAATAATAATAATAATAATAATAATAATAATAATAATAATAATAATAATAATACAGTATAGCGTGGAACCCCAATAAAAATGGACTTGCCACCCTTTAAAATTAAAAAAAAGATAATACTCTTAAATATAGGGTAAAAACATGGTCAGTTAAATACTGTTGAATCAAAAGTGTGTACGTTATTTACAGTTTACACACACAGACTCGCATGAGCGCCTGGCAAAAAACAACAACAACGACCCCCGTGAGGGTGCAGGGGGTTTCAGTATAAAAAGTATCCCCACTTTCTGGAAATTTAATGCTTTAAATTTCCACTGTCGTTGTCTTTCTCCTTTGTTCTTTCTCATTCCTACTCTGTTCTATAAATCTACTATGCTATCTTCTTCTTCACTAGACCAGTCATCTACCTTTTTTCTTGAAAACTCTTCCGGGACAAAACTCCTCATTTGAGTGTGAGGTCTGTTGGATCAGCTTGGGAATATTGGACGCTTTCTGCCAAATGGTCACTGGGGCTTCCTATCATGTTATTATTTAGCAATGTAGGCATTTTATATGTATGTGTTTTGTTGATATTTTATAATAATGTTTATATTCTATTTTGTTTTTGTATACGGGGGTTAGTTAAATTAGAGTATAGCCTCAGCGTCCCCTGCGTGGGATGTCTTTATTGTAAAGTGACCGGCTGGTGGAGTGCCTTCAGTGTTGCCACTAGGGTTGTTTCGGCAGATCTTTTATGCGGGTCGGGGGCGAGTCCTCTTTCGGCAAAGCTGTGGTCTTTATTTTGTGGTCCTGATTCGGCTATACTGATCCTGATTTTACTCGGAAGAGTCCGCTGGACCTAAAGCATTAATCAAGTAATGTAATGTAATGTAACAACAACAACGAAACATCTCCTGACTGAATAAAAGATGTTTTTGGACTGATTCTGAATGTACATGTAAAATGGAAGATTATGAACACAACACTTTTTCTGTTTTATGATGAACAGGAATAGGGATACTAGTACTACAACAATTCTAGATTGCTCACCACTGGGGCTATACGAACGATAACCGAAGAGTAAATTGTTTGTCATTTGTCCTGAGTATGTCTATTTTGTCACTACAAACATATACGTGTATCTGTGTTAGTAACATAGGTTATCGAAGTTGGACGTGGTAAGTTCTCGGATTACCAAAAAACACTGTATCAAAACTGTATATTTTTAGGTTGTGTAAGGTTTATGAACACTACCACTTCCATCAGAATAAAAAATCTCACATGTGCACACACACACACACACACGCACACACACACGCACACATACATACAAACATACACACATACAAGCGCACGTGAAAGGTCATTCTGCGTAGCTGAGATTTGCTGAGGCTTATGCTGGCCTCTCATTAGACACCGCGTCCGGCCAAGCTTTATCTAGGTTGAGTGTGATTGTAACCAACTTTAATTTTCGCTTCAGTCAGTGGTGGTGTGTTATTTTTTTAAGTGCGTTGTAGAAAAGAAATGATGTATTTTAAGGTTTATAATAATAATAATAATAATAATAATAATAATAATAATAATAATTATAATTATACAGGATGCTATATACGCGCCTTTCCCCAAATCAATCAGGCTCAAAGTGCGGCGATCTATACCAACATACACGCTCACCTGTCTCATCCACCCTCACACACACCAAATACACATCCATCACTCAAACAGGTGGTGTAAAGGCAGGGAGATCGCTATTAGAAGACGGAAAGAAAATCGAATTTTTATTTGTGAAATTATTTTATATTGACTGCGTTTGTACCATTATTGAAGGGAGCGAGGAAACCGGAGTGCCCGGAGAAAACCCTCGGTGACCTCAATAGTCTCGTACCTAAGTCACATACGTTCGCAACTTGCGGGAATCGAACCCGCGACCTTCGGCATAGGAAACCGGCGACTTATCCACTGCGCCACGAGGCCACCCCAAGTTCAAGTTTAAGAAGGCGTTACGGAAGGGAAGGGTTGATTACTAGAAATAATAATAATAATAATAATAATAATAATAATAATAATAATAATAATAATAATAATAATGGATAACAATAATACTGGATGCTATACGCGCCTTATTCATAAATCAGACTCAAAAAGCGGCGATCAAACACTCCCACACAAACAACAAACACGCATTCATCACTCAAACATGTGTTGTAAAGAAACGTCGCTTTTAGAAGACAGAACGGCAATCGAATTTTTATTTGTTAAATTTTAGATTGAGTGCATCAAATACCATTATTGAAGGAAGGGAGAAAACCGGAGTACCCAGAGAAAACCCTCGGTGACCTCAATAGTCTCATACCTAAGTCACATAAGTTTGCCTCTTGCGGGAATCGAACCCGCGACCTTCGGCATAGAGAACCGGCGACTCATCCAATCAATCAATTTATTTAAAGTCTGTTCACAAATTATGTGATTTTAGACTATAAAGCAAAAAACAAAATAATACTATAAATGATAAGGTGGAAAAAGGAAATACAAATAAATGGATAAATAAATCATAAATAATAATGATTAAAAGAAAACAAAATTGAAGAAAAAGAATACAGCAGCTATAACAAAACCATAAGAACTTATACTTAAACAATGTAACCATTGAAGCACCATCATCTTAACATATAAAATACATCGAATAAAATAATTATAACACTTTTTCTATCTGTGTAGACTAAGCGACTAATCCACTGCGCCATGAGGTCACCCTATAATAAATATATAATAGCCAGTTCCACCATTATGTTCCTCTGTTTTCATTATTAAGGGAGTTCTCTAAAAAGGTACTTTTAATAATAAAATATGATATAAGTGGCTGGGTTGGTGCTGAATTGTCTCTTTTTAAATCTTTTAAGATGTACATTGGTGTGAATCAATGCGTGATGTATCTTCGTAAATGTTTTTTTTTTTTTTAAACATTATTGTTACCTTTTTAATTGCTTTTTACTGACAGCAATTGCATGTTAGAACCTTTCTTGTGAGATAATAAAGTTTTGTGAATCTGAATCTGAATCTGAATTCGAATGTGCATTCATTGGGCAGAGTTTGCACAGTGAGTCATATTTTAATTCTCAGCGCTGCTCCGCGGCTGCCATGTTTTCTCTAAGCACGCGACCCGAAACTCCTCTCGCATGAATGACAACGTGGCAAAAATCTTGAATTAATCCTAAATCGAGCGTGCTAGCTATTATATAAAAACCTGTTCATAAATAAAATGATAAAACCATTGCGCGATGAAATCCTCATTAAACGCTTTGCACATGTCTGCTTTATTCCATTCCCAAGGTCCGTACTCACCAAGAGCACACGGCACTATGTAACTCTTCATGTAATTTTTTTATAGTTGGGCTACTGTACTGAGACAACCCTCTCCTTCCTACTGTACTAGCACCTGGCATACCCCCAATGTAACACTTACTCTCTAGGGCGCAAAACTGAGAATCATTACCTGTCGATGCTACCTGTATTTATGAATGAATTTTTTTGGTTAAGTGCCCTTCATGTTTTATCCTCTTTGGGCATACCTGCACGGCGTAATCCTAGGACTCTCTAAATATTCCCATCCCATCCTATTTTCCACACCCCACCCCACCCCACGCCTCCCACCCTTCACTCACACACGCACACACAAACACACACACACACTCACACACAAACACACAGAGATGTTTTCATTATTTTATTATTTTTTATTGACACTTTCTCTCTCTCTCTCTCTCTCTCTCTCTCTCTCTCTCTCTCTCTCTCTCTCTCTCTCTCTCTCTCTCTCTAAGTTTGACCTTGTGTTGCGTTTTGCTGCATAAAAGGACAAAGTTCCGCAATTCCAAAGAGAAGTATGCCTGCCGTAGGCTGGAATGATTTCTGATATTCAGTGTGTGCTTGGGCCGTAAATATCGTTTTAAAGGAAAGGGGGTGGGGGTGAAGGGGTGAATGGAGGTGGGAAGGGGGAGGGGAGAACCGGGAAGATGTGCGTGACGCTGCGTTATAATTGAGGTTGTACTTAGTGTACTGGTGAAGTACGCGAGCTACCGTTTCGGTTGAGCGGTTATGTCGGGTGTGCAACATCAGGTGCACTTTCTACTTGCCCTTGGTCTTGTTCTTGTTGTTAAGTCCTTTCCCTCTTCTTCTTGTTCTGTATCTTGTTGTTGTTGTTGTGGTTGTTGTTGTTGTTGTTGTGGTGGTGGTGGTGGAGGTGGTGGTGGTGGTGGAGGTGGTCTAAAATCACTATGTGCACAAACCTTAAATGAAGTAAATGAATGTTGTTGTTGTTGTTGTTGTTGTTATTGTTGTTGTTGTTGTTATTGTTGTTGTTCTTCCTAACATTAAAAAAATAATAATAATAACGTCATCGTTGTTTGTGTGAACCAGATCAACAATAAAAGTTAATTTGAGGTAATTATCTCAAGCGATCACACTAGTTATATGATCATATAAGAGTTTATTAACCCACATTATTGAGGTAAAAGGTCTCCAATGGGCATGTAGGCAGCTTAAAAAGTGTTTGAGTTCCCTGAAAACATCAAGGGTTACGTTAGCAGAGGGATTTTTAATGCTGTCTTTGAGCGTCACTTCATACTACAGGCACGGTATTGTTTCCTGCCGGCTAGTTAATTGCAACGCATCGGGTTTGTTGATCACGCCCCCTCCCCCCCACCTCCCTCCTCCCACGTTTGTTTATATTTCGCCTTTGGCATGCACCCTAAGGGAGATAAGCCATTTTCGGCTATCGCAGACGACCTTTTGAACCCTCGGACATGTCGTTTAGATTCAAATTTCACAAATTTTAGTCGCACAAAATGCGTATATACTTTATGTATGAATACTTATATAAGTAAGTAGCTACTTCTTAAAGTGAATTAAGCATCTCTCTTTCACTCTCTCTCACACTCACTCTTTCTCACTCTCTCCCCCCTCCCTTCCTTCCTTCCTACCTCCCTCCCTCCCCCCTCTCTCTCAATTTTAATATAGACATCAGACCTTAAGTATTGTAATTGGAATATACAACCCCGTACACGCGCAAAATCACCTCCTCTCTCTCTCTCTCTCTCTCTCTCTCTCTCTCTCTCTCTCTCTCAGTTTATTAACATTCCAAGTCCAATACTTCAATACTCCAATTTCACTTAAGGGTATCATCAACTCGTCCTAAGTATTGGACCCAGTGACAATGTGTACTAATTACATAAAGCTTGGTTTTACCGCATAACAACTACAGAGAGATAGAGAGAGACTATAGAGACAGAATGATGCAGGTCTACGTTGATATAGACTACAACATCCGAAGTATTCTATTGTTGGCATTGATACAATACAATACAATATAACTTTATTGTCTGATGTTCATCACATACAGAAATTTGTCTTTGGCTTGTCGTCCGGTAGAAGCATGCAATATATCCATTTTATATACACAAACAGCAGAGAGGAGAAGATTAGTCAGTATTAGCCTCATAATGCTTTCCATGAAAAAGTTAGTTTTTTGACACGTCTCTCATCTACGGCGGAAAGGATTACGGGGAAAACCTTTATTTTATGCTCTACAAGTGGTTAGAACATTTGAGTATGAGTGATATGAGAGTAAACGGATCCCAGTTTCATATTACACTCAGTACAGTGACTAGATTATGGAGATCTATATGATGCTGGAGAATCAGCTCAGCGCAAAAGGGCCTGAAATTTCTACCTTATTTGTCTTTTGTGCGTAGTATGCGTAGGCCTAACATAGCTCATTGCTTGCTCATAAATACCTTACTTAACAATTCAACAATCTGAGACGGAAGCACAGAGGGTAAAACTTAGCTGAAATCGAACTGTTGTGATACATCGCTTGCGCAGAGTGCTGCGCTCCCTTGTCATCTCCATCTTCCTATATGCTTGCAAAGCATGGACCCTCACAGCAGATCTACAACGAAGAATACTAAGCATGGAGATGAGGTGCTACAGAAGACTTCTGGGCATTTCCTATACCCAACACATCACCAACGACGAAGTCCGACAGACCATCACACAAGCCATTGGACAACACGATGACCTGCTCACAGTGGTGAAGAAACGGAAACTCCGATGGTATGGCCACGTCACCAGATCATCAGGCCTTGCAAAGACCATTCTGCAAGGCACAGTACAAGGAGGTAGAAGAAGAGGGAGACCGAAAAAGAGGTGGGAGGACAACATTCGAGAATGGACTGGTTTGACACTGAGCGAAGCCATCAGGGCTGCTGAGGACAGAGAAAGATGGAGTATGCTGGTTAAACGATCATCTGTGGTGCCCCTACGACCTCCGGGTTACGGGACAGGATAGAGGATAGGATAGGGCAGAGTGCGAGTTGAGGATCCAGTATATGTTTAGGTTTATGGTGCACTTTACGATTACTGGTACACAGCAAAGCTGAGATTCGCCGTATACGTCTCACTAGTGGAGAGCCTAAACGTGTAGGCCTGGGCTAGCCTCTGCTACGCAGTGTGTATCACTGGGTGTTGGAAGCTCGAAATTCCCTAATTAGATCACACCGACTGAAGTCGTACCTACCATATGTGCTAAAACACACACACACGCACACACATACACACACACAAGCTTTGCCAACCCGTTTACTAGACGCGCAATTATGAATGGGAGAAGTTATGTCTTAACATATTCCCATAACTACTAGCTCACTCATTCATTCACTTCAGCAGCGACAATGCGAGTTCCTCGCCTGGGCTCCACCAGCAACAGAGACAACGGACAATTGAATTTATGCGCTATATGGTGTTCTAGTTTAATAGTGTTGTTCGTGATATTTTATGAATTCACATGACTGATTTTGCAGGACAGGACCCCGTACTCAAATGTAAGTAAAGCTTAATTTGATGGCATGTATCAACATCATTAATAAAGAAACGGTATTGGCATTATTGTTTATTTTAAATCTTAAGGACCGGTGTGATATATTCCTTGTATCTTAACTTGGCAATACAGTTTTTTGAGGTGACTTGACTTTGACTTGGTTAATTATGGACAGAGATGTTTGGGAACAACCTATTTGTTATCTGAGCCTGTCTCCTTCCCTCTTTAAAACAATATAACTAACACTGTAACAGCGAATGTTAATATTATATAACTAATATAAAAATCTGCTTTCATTTTTAACTCAAGGGCGATGATGTAGCTTTTACGTGTGTGTTTCGGTGGTTGTGGAACTTACTTGATTTTGAGTTTTGATTAGATTTTTGACACTTTATTGTCCCTTTTTATCGGGAAATTCTGGACCGCCTCCCCTGGGGAAGGCGTAGTCTCAGCCTGTGGCGCGCCCAAACCCAACCTACCTGATATTAGTGGTGTTTTTGAAATTTTGCTGGGGGAGCAAACAGGAGTACCCGGAGAAAACCCCCAGACGTTGCCTGAGTCGATCGAAAGTAAATAATAATGGGAGAAACATAACGCCCAGAGGCAAGATCGATCCCACACCTCTCAGGCGCCATTAATTTCTAGTTTATGGGCAAGGAAAGTTAGTCCCGTCTTGTACCACGCGGCCACAACGCGGCCACAAACATATAATACAGAACGGGATAAAATGTTTTTGTGTAAAACGCATGAAAAAATATTTCGCCTACAGCATGCATGGGTAAGCTTATTGGATTAAACAAAACAATCTTGCAAGTTAACGCAATTGACGACTTTTAGATTCGACCTGACCTTTGATCAGCACATCGCTGTAGTGTTTTTTTAGCTGGTAAACGCGCTATTTAAAACCGTTAATTTACTTTCTAATTTGTTTCCTTCTTTTATTCAAAACTTTTGTTTTACCGAAATGTCTCTTCACCCAACAACCGGAAAAGTTATGGGAACAAGTTCACAATTTACCTCTCCCCAAAAAGTTCAGTTCAGAATTTTATGTTGTCTGTTGAAGCTAGGTAATATTAAACAAAAACAGAAAACTACAATAATATGAAATAAAATAAAATTATAACCATTACCAACTGGTGATTTTAAAAGAACATGACCAATAATAATAATAATAATAATAATAATAATAATAATAATAATAATAATAATAATAATAATAATAATATGACAGAGTCCAAATTATGGTTTTAATACAATGTTAGAAGTGTACCACAGTTGTTGGAATTGATGTAACATTTTAACAAATTTTAGAAGCGTACTACAGTTGCTGGAAATGCTTAGCTTTGATCTAAAGAAGTCTGTGTTAGTGTTGATAATAAGAGGTTATACAAACGAAAACGTCATTAGCGCCGAATTATCCAAACCTTAAGGAAGCGGAAGATAAATGAATTGTTGAGATAGATGGTTAAAAGGAGTAGTGGAAATGTCAGAAATTGTTTTGGGTTTTGTGAAATTAAAACAAAAAACAGGAAATAAGAAGTAAAACAAGAAATATGTTGATTATGGGAGTGGGTTATAAAGGAAATTTGTGAAGCATGAATATAAATAAAGACATTGATAGGTTTGGTTACTCAGCAATACAGAGTTATTGTATAATATATTTGTAAATATTAAGAGATGTGGAAGTGATTACAAGTATAGATGCAATATTAGTAATTTAGAAATAATGGTTTAGAGGTAAGGTGAATGTTTATAAGTGATAAGGTAGGTAGTGAGGAGATGTCTTGGTCTGGGAAAGTAATTTTTTATTAAAGTTAGAGGAAAGACGTGGAGTGTGGTTAACGTAATTCTGTTTCACCTTTAACATCGCGTAGCCGGTTAGGTGGCGAGTGAAACTCCACAGAATGGTTTAAGGATGGTAAGAGATAGTGAGACGGTTTTGGGAAAGTGTCTGGAAATTAATATTAATAAGAGAAAGAACGCATGTCCATATAGGTGTTGTTATAAATATTCATAATTGCACAGTTGACCAATCGTTATTAAGTTGGGAGGCGAAATGTTGAGGCTGAATACCCATTTTGATACATAAGATGATGCACGAGTGAAGGGAGCTAGCCACCGCTCTCTGTCTCAGCTCTCAGTTTCTTTGTTCTCTGCCTCCACATTAAGTGATGGAATTATACTAGAAAGGTAGGATGAAGATTTTGTATTTTAATGTTTTGATGTGTGTTGTGCAATAAATAAATAGTTAGAAAAACAAAATGAAAGAGTTGTGGTTTAGCAAATTAAATATCTCGAAAAACTTTCTCTCAAGTTGTCTGTGTAAAACATTGTCTCCGTAGAATGCTATAGTTGATCCCCAGACGTGAAGGCGATGAGCTGACCGCGTCATAATAATAACGGATTTTTATATAGCGGGTACTCCAGCCTATGACCAGACTCACCACGCTTTACATAGTCATTACATAAAAAATACATGCACTCTATTACAATATCTGGATGATATAAAATGCCTTATTTTGATTGGCCATATTTCTGGGTATTAATACCATGTTCTTTTAATTTTGGCATAATAATTTGGCATTCAAACAAAATATGTTCTACACATATTTTTCCTGAACATGGACAAGTAACGTTCGAAGAGTATTTTATACACCAATAGTGTATTCTTAATTTAATTTTTGACATCCTTCCCCAGAAAGAAAGGTAACAAGATGTCATATGTAGCACTTTATAACGACGAACACAGCATATAGTTTGTAGCCTGCCACGCATACACACGTATCGTTACATACCCCTATGCTACACTGTTTAGAGTACCAGGAAGTATAATTCTGTGGAACCTGCTGCTGAGGAGCTTAAGATTACAAAGTGAATGTCCTATTTACAAGGACGGTCATGCAAAACACATTGATAGACAGATGACAGATCTACATTGGTATAATAACTAACCAGCTGTATTATAAAACAAATTCTCGTAGACTAAATTAATTCTGAAGTTTGCACATTATCGGCCTGTTTGTTTTGTGGTCGGTCATTCAACAAAATACAGGACAGAGACTCTATCACTGTATTTATACAATATTGGTAATTACTTGGCACAGCAGAGCTTTATTTATTTATTTATTTATTTATTTATTTTAAAAACTACAACACATTCGTTGCAGTGTATGCTATAAAGTAAATTGGGCTTAAGGTCCAGATTACACATTTGCGCAAAACAACTAATATAATGTTGTTGTTGTTGTTGTTTCAAATTTTATTCATCAGATTAACATAAGTTGTACTGATGTAACATAAACAAATTACGAAATCTACCATGCGCACATCATAGATATTTTCCACATTATCAAACCATAAACATTATTATACTACTGACATACACATACATTTGTAACAACATACATTCCCTTATAACAATTAGTTCACATTAATAAACACATTTTTTTAAAAATAAATAAATAAACAGTGGAACCGTTCAACTTCACCTGTGAAGAACGAAGTATTTATAAATGTCATTTTACGTCTTACAGAAAGTTGAAGTTTGGCCTCCAAGCCCCTACACCTCCACACCCCATTAAAAAAATAAAAAAATAAAAATTAATAATAATAATAATAATAATAATAATAATAATAATAATAATAATAATAATAATAATAAAATTAAAAATGATAAAATAATAATAATAATAATAATTATTATTATTTATTAAAAAGAACTAAAAAATAAAATAAAATAAAATAAATAAAAAAACTCAAAACTAAAACAAATTAATAAATAATTTCCACCCCCTACCCCCCACCTTCCCTCCTCTCCCAAACCGAAATAAATAATTAATAAATATTTATTGAAACTAATAATGCTTAATTAAATAAAATAGGTACAAAAAATTAAATTAAAAAAAAAATGGCTAGACTAATTGTAAAAAATAAAAATATAATATAATGCCGGATTCGCGCTAAGAGATGACATGACTGTTTGCTTTAATATTCAAATTTTAATCTAAACGTCGTGTCTGAGCGTTTCAAAGGTCGTCTTGTACCAGCAGTGAATGGTTAGATTACAGATACAGTGCACACATACAAGCGGGGTGGAGCGTGACGAATAAGCCCCAAATGCGTTGCTGTGTTGATGCGTTAGCCCAAGGAAACCATTTCGTGCCTGCTGTTTGAAGTGTCGCTCAATGACGGCGTTTGAGGTCCCATCTGGTAGCGAAACCCCGTAACATTATCAGAGGAACCAATCACGTTTAAAACTGCTGCAACGATAATCGGATTGCTTTCATCTCAACAATTGTGGACGAATAACTCTTCTACTATCATACTAGCTATTGCTTGAAGAAATGATCTCAGACTCCGTTTTGATCGATTGTACTACAACATTTTATATAATTATACTCTAACATGAGATAAAACAGATATAAAGTCTTAGGTTACGATGACGCATAATAGTGATAGTTAGTACTATTATCTAAGCGAAACGGAATGTAACGCCAAGTGGAGTAACTGCGTAGTACTATATACTTTCTTAATAACCGCCTTTCTGCACAGATGCTTTGCTTGTTGAATGTTGGGTTTTGTGACGCACTTGTTCAGCTTAGTGCAGGAATGTACAGAACTAAATACTTTGAGCTTATTTAAGAGCAAACTGCATTATGACTAGTCCTTTCTTGTCAAGTATTTTTTAAACACAGTATAGTAGTCAACTCAAGTCAAATCAGTAAGTCGAAATGTACATAAATACTTTAGCTTAGTGTAGAGCAAAGTAAAGATGACTAATCACTCTTTTTTGTCAAATGTGTGCCACAATACATCGATAGTATTTAGACATAATGCCTTTAAATGCGTGATTTTGTTCCACTGACAAGCACACATCCGATCTTCATGTCATTGTAGGATTTCCTAGGTATAACTTGAAATGTGCTTATATTCAAATGCTGCCCGTTTTAAAGCATAGTCGTTATTCTTTGCCACAGGAGCCCGTATTTAATGATACGCGAGCGTCGGTCTATGATAACGTCCCCCCCCCTCTCTCTCTCTCTGTCTCTCTTTGTCTCTCTCTGTCTCTGTCTGTCTGTCTGTCTGTCTGTCTCTGTCTCTCTGTCTCTGTCTCTCTGTCTCTCTGTCTCTGTCTCTGTCTCTCTCTCTCTCTCTCTCTCTCTCTCTCTCTCTCTCTCTCTCTCTCTCTCTCTCTCTCTCTCTCTCTCTCTCTCTCTCTCTCTCTCTCTCTCTCTCTCTGTTCTATCAAGGTTGACGCTGGCGAATCCAGATACGGCCGCCTGTGGGTTTTTTGCCTATGTGGACGAAGATCTGTTATTTTCAACGATCGGATACATTCAATCCAAAATAATGTCATATGGCCAAGTGACTTGACTTTAAATGTCGAAATGAAAGCAACACACTTTAAGAAGAAATGTGAAGCTAAGCTTACTGCACGATTCTAAAACGGATGGCAAGATAAATAAACGTTGGAGCAATACGGGATTGGTATTCGTAAACGGTTTTACGGTAACCAAGACACAGATTTCTTGATGAAATTAAAATTAAATAATAATGTATTTTATTTAGCGCATACATCAACTTTTCATTAATAATGCAATTTATGTAGCGAATATATCAATGTATATATAACAACAGCAAGAAGGTCTACCAGACTGTGAAGCGGCTGACAAGTGTTAAACAGCCCAAGGTCTCCACGATCCAAAGCAAGTCTGGCATATGCCTTACAGAAGAACAAGAAGTCTTGGACAGATGGACAGAGTACTGCTCTGACCTTTACAACCACACTCCAAACAGAGACCCCTCAGTTCTAGCATGTCCTGAGAACAGAGAAGAAGAAGAAATCCTCCCAATTCTCCGCGAAGAAGTTGAGGAAGCAGTGCAGTCGCTGAAGAAGAGGGAGTCAGCGGGAGTGGACAACATACCCGCGGAACTGCTTCAAGCAGGAGGAAAAGCGATGATTGATGCGCTTACCATTATTTGTAACAAAATCTGGCAGAGTGGGGAATGGCCTACACCATGGACCCAGTCGCTTGTCATCACTCTTCCCCCCAAAAAAGGTAACCTTCAGGAATGGGAAAATTACCGCACCATCTGCCTCATCAGCCATCCCAGCAAGGTCCTCCTGAAAATAATACTCAACAGGTTGAAACCCCAAGCTGAACAAATCATAGCTGAAGAACAAGCAGGATTCAGGGCAAGGCGAAGTACCACTGAACATATTTTCAACTTCAGAATAATTTGCGAGAAATACTTACAGCACCACTAACATCTAGATCATGTGTTCATAAACTTCAAAAAGACGTTTGACCGAGTCTGGCATGCAGCTCTGTGGGCAACCATGAGAGTGTACAACATCAGCCCTAAAATTTTTGAAGTCATCAAAAGCCTGCATAACAAGGCTACCAGTGCAGTCCTCCAAACAGCGCCATCGGAAACTGGTTCAGAACAACAATCGGTGTGCGTCAGGGATGCCGAATCTCTCCAACACTCTTCAACATCTTCCTAGAGCGCATCATGTCAGATGGCCTTGCAGATCACGAAGGCACAGTCAGCATAGGGGGAAGAGAAATCTCCAACCATCGTTTTGCGGATGACATTGATGAATTGGCTGGAGAGGAACAAGAACTTGAACAGCTGGTACAGAGGCTTGACACCACCTCCAGAGCCTATGGAATGGAAATAATTGCAGAGAAGACCAAAATGATGACCAACAACACCAATGGCATCAACACGGACATCAAAGTCCAAGGCCAATCCCTCAACACAGTGCATAGCTTCAAATATTTAGGAGCCATTGTATCACAAATATTAGGCTCACAAAAAAGTAGGAATAACTATGCCAAAGGTCATCTTAGCGTTAAATAAACATTATATGATCCCACTCCCCCCCTTCCCTCACCTCCCACCCTTCACCCGCCACCCTCGCAATTTTGATCTCGACCTCAGGCGCAAATCTCTCAGCTCAGAATGCAAATAGCTTACGTGGGGATATTCTGCATGAATGAATGAACATTAAGGTTTAAACGTCTACACCCACCAATGGAAATATGGCAGACGGGAAGGGTAACCATCTCAGGGAAGATGAGGTTAGGAATCTAAATGAACACTGAACCACCAGAGCAATCATGCTGCTAAGATAAACAGTAATAAAAAGTCAACGCTTATAATATGTCGCCCTATCCTATCCTATCCTGTCCCGTAACCCGAAGGTCGTAGGGGCACCACAGATGATCGTTTAACCAGCATACTCCATCTTTCTCTGTCCTCAGCAGCCCTGATGGCTTCGCTCAGTGTCAAACCAGTCCATTCTCGAATGTTGTCCTCCCACCTCTTTTTCGGTCTCCCTCTTCTTCTACCTCCTTGCACTGTGCCTTGCAGGATAGTCTTTGCAAGGCCTGATGATCTGGTGACGTGGCCATACCACCGAAGTTTCCGTTTCTTCACCACTGTTAGCAGGTCATCGTGTTGTCCAATGGCTTGTGTGATGGTCTGTCGGACTTCGTCGTTGGTGATGTGTTGGGTATAGGAAATGCCCAGAAGTCTTCTGTAGCACCTCATCTCCATGCTTTGTATTCTTCGTTGGAGATCTGCTGTGAGGGTCCATGCTTCGCAAGCATATAGGAAGATGGAGATGACAAGGGAGCGCAGCAGTCTTACTTTGGAATGTAGACTGATGGTCCTGTCTTTCCAAATGGGCTTCAACCTTGTCAGGGCAGCAGTTGTTTGTGCGATCCTGGAGAGGACTTCCTGTCGGGACCCATTGTCTGATACAATGGCTCCTAAATATTTGAAGCTATGCACTGTGTCGAGGGATTGGCCTTGGACTTTGATGTCCGTATTGATGCCATTGGTGTTGTTGGTCATCATTTTGGTCTTCTCTGCACTTATTTCCATTCCATAGGCTTTGGAGGTGGTGTCAAGCCTCTGTACCAGCTGTTCAAGTTCTTGTTCCTCTCCAGCCAATCCATCAATGTCATCTGCAAAACGAAGATTGGAGATTGCTCTACCCCCTATGTCGCCCACCTATGGAATTACCTTTGTAAAATATTTATGTGCGATTTTTTAACGGTGTTTTTTCTTACCACTTTCAGCTACATAATCTTATATAGTGCGTTTTTTCTAAATAATCATTTGTTTTCAAACAATGTAAGATTTCTCTAAATAATATATTTTGCCCGTAATCAACTTATTATTTACCTAAACAATAAATTATTTACGTAAACAAATCATAATATATGTAAATAAGGTATTGTTGCTAAATAAGGAATTATATACTACAAGTGCAGTCCTCTACAACAGCGCCATCGGAAACTGGTTCAGAACAACAATCGGTGTTCGTCAAGGATGCCTACTCTCTCCAACACTCTTCAATATCTTTTTAGAGCGCCTCGTGTCAGATGGCCTTGCAGATCACGAAGGCACAGTCAGCATAGGGGGAAGAGCACTATCCAACCTCGTTTTGCGGATGACATTGATGGATTGGCTGCAGAGGAACAAGAACTTGAACAGCTGGTACAGAAGCTTGACACCACCTCCATAGCCTATGGAATAGAAATAAGTGCAGATAAGACCAAAATGATGACCAACTACACCAATGGCATCAACACGGACATCAAAGTCTAAGGCCAATCCCTCAACACAGTGCATAGCTTCAAATATTTAGGAGCCATTGTATCAGACAATGGGTCCCGATAGGAAGTCTTCTCCAGGATCGCACAAACAACTGCTGCCCCGACAAGGTTGAAGACCATTTTGAAAGACAAGACCATCAATCTACATTCCAAGGTAAGGCTGCTGCGCTTCCTTGTCATCTACATCTTCATATACGCTTGCGAAACATGGACCCTCACAATGGTCTACAACGAAGAATACAAAGCTTGGAGATTAGGTGATACAGAAAACTTCTGGGCATTACCTATAGCCAGCACATCACCAACAACGAAGTCCGACAGACCATCACACAAGCCATTGGACAACGGGATGACATGTTCGCAGTGGTGAAGAAACGGAAACTCCGATGGTATGGCCACGTCACCAGATCATCAGGTCTTGCAAAGACCATCCTTTAAGGCACGGTGCAAGGAGGCAGAAGAAGGGGGAGACAGAAAAAGAGGTGTGAGGACAACATTTGAGAATGTACTAGCTTGACAATGAGCGAAGCCATAAGGTTTGCTGAGAACAGAGAAAGATGGAGTACGCTGGTTAAACGATCATCTGTGGTGTCCCAACGACCTTCGAGCTACGGGATAGGATAGGATAGAAAGGAATTATTTACCAATATAATGCATTAGTTAGCAGATTGTGTGAAATAATGTATTATTTAGAAATGTTTCTTACTACTACTACTACTACTACTACTACTACTACTACTACTACTACTACTACTACTACTACTAAGAGAATTTACATAGCGCTTTTTCCTAATGACATCAATTCAAAGCGCAATTCTCACGCAGTTATACTTAACGTCAACAACGAAATACATACGGAAAAAAGTGAAACAAAAACGAGACATTCATAAATTATGCAAAGACATAATACAAACATGAAAAATAATGTTTACAAGTAAAATATAAAGATGAGGGAACTAGGAGGAGGAGAAGAGCAGCCAAGGGGGAGTGCGGTTGCTGGGGGCGGACAGTGTGGAGGCGTTGGTCTGAATCAGAAAACAGGGAATGATAATGGTGATGGGAGCCGAGGTCATACATCTAAACAAGGAAGAGATGCGTTTTCAAGTTGGACTTGAAAGTGGCTATATTCAGAGCGCTGCGAAAAGAGAGATGAAGAGAGTTCCAAGTTGAAGGACAAAGCACTGAGAAGGATCCGGCAGAAAAGAGTTTGTAGCGGGGTATTTGTAGCATGAAAGTGTCATAATGATTTGTTTATCTATATAATGCATTATTTGGCAGATTTTCCAAATAATATATTATATAGAAAATGTTACTAAAAATGTATTATTTACGTAAACAATTTATCGTTTAGGGACTGCAATTTTTATTATTTAGGGGATTCCAGGATTCGCCGGAAAACTTGGTTTTTATCATTTGAATGCTTTCTATAATTAAATACAATGTCTTTCCAAAGATTGTGAATCCAACATTAGTGTTATTAATTATTTATTTTTCAAAACAAATCACTTTACAAATTCGAAGATAAAACGTCTGTAACGTCCCAAACACAAACGAAAGGTCAAGGTCAGTTTTGTGGGTGGGTATTCAGTGTTTCGAGTATCTCCGCCAGAAAAAAAGTCTGCTTTCCTTTTTGTATTTATTTGCAACAAAACGTAGAGAAATATGTACAAGAAGTGGCAGTTGCAGGAATATTGCTTTTTTTGAAAAATTGGAATCAACGCCTGCTTTTTTTCCCCACAAAATCGCCGTTAACATGCGAGTTCTCCATGTTTATTTACTCTGAAGGCAATCCCACCAATGCAGAAATAATGATGGATCCCTCTTTTCCGGAGCCGTTATGGCTGCAGTTTCGAATACTAATACTGTTGCGAACATAATAAAAAATAAAGTGAAATAAAGCAATCGCCTCATTTTAAATCGCAAAACAGCGTAAAATCATGATTTCCCTATTTTTGTTTTTCATTACACGCACCTCACAGTAATACGACTTGGATCTACGAATCTCTTAAATAATGAAAATTGCACTCTCAAACAATTAATTGTTTACGTGAATAATACAGTATTAAGCAAATTCTGTTAAATAATCTATTAGCCTATATAGTTAATCAAATCAGTATTAGAAACATATCTAAATAATACATTATTTCACAAAATCTGCTAAATAGTGCATCATATAGGTAAATAATTCCTTATTTAGCAACAATGCCTTATTGACCTATATCATGATTTATTCACATGAACAATAATTATATTGTTTAGGTAAATAATAAGTCATTTAAAGACAAAAGATATTATTTAGAGAAATCTTACATTGTTTGTAAACAAATGATTATATAGAAAATACGCTTCCAAATAAAGATTATTTAGCTGAAAGTGGTGAAGATAAATATTTTACAAAGGGAATTCCATACACCACGGGATTAAAACCTGGGTCATCGGTTAGCACTTGGACACCCGTGACCGCAAAACGTGAAGCGACAAATAACAACGCCCCCAGTTGACTCAACTGTGACTGAGTACCTACTCTCTTAAGGGTGGGGAAGATAAAGCAGCGAGGGAGAGAGATGGGCATCACCCTCATTACGCTGGCCCAAGATAAATGTGATCTCCAACATCACGCTCCCCTACGGCCACAAGGCTATGGGACTACCTTTACCTTTACCATCGGTGTGCCAGGCGAACTCTCCACCACTGAGCTACTGCGCTGGGTATTAGCTTACCAACAGAGCAAAAGTTTTTGTGTTTTTTTTAGTACACCATCCAAACACATTTGGTAAAGGTAAAAAAGGTAAAGGTAGTCCCTTAGCCTTGTGGCCGTAGGGGAGCGTGATGTTGGAGATCACACTTATTTTGGGCCAGCGTAATGAGGGTGATGCCCATCTCTCTCCCTCGCTGCTTTACCTTCCCCACCCTTAAGAGAGTAGGTACTCAGTCACAGTTGAGTCAACTGGGGGTGTTGTTATTTGTCGCTTCACGTTTTGCGGTCAGCCATCCATGTGCTAACCGCACTGGACGGTGCTTAATTTGCGACACAGTAGCGAGTGCTCCAACCACTGCGCTATCCGACACATTTGATGACTTGTTTATGACTTGCCAAAAAGGATGGACGTAACGTACTAAAAAGCAATGAGAGTCAACAAACAGCGACTAAATTACACGAA
Organism: Oncomelania hupensis; assembly: GCA_036898135.1. Taxonomy (NCBI): domain Eukaryota; kingdom Metazoa; phylum Mollusca; class Gastropoda; order Littorinimorpha; family Pomatiopsidae; genus Oncomelania; species Oncomelania hupensis. The sequence continues at coordinate 111,957,979 of CM072512.1, forward strand.
TTAAGCTGTCAAAAGCGTCCATTTACGCTTTTACACTGTTACGAAGAAGATACTACACCATAGAGCTTATAGTAAAGAGAGAGCCAACTGAAAAGCCGACTGCGCGGTAAGCCTCTTCCGAGGTATTAAAACGGGCCAATTGTCTCGCAGCCTGCAAACCTGACTTCCGTTCCAGACAAAAACAATGGAAGTTGAGATCGACAGAATTATAGAGGTAAGTGTTTGTTGTGCTTCATCTTTTGAAATAAGTTGTAGTGTTTTAACTAAAGCAAAGCTGTAGTGGACAGGCACCGTAAATGTGGTTCTCGGCGGTTTAATATACCCTCATGACTGAAATTGTGTGAAAAGCAAAACAAACAGTCGAGTCAAAACGAAATCGCAGACTCAGCTAACCACCGACAAATAAAGCAAGATGCGAATTTAAAAACAACTCAACTGTCTGCCTAATTGTTCGTGTATGTGTGCGTTTTGTTTGTTTGTTGCTGTTTTTTTTTAAAATAAGCAGTAAGACGAATGTAGGCGACACAGTTCATAATAACTAAGTCTAAGGTAATCCTGCAAAATACAGGTTACAGCAGCAGATGAATCAACGTACGTTGTATTGATTGTGACTGCTCTACCCAAGAAGAAAAAATGTTATACGGTCTATGGGTTTTTTCTATGAGTTAGGCTAGGGGGTAGGGGCAGTCACAGCTGAATTTGGGGTAGGTAGGGTTAGTATTTTAGTAGTTTTACTAATACTGTAATAGTAACTGGCACTAACCATATATATATAATTCAGGATATTGCTAACCTTAATCTAAAAACTATAACTAACATTACACCTAACCCTAAGTCTACAGTTAAAAACGTGAAGACCCTATTATGCAGAATTACCCAAAATAATTGAAGGGACCTCAAATGGGCCCAAACTATCCCTACTGAGTACTGCAAGTGGCAGTACTATGTGTGATACATACTTGATACTTATATTATTGCTAGGCCTACAATAATTCACTGTCTAAGTGTCAGTGTGTTTCTTTTTTTGTATTAATTGTATGTAATGCTGCAGGAAACTGATATTACTGATGAGCAGACGGTGGAGGCAGAGACAGCATCCACTTCGTCTGCAGGTTCCAGAGAAAAATGTCAACCTTCTCGTGTTTTGGTAAATTCACCATTCTCTTACATGTGTTTGTGCGTAGGCCTAGCTATATAGACTGTTTGTGTACCATTGCAAGTTGTACCTAGCCCACAACCTACAAACATTAAAGTAAAATGCTAACATACATACATGTATGCCTAATATAAATAATTACTTGAACATTATACTAACCACCATATATATTTTTCGAAACCACTCCACCCCATACAAAAACCCATAAGAATTTATAATAGTTTTGATTGAGCAGATTACAAGTAGACTTAGAGAAGAGGAATGTACTGTTTAATGTTGAAGTATTGCAATGCACTCTTACAATATGCTACACTACATATGTGCAGGTTACTTTGAGTATTGTTGGTGAAGTACTACAAGAAATAAAAGGAGATGAGTGCCTTCCAGCTGAAATGAAAGATTGCTTTGGCAGTCAAACAGGTATGTTTTCATCTCTTATACAGGAATGCAAAAATAAAAAACAACATATAAATGCTAGTGGTTTTAAAAATGTACTGGTCTGATGAAAAATCCACTCACCTTTATTTCACAAATACAAACAATAATTACTTCTTGTTATTGGGTCTGCTGCAGAACAACACTTGATCCCCCACGGCCTTGTGGTTCCACTAATGATGACACTCTTTCAGAAGTACACCATCATCTCTCGAAGATGGATGGATACCTACAACTACTATATATAATATATATATCTTGTAGTTGTTGGCATCCATTTATCTTAGGGAAATGATGGTGTGTATATAATTTCTCCCCCCTCCCCCCCCCCATCCCCCTCTATTTAATCAAGACCAACATCTGAAACAGAATCTGTTTTGCTTATTTGGTATCTACAATCGTTCTCAACGGACTAAAGAACTTAACTGGGAATTCAAAAATTATTGTCCAAAAATATTAATAATAAAAAAAATTTATTTACAGCCCAGGAACTGCTGACCCATGAGCTGCAATTTTTAAATCCCTGCCTGGGGCACAGAACTAAGCTGCCTGGATCGAGTGCAGAAAAGGCATGGGCCAAGTTTCACACAACATGTGCACAGCATATACCATCCATGGCTGAAATACTAAACATGCCAATTGCTGTATGCTTTCATGTAGCTTTGAATACATTTGAAAAACTTGTACATGTGAATTATCTTAAAGATGAGTTTCTTACAACACCTACATCTGTAACTTCAATCATTACAGACAGGGAAAAGGACATATTGAATTATATTGCTGGCAGCATAGTACGGAAAATTGAAACTAAAGTTAAGAAGTACAAAAACGTAAATGACTGTCACATAAAAATCTTGAAAACACTAAAAATGAATACAGAAATTGAAGAACCAGACACAGATTGCCTCACTGCTATGCATGACAGGGGTGGGTTAATTTATGTTAAATCATCTGTAAAAACACTCACAGTAAACATAGAGCAAGCATATAGAGCTCACTGCTGTCCTGATCAGTGCACCACAGCATCTTTTCTCAGTCTGTGCACTGGAAATACTGATATTGCAACATATTTCTATGATCTGACTTGTGAATCCGAAGTGGACAGTGATGATGATAAAATGTATATTTTGGAGCAGTTTCTGACTTTGTATTACAAGATTAGGGCTCACCATAAATGCAGGGTAATGATGGATGAGTACAGATCTAAGCAACTTATTGTTGGAAAACAGAAAGGACTGAGAAAAACAATGAAACTCTCCCACTGCTAACTCAAGAATACTGCAATATAATGTCATATTTTTCATGTGTTGCTCTTTTGTTAAACACACATCAGATGTGGTACGTGATTTGCACACTAATCTTAATTGGCAAAAAATAGATTTTCGTAACCCTGTATATATTGTTGACTTATGAAAAATGTGTTACTTTATTTTTTATTTGTAATGTCCTGTTGTATTATGCTTAATTTGTTGTTACATTTCCATGATTTAAGTGATTTCCATGTGTGAGAATATGGCAGGCTTGTGTTCTGTTTGTATTACTTCATGGTGAATTGGAAACTCGTTTAACATTTTTGTTATAATTAAGGTACTGGTTTTACTTTTAGTTGCTTATAAGAAAGGGAAGTAATTTCAAGTTTAAAAAAAATATATTCAGCTGTAGTAATTTCTTTAAGTTAAGTGAGCCGGCCAATTTGTATACTGTACACAATAAAGCCAGAGTTTTAATGTGAAACGGGTATAATTTGAATTGAATTTAGAAAATAAATTGTATACAAAGCAGTAAAAAAAAAAAACAACACCTTTTGTTATTCTTCATATTTTTATTATCTTTTACATTGTATTTGCACTTTTCAATCGTAACAATAATCACAATGCACTCTTCATTTGTAACAATAATCACAATGTACATATCATGCTAAAGGTGTGAATTTTGTTGGATACCATCACATTGCGGTATATTCTGGAATGATGTATGTGATAAATAGACAAAGGGCTATGAAAAATACATGTGCCACTGTGATAGATAATATACATTTGTCTTGTAATGAAATGTTTTTTACAATTGGATAAAGCAGTAGAAAAACATATAGAAACCTAAAATATGTACAGCTTTAAATTGTCCAAGACATATATAAAAAATTATATTGAAATTAAGAATAAATTCATGGAGTACTAAATATTCTTCTGATGTTACTTGTCCATGTACAGGAAAATTTTCAGATCATATTTTTTTCTAATGCCCAGTGATCTGTTCCAAATTAAAAGAGGACAGTCTGAATATAAAAGACTTTGGTCAATCGAAAGAAGATATTTTATATAATACAAAATTAATGTTGTTAAAATTGTAAATGCTATTTTAAAATCGCCTGTTGGTAGAGTTTTATAAATGCACTTTTTTTTTACCTTTTTTAAATTTTTGTTTGTTTGTTTTTTGTCTAATGTGATACCATTGTGTGAACAGACATTAAATTAAATAACTGAACTAAACTGCTAAAGGTGTTTAACCCTAAACAAACCAGAGTGATTTTTTGGGTTTCTGCTGCATGTACTATAACCATCCAATTCGTTCTTGATTTTTGTATGTCGCAGATCAGTTTAACTTGGTACATATTATATAATTAGACTTATAATGCATTCTTTAAAAACAAAAATTCAAAGAATAAAAACAAGTTGAGACCCGGCAGGACCCCGCTTGGTATACTACTTTACAAATTTGGATTGTTTATTTATTTATTTACAATGATGTATAGCGCACATATCTCACGGTTCACGGCGATTCAAGGCGCCTTTCATACTTGCAGCCTGTTGACGTACACACTCACTCGCAGTCAAACACCCCCACAACAAACCAACATTCCAAATCTCCTTACCCACCCTACTATACACTAAAACAACCATCATACTGATAGCAACAGTAAGATGGCCAGTGTTCACAGTAAATTTTTATGTCTGAGTCACCGGGAATCGAACCCGCAACCTTAGTAATACAAGCTTGTCACTCTACCAACTGACCTATCCCGGCTCCCGGATTGGTTTATTTCTTCTTTTTTTTTTACGGAATGTAAACGCAGTACATTTGAAAAATTGGCCCACAGACAAAACTCAGATGATGACGTTGAAAATGTACACTGTATTGTTAAAACTATATAATTAGATTTACAAACACACAAGTATAACATTGTATGAGGAACTAACTTACTACTGTTTAAATAAACAACATATTTTATTCTCACAATGCTTGTATTGTTTTTCAGGATGTACAAGTGATATAGTAGATGTAAGAGTGATAGTTTTGAATGTTGCACCATCATAGTATGTTCCAGGTGCTTTTGTAAATGTCACTTGGCGAAATAAAGTCTGTTATCTGCTAACATAGTGTGCTTTGACATAACTTTGTTTTGAAACTGTCACATCACATAGTGTGCTTTGATATAACTTTGTTCTCAAACTTTCACATTACATAGTGTGCTTTGATATAACTTTGTTTTCAAACTTTCACAGTATGTGGCTGTATGCTTATGTGGGTGTGGATGCGTGTAGACTAGATGGGTGTGTGACTGTTTACCAACATCGAGACAATTTCCATATGCAATGTATGTTGTCATTTGGCTGAATAAATTCTGTATTCTGTAAACCTGAAATATATTCTTAAGACACCAAAAAAAAAAAAACTAATTTGAGTAACCCTCAACAACAAACAGTTGAGAGAGAAAAATACAAACGTGGAGTCCTCAGAAGACCCCAGGTTGGTAAACAACGTTGATGGTGTGTTAGGGTTAAAAGAATTGTAATAATCAGTGATGCAAAAAAAATTAAAATTTCATGTACAAAATAAAAAAAATTATGTCATCAAACGACATCAGTAGAGAAGGAGGAAGTGATAGGATCATTAGCCTGTAACTTACTACAGCCTCCAAGATATCACACCAAAGGCTTGGAGACCTTCAAGATTCAAGATTCAAGAATACTTTATTATCTCAAAGTCAAACAGAGAAATTAAGACATGCTTTGCTGGCATTGCTAAAACAAATTACAATAAATATATAAACAAGTGCATTATGAGCATTCATTCATTAACAGGTTCATAGAATAATGTATAGACTATGACGAAGCCACAGACAATAATAATAAGATAAAATAAGATGCATAAAACAGTCCCCGATATTTTTTGAGCCAAAAAAACCCATGCTAAACTTCAGATTACTATTGATACCAACAACATAGAATACTAATACATGGCTGATTTCCAGCCCCACATTGAATGCCCCTGGGTTGATGTGCTGTGCATAAACAAAAATGGCTTAAAAAGCCTATTTAATAAATTACTCCAGAAAAATTAACAAGTTGATACAAGTTAACATCTTTTAGAATTAAAACAAAACGCCATTCGGACAACATAATCGGGTTCAGACTTGGAGGTTACAGATACCTTTGAATCATAGAGAAGGTTTTACAAACTGATGTACCACATTGTTTATGTTATACAAACTGGTGTACAGCATTATGTTATACAAACTGGTGTACAGCATTATGTTATACAAACTGGTGTACAGCATTATGTTATACAAACTGGTGTACAGCATTATGTTATACAAAGTGGTGTACAGCATTATGTTATACAAACTGGTGTACCACATTGTTTCATTCAAATTCACTAGTGCCTTAGTTTCTTTAACGGACTATTTGAAATAGTCACTGGCAAACCATCTTGTTTTCGCTTTTCTACATTTCCTTTAGGCTGCATTTTCAATGCCAGATCTCTCTGAAGACGTATTTTATTCTCTTGGTATCCAAACGTGTGTATGGTGGGATTGTCAGTGCGTCTGCCTAGAGCACGATGCCTGCCAAAGTGAGCCTCTAAAGGGTCCTGGCAAAAACGATTACTCAGCACAAATGTTACTCCATTGTCTAACAAATAACGACACACTTCTTTGAAAGAATTTATAGTCATCACAAGCCCCTTAAAGGTCTGGTGACTTAAGAACATTTTGGCCCTGTCAGATTGAGTAAAATGTCCAGGGCGTGCATTTACACTGTCTCTCCACTGACTCAGGTAAGCCAGAAATTCATCCAAAAACTGGAAGCGTGGATCATCCAGGTCTGTGTATGGCTTAAGATCTGGATTTCTTTTTCTCGCAGCCTCGTCAAATGACCTTGCATTTAAACAGTCAAAGAACCTGTTCATGAAAAGAATTAGACGTGCTGTTTCATGACAATGTTCATATCCATGCCCTTGTAAAATGACACCTACACTTTTGCTTAATACCTGTGCAGCTAACTTTACTTTCATCAGAGAATGGCTTCTGGGATGAACATGTTCATGTGTCAATTTATGCATCCTCGCTAACTGTTGTCTTGTATCTTCTTCATAAACTTGCACAATATGAGACCAAGTCATCTCTTTGCCGTTGTTCCAGAGTAAGTTTGTCTTGCCTGGACCACTGCGGAATAAATTATTTCGCACAGTTTTGACTAAATGTGGTACATCTGAGAAAAAAAATATATCTCTAGGACCATCGTGTGCATAGTAATTATATGTTTTATTACAGATGTCTTTTGCTGCTGCATGCATTTGGTACAGTCGCTGGTTGGGTGATGCTTTGTCACTCGTGGATGCCACTACTTTCAGTTTACATTGCTGTTCAAGAATACACACTGCCTTCCAAAAAAGAGGACACATTTCATACGAGCTGGCAGTTTTTGAGCCAAAAAAACCCATGCTAAACTTCAGATTACTATTGATACCAACAACATAGAATACTAATACATGGCTGGCAATTTTATTGCTAACTGGGTTGTCTTTGCACTGATCAAGATTGACAAAACCAACAAGCTTGTCAGTTTTACTGTCCCATACCAGATCTTCTTTTACTGTCATTTCATCATGTAACAAAATTACAAAACGCTGATTCTCAGGAAGTTTTTCTGCATACTCTTTGATTTCTGAAATCACTTGTGGGTTGAAGCCTGACTGTGGGTGGATATAATTGCTGTAGTCTCGCAGTGTTGACTCACCAGGAAGCTTTAATACACCGGTGTCACGTTGTGTATTGTAGACTCCAGGGCCTCTGCTATGAATGAGAAGGGCAAGTCTAATCATCATTGGATGCCACTTCATCCCTTTGTTTTTACATTTAAAAGCTTTGGATTGTTCCTGCCAGAACAAACGAGTGAAATCATCATCAATTTCATTTTCGTGTATGGATAAAAGGTTATTCAACTCTTTATGCAGCTCAGGTTGGACTGAAACTGAGACTTCATTTAGACGCTTTCTTATCAAATCCAACTCTTTTTCATGAACATTTTTGATTTTACGCAACTCTTTCACTTCTTCCCTAAGTTTTGTGTGAGATGCAGTATTAAGAGGCTTGTATCTATGTAGTGGTTCTTCTTCTTTCTCTTGTGCTGTTTTTCTTTTCTTTGCTAACAGCGTTTTAATTCTAGAGCACTGGCTGCACAATTGCTGATCACAGAGAAGACGACAAATAGATGAACGCACACATGAGGTAGTGTAGGGTTTATCTTCTGGACACACAAGGGTTGTATGCAGGAAATGTGTTTGAGACAATTGTGCTGAAGGTGGTTTTGAGTATTCCTGTAATTCAGGATCTGTGACACCTGTACACAATTTCATGTTGGACAACCTTGATAACAAGGTATGCAAACGAGTTGCTTCCATTTCCTCTGTTAGATGGGCTGCAGGCATCCCTAAGACCCTAACAGAAGCTGTGAGATCAGCATGTATAAGTACTTTGGTTTTTAAATGGTCACCTTCTATATTACCAAAAGTAGCACTGTGATCATCTGCAGACAAAACTAACCAACCCTGTGGCAATCTCCTGGCATCTTTCATGAGATCCTCGAGTGTCAGATAGACAACCCTATTTACCTCTGGGGGTGGTTCTCGGTAGGCCTGTGGTAAGAAAAGAGAAAGAACTTTATATATATATATATATATATATTTATATATATTTTTATATATATATATATATATATATATATATATATATATATATATATATATATATATATATATATATATATATATATATATATATATATATATAATATATATATATATATATATATATATATATATATATATATATATATATATATATATATATATATATATATATATATTTTTTTTTTTCACAAACATCAAAAAACTACCTGTATTGAACTCACTGTAACATGCTTGTGGGTAAGTTCAGAAACATCACAGACCCAATCATATTATATTTTGGGTGCACCGCGATTGAGCGCGTTGTCGGTGTCCTTTGCATGAAGGATGTGTTGTTGTTTTTTTTGCCTCCTCGTTGGTTGCCGCGTTTGAGCGCCTTATCCTTTTCAGTAGGTAGTAGTTCTTATTTTGTGAAACATTTCTATCGGCCTTTTTTCGGGATTTGGACTGGCACATCAGACTAGAAGTGATGTGGCAGCATTAAAATGTTATAATGGCACTGATAAAAACCTTCATAGGTTAAAATTGTTCCACTGATAAAAACCACACACAGACACGGGGGTTAACCAAACTTGCATATAACTCCCATCACTGGATAAAAACACTGACTTTCACAAACATGGAGGCAACAGTTTGTGTGACATTTTCCCGTCCCCTTAACCACTACACTTTGGAGGCTGGTGCCTTGTACAGATCCCTATATATTAATATTAATATCAGGTTGCAACATTTTTTTTAATGAATACTCACAGGGTCTTTCCTCTCTGGAGGCTTGAGTGTGACTACAGATTTTACAGGCATATTCTCAGTTGGAAGGCTTCCTGGAATGAGATATTTCCTTGGCTTGGAACATGTTCCTGTAAAATAGTGGACAATTGTTACTGTTAGTCACAGTGTAACTATTCAAACATTTTTCTTTTTACTATTAATATTATTTATTATTAGGCCAACTTTCTGAAAATATTAATACTATTACTAGTGCTAGTTTTTACACTGACAGTTTCACTGTAATGTGTAGGTCTAAATGTGCAAGTGAGTGAAACAATGTAATTTTTTTTTAAAAAAAGGAATGATAAATTTTAATAAAAAGTGAATGACATATATGTTTTAATAAAAGTTAGCCATATATTGATCTAAACACATCCCCAAAATACAGTAGGCCTATGTAATTGCTAATAAAATGCACTGGTCTCCCATGTTTTATGCATCAGAATAATAATACAATAGGCCCTATAACTGTATAAGGCTATATAATAATTATATGTAAAATGTTCACTGTTTAGAATGCTGGCTCCACACAATACAATTAAATTATATAATGCCAAAAATTAATAGTGGTAGTTAGTTATAGTTTTTGGATTAGGGTTAGGGTCAGTACTAATACTACAGAAATACTACCCCTAGGTAGGCTACCCCTAATTGAGCACGTGCTCTGATTTACCCTAACCCTATGACAAACCTGATGACCCTATTATTCTGCAGGATTACCGGCCTAGGCTTAAACAAAATGGCTGAGACTGAGAGAATCAGAATGAGGGTAAAAGCAGATGAATCATTAGGCCTATACTATAGCCTATAGCTGTACACTGTAGTGTAGACAAGTTGGTTAGTAGGCCTACTTGATAAAAAGCAGATTATCCCCGTTAGTACTTTATTAAAAACAAACTAAAAGCTAATAAACAGTGGGCATGTTAGTATATGATGATTAAAAACCAACAAAGCTTAAAAAAAATAATCAAAAACTCTCACCTATCCTAAAACATTCTGCTTTGAAGTGACGAGAGCAAATGTAAATATTTGCATCAATCTTCTTTTTCTCTTCCAGAAACCACCGGTCTGCTCGATCAATTTTCTGTATCAGGGTTTCCCTCCAGGCATCCTTTTTGGCACAAACACCTTTTTTAGGAATCTTGTGATACGAAAGACCAAAATTATAGGTCCTGTTGGCAGTACAATTTGGAAGTACACAATTTTCGCCACCCATTTTGCAGTCTTCTAAGAAAACCGGAAAGACGGCTTGACAGTTGCGCGGAAAGCGTCTTGATTGATACCTCGCTCGCGCATCATGCTTCTTGGCTCTCTCTTTATTATAAGCTCTATGACTACACCGAGAACAAGATGGCAAGTCATTCAAATGTGTTTCCAGACAATCACACACGCCCCGCCGCCGTAGCTCATGTGGTAGAGCGTTCACCTGGCACACCGATGACCCAGGTTCGAATCTTGTGGAGGGCGAAATTAAAAAGTGGCCATTTTTCACTGTCCATTTTAGCATTATGATTGCTCTGGTGATTCAGTGTTAATTTGGGTTTCTATCATTTATTCCCTGGGATGGTTATCCCCATCCGCCATATCGCCTATGGTGGGTGTAGACGTTAAACTTCGATGTTTATTTATCATTCATTCACACACATAGCCCTCCTCCCCACCCACCCCGAAAAAGAAATAAAAACGCATTTTAAGAACCCGAAAGACCGATATATCGGTCTAGCCCTTAAACAGCTGTGCCCCGAAAGACCGATAAATCGGTCTCGCCCTTAAACAGCTGTGCCCCGATAGACCGATAAACCGGTCCCGTAACCTTACCTTAGTCTTGCGGTCCGTACAAAGCTTACTGTTCTTTCTAGTACTTGCTGTTTGGAATAGGGTTATTGGGAATGGGCTCAGAATTGGTGGGGCATCCAGGGTTCAAAGGGTTAAAAAGAGTTAATTTTGTTGGCAGTGTTGTGACCCGGCTGTATCCTATCGAAACCAAAATCAAAACATGGAATGATAAGCCACGATCTGAATTATATGCAAACTAAAAATTATCCAAATGGGCTGACCTAAGTTTTAGAAACAGCGCAAAATATTTTCACAAAAAAGGTGAAGCTCCATGACATGACCTTCACTTTTGAGAAAGTGCAAAATAGGTATGACGTGAAATGCTTAGTAGTAGCAGTTAAAGTATCCGAAATGTACAAATTATGATTTTCTTTTCATTTATTCTTGACATAAGGCAAAATGTTATTTTAACCCCCCCCCCTTCCCCCCCCAAAAAAAGTTACACAAACGTTATTCAGAGCGACGGACTGACCTACTGATCGACATCCGGACTGCTTTTGAAGGAGGGCCCATGATCTGAAGTACTTTTATACTAAAACTCAACAAAATCGGTTCCGCCGTTTTTGAAATATTAAGCCAAACGTGTTTAGCAACAACGTGTCTCCAATGACCTTGACCTTTGCGGTAGAGCAAATATGATGGCGCGGGAGGCAGGCCACTAACCTAGGTAATAATGTTCCTGCGAAGTTTGGGCAAAATCCGTTCAGTTATTGAAATAGGGCTTCCAACGGACCAATGGACGGACAGACCGCGCGATGATTCTTTCCCATTCCACCTATTTTAAAGCATTTTTGTCTGGATACACAAGAAGAAGAAGATTGAATGATTGTTGCTTTAGGTCCAGCGGACTCTTCCGAGCCAAATCAGGACCGGACAACCCCTGATCCGCATAAAAGATCTGCTGAAACAACCCTAGTGGGAAAATTGAAAGCCCTCCACCGGCCAGTCACTTTACAATAAAGACATCCCACGCAGGGGACGGCTGAGGCTTTACCTCAACTACTCGAACCCCCGGTTACAAAAAACAAAATAGAATACAAACATCATTATAAATTATCAACAAAACACATACATATAAAATGCCTACATTGCCAAATAATAACATCATAGGAAGCCCTAGTGACCACCCGGCAGAAAGCGTCCAACACTCCCAAGCTGATCCAACAGACCTCATACACAAACAAGGAGTCTTGTCCAGGAAGAGTTTTCAAGAAAAAAAGGTAGGTCATTGATCTAGCGAAGAAGAGCAAATGAGGAAGACAGCGACAGTGGAAATTTAAAGCACTAACGTTCCAGAAAGTGGGGATACTATTTATACTGAAACCCCCGGCACTCCAACGGGGGGAACTGTTGCCGCAGTGAATAGGTCTTGCCTATAAAGGAAAGACAGGTTTTCAACTGGGGCTTTCACTTTTCCCTTTATAGGTTAGAACAATCTACAGTGGCAAGATTGCTCATGACCCCAAGGGGTGAAGAAGAAGAAGAAAAAGAAGAAGAAGAAGAAAGAAAGAAAGAAAGAAAGAAAGAAAGAAAGAAAGAAAGAAAGAAAGAAAGAAAGAAAGAAACAACAACAAATTTGAAGTAAACAAGCATTTTACACAGATAGTAGCACACAAGCATTCGGACAACACGATGACACGCTCACAGAAACTCCGATGGTATGGACACGCCACCAGAGCATCAGGCCTTGCAAAGAGTAACTGTAGATTATAGTCACACGACACCGAAGCGCATAGGCGACTACTGGTCACATTATTCTGACACCAGCGAACCAGTTGATGGTAAGGGGAAAATAATATGGTCACACACCGGCCAATCCGGGATTCGAACCAGGTACCTTTCGGTTACTAGTAAGACGCTCTACCAACTGAGCTATCCGGCCCCTCCTTGCAAAGACCATCCTACAAGGCACGATACAAAGAGGTGGGAGGACAACATTCGAGAATGGACTGGCTTGGCAATGAGCGAAGCCATGAGAGTTGCTGAGGACAGAGAAAGGTGGAGTACGCTGGTTAAACGATCCTCTTTGGTGCCCCAACGACTTTCGAGTTACGGGATAGGATAGGATAAGAACACCAAAAACTTTGGTAACACTAACCGCGTGAGGCATACCAGTTTTCCATAGTAGCATATAAGGTTACATTCGAAATGTATACGTTTGTTTTTTTTAGGTAGACACACACACGTACGTCACACGTTTGTGATGAGGGAGTCTTCATGATCAAATTGTGAGTTGACAATAGACGAATACTTTGACCTGCAATTCTGGAGGCTACATTTTATTCAAGGATCTTTTTTTCTTTAATTGGGATGCCCTACAGCGCCGTGGTTAGGGCACGCGCTGCTGATTGTAGAAACTAAACAGAAACCAGCCCGGATAGCATACTTGGACGGTTCAAAAACTGGACATTATCAATCACTAATTACTTATATTTAAATAAAAGTCACAGGAAACGTCTCAGAATTTTCTTTAAAAAAAAGTTTTTAAAGATTTTAAAATTATGATAAGTATAAAGTTTTAAGTAAGTGGAACCTTAAATCACAATGCCAAACAAAAGAGTTATTCACACTACTAGTTTCTTTTATCTTCATTGTCACATATAGTGAACGCTACAGACTTGCACAATAAAACACAGGCAGTACTAGCCTACACTGCCTGCATAAGTTACAACACTTAGCGTTTTGCTAGTAAGGCTAAACGAAGACAATGCCTATAACCTATACTGTGACGCTAAACGGGTTAAAAAGTGGGAGAGGGTGGGAGTCCCCAACAGCAGCACAACCTGTAAGAGATTGGACCTAATTTTCGATGACTGCCTGTAAACTTCTGTTAACGCTTATTGGAGAGTTTAATGCAATGGTGCGGATTAATAGACTCTTCGTACTGTATAGTGTGTAAAGTGCGAACATATTCATTTCTTTTTCTTAGGTTTCAGTGAATCACGGTAATCCTTACTGCCTTTCTTATTGAGTTTGTGCTTAACTGCCGCAGTGTAACAGGAATGCACTTTTTCCTCACTGGCAGTCACATTCGCTGTGGCCGTCACGCTTAACGAATTGTTGTTTTAGTTCAATTTGGTCACCATTTTTGTCTTCTGCATGCAAGGACGTAACCTTCAAGGTCAGTTTTGACTTCAATCTGCTGTCCATTTCATTCTTCTTTCTGTTGACTATCGCTTTATCCTGATGAAGATTCTGCAAACCTTAAGAGCTTTAAATTTTCTCTTTTGGGAAAACATGTATTAATTCAATTTAGTTTAATGTAATTTGATAAAATTTAGTTTACATTAATTTAAGTTAATTATATGGCTGATTAGGATATGAACGTAAGGAACTTCAAAGACCTCGCGATGGGATGCATATGTGCAAGAGACTAGACATTCGTTTATGCTCTCATCCAAATGCCGATTATATAGAGACATTACATTCGGTGAGGTTATTTCCCATTATTACTGCATTTGTAATTACTGTTTACAGATATTTTTCTTTGATTTCTTTCTTTGATTTCTTTATAAACAAACACGATAATTATTAAATAAAATAAGAACAAAGAACTGTAAAACGAAACATGCGAGTAGCAGTTGTAACCCATGATGATTGCCAGTGAAACAGAGGTTTGATTGATTGATTGATTTATTGTTGCTTTAGGTCCAGCGGACTCTTCCGAGCCAAATCAGGACCGGACAACCCCCGATCCGCATAAAAGATCTGCTGAAACAACCCCAGTGGGAAAATTGAACGCCCTCCACCGGCCAGTCACTTTACAATAAAGACATCCCACGCGGGGGACGGCTGAGGGTTGACCTCAACTACGCGAACACCCCGGTTACAAAAACAAAATAGAATACAAACATCATTATAAATCATCAACCAAACACATACATATAAAATGCCTATAGTGCGAAATAGTACAATCATAGGAAGCCCTAGTGACCACCCGGCAGAAAGCGTCCAACACTCCCAAGCTGATCCAACAGACCTCATACACAAACAAGGAGTCTTGTCCAGGAAGAGTTTTCAAGAAAAAAGGTAGGTCATTGATCTAGCGAAGAAGAAGATAGTATAGCAGAGTGAAGGACAGAGCAGGAATAGGAAAGAGTAAATGAGGAAGACAGCGACAGTGGGAATTTAAAGCACTAAATTTCCATAAAGTGGGGATACTATTTATACTGAAAACCCCCGGCACTCCAACGGGGGTACTGTTGCCGCAGTGAAGCGTCTTGCCTATAAAGGAAAGACAGGTTTTCAACTGTGGCTTTCACTGTTCCCTTTATAGGTTTGAACAATCTACAGTGGCAAGATTGCTCATGACCCCAAGGGGTAGTGAAACAGAGGTCAAAGCGAAGTGTTCAATATGAAATGAAACAAATTCATTAATGATTATTATTTTAAGAATAATAAACAAGACTTTGTTGTTTGTTGGGTAACATAAGAATCCCGAATCAACTACGTGGCAAATTACCAGCTGTGACTCAATACGATTGCCTATGAAAGAACAACCGGAAGTAAACATGTATGTGAGTTAAAACAAAGACCTTGATATATAAAGACATGCCATGAGGCTTACTTCAACAGAGTTTACATGTAAAACAGCGATCCTAGCGGTAGTCCTGTTTCTATGTCAAGGGAGGTAATACGCGTTCAATAAACAACTGTGTCGGCAAGGTTTACAGTCGATGCAAAAGCTCTTTTATTTCACTGTTTTCTTTGTTTTGCGTAATTAAAAAACACACACACACAAAAAATAAATAAAAGTAGTTTTTTATAGGCAGATTATAAGGCAGATATAAGATTATTGGCATGAGACATCAAGAACTGAGCAGTTCTATTTTGTGTGTGTGTAGCCTAGGTGTTTGTGTGTGTGTTTGTTTTTCTATGAGCACCACCCCACAATGTGTGCCACCTTATCGTACTTTCTTCTTAGCGCGCGGCATTTTCCCAAGTGACGACAGTTATTTCGCTAGGTGGCGTTTCTGTAATATCGAAAGTAGCGAACTCCCGGAAGTGGGCCTCATGGCATGTCTTTATATATCAAGGTCTTTGGTTAAAACATGTAATTCATAGATTATTTATAACAAGAGCCGCGACACTAAAATAGGATGGGTAATTTGGTTGGGGCTTGTTTTTTATTTCTGCAGGCTCAGCCTCCATGTGACGGAGCGAAACCGTCACGTGATCGAGCCATATCCATAATCAAGGTCAAAGATAAGATAAGATAAGATAAGATATTACTTTATTAATCCAAAAGCATGGAAATTACATTGTCTGTCAATTAAACATGTCCATTCATTCTTCTTTTACACACACATAAATATTTATACATTATTAATGATCTTCAAACACATGGACATATTTTCATAATGCAGATATTTCAATTAAGCAGTAAAACGGGTTAACGTAAGAACAGATAAATATGAGAATTTAAAACTTATTAGTGTGTAAACATATAAACTATTTATACAAAAACGGAAAAAAAATAATAATAATTAAACGAACTAAGCTGCATGAGAGTTGTAGAGTATGTTTAGTAAGACCTACCGACTTGTTTGTTATGTGCTTGAATGGCAAGTGGTATGAATGAGTTCCTGTACCTATTTGATGTTCCCGCTGGTGCCCTAAAACGTCCACTCCTGTCTATCCGTCGAGAGTCAAATTCCAAGAAAAGTGGATGGTTACTGTCAGCCAAAATTGCAGTCAGCTTTTTTGTCACCTGTCTGCTATGTATCGTCGCTATGTCATCCTGTTCCCTCCCAACCACCCCACTAGCCCTTTTTATCTGTTTGCCCAATCTTCGTTTTTCTGTTTGTGATACGTTTCCTCCCCAACATGAGATTCCAAAAGAAATGATGCTTCCTATTACAGCTGTATAAAACATTTGTAAAATTTCCTGTTTTACATTAAGGGATCTCAGTTTTCTTAAACAAAACATTCTACTTTGCAGTCGCTTGTAAATGTATTTTGTGTTATCTTTCCAAGTGAATCTATCATCGATAACCACACCTAAATACTTATATGCATGCACTCTCTCTACTTCTTCTCCTTTGATAAAGATAGGATTAAAATCAAACTTGTTTCCCTTCCTAAAATCAATTATCATTTCTTTTGTTTTGCTTACATTAAGATCTAGAAAATTTGAATCACACCAGTTGACAAAGCGATCTATTTCATCTCTGTACATGTTGTCCATGTTGTTGGTAATAAGACCAGAGAGTGCTGTGTCGTCTGCAAATTTTATCAGGGGACAGGATTCGTATTTGATGTTCCCGCTGGTATCTCTAGTTTGTCTTACAATAGGTACTATCCGTAGACATTTTTCATAACATGAATAAAGGGGGTCATCAAAAAGATCTTTATACGAAGAAGTAAAAAAAACTACCCATAGAAATCCGCTGATTGTTTGGTTTTCCCCGACGCCATCTTTGCCCGCTTTGACCCAAACAGTTTAGCACAGGCCTCGCGCGGGGCTAGCCGGGCGATCACCCGGGTAGTCGCCCGATTGAGCTTGATTAGTTGCGCATCGACCGGACTATCCGGGCCGTACCGCGAAGATAAAACAAGTGCACTGCCTGAGGTTGCGGATACAATAAATATGTGACAATGAAGCTATGTGAGTCGAAGTGAACTTTGAGGTTTGCTGAGGACAGAGAAAGGTGGAGTACGCTGGTTAAACGATCCTCTGTGGTGCCCCAACGACTTTCGAGTAAAGGGGATAGGATAGGATAGGAACACCAAAACTTTGGTACCACTAACTGTGTTAGGCATACCTGTTTTCAATATTAGCATATAAGGTTACATACGAAATGTATACGTCTATTGTTTAGGTATGTGTGGGCAAAATCTAACAGCTTAGAGAAAGGAGGCCTTGTATCTCTCGTTTGTCTTACAATAGGTACTATCCGTAGACATTTTTCATAACATGAACTTCGGTCATTATAGAAAGCAGTAATTGCCTCTTAAAAAAAATCTTCAAAAATAATATCCGGCGATTAAATAGGCTGATATTTAAACTTGGGATCAGATTGTTCCAATACTTTTGCTCTCGCATTGTTAACTGCATGAGGTCAATACAGTTCTTGTGCTTGTTCAGTTTAGTAATTGTGTATGACACATTATAGCCACCACCAACACCGCTTAAAACAACAACAACAACAACAACAACAACAACAGAAAACATTAACAACAAGCATATACTTTTAAATAAAATATGTGTTATAAAACGTGGACTTCAAGGTTTCAAGTCACACACACGCACGTCACAAGTTCGTGATGACGGAGTCTTCATGATCAACTTGTGAGTTGAAAATAGACAAATACTTTGACCTGAAATTCTGGAGGCTACATTTTATTGAAAGATCTTTTTTTTATTGGGGTGCCCTACAGCGCCGTGGTTAGGGCACACGCTGCTGATTGTAGAAACTAAGCAGAAACCAAACTGGATAGTATATTTGGACGGTTCAAGAACTGTACATTATCAATCACTAATTACTTAACTTTAAATAAAGGTCACAGGAAACGTCCCAGAATTTTCGTATTAAAAAAGTGTTTAGAAATTTTTAAATAATAAGTATAAAGTTTTAAGTAAGTAGAACCTTAAATCATAATGCCAAAAAAAGAGTTTTATTCACGCTATTTAGAGATAACTAGTTTCTTATATATTCATCGTCATAGTGAACGCTACGGACAAGCACTGTCTGCATAAGCTACAACACTTAGCGTTTGCTAGTTAGGCTAAACGAAGACAATGCCTATTAGCTATACTGTGACTCTAACGGGTGCAGTCCCTTACTGCGCACAACCTGCATCAGATTTGGCCTAATTTTTGATGACTGCACCTTTGTTAACGCTTATTGGAGAGTTCACTTGAATGGTGCGGATTAAAAGATTCTTTCTAGTGTGAAAGTGCGAACAGAAATGTTATCAGATCCACTTTAAGTTTTAATTCAAAGACATGCTTTAACACTCTCTGACAAATAAACTAATTCATGATCTTGTCATGGAATCTGATGCAAGCGTATGAGTTGAAACCGGACAAATCGACTTGAAGCACAGTCTCCTTTTATTCAGAGAACTTCCCTCTGTGTGTGTAAGTGAGCACGCGCGCATGGGTGTGTATGTACGTGCGTATGTGTGTGTCAATTTAAGAAGTTAAAAAAAAACGACCTTGTTTAAGATCCTCTCTCTCTGATACTCTCTCTTCCCGTTTCCTTTATGTAAACAACATATCCATTTCCTTTTCTCAGGTTTCAGAGAACCATGGTAATCCTTACTGCCTTTATTATTGAGTTTGTGCTTAACTGTCGCAATGTAATAGGTATATACTTTGTCCTCACTGGCAGTCACATTCGCTGACTGGCCGTCACGCTTAACGATTTAGCTCAGATTGCTCGCCATTTTTGTCTTCTGGAGGTAAGGACGTTACCTTCAAGGTCAGCTTCGACTATATTCTGCTGTCCGTTTTATTCTTCTTGCTGTTGACTATCGCTTTATCATAGTGAAGACTCTGCAAACTTTAAGAGCTATAAATTTGCTCTTCTGGGAAAATGTAATAACTCAATTTAGTTTAACGTAATTTGATGGAATTTAGTTTACACTAATTTAAGTTAATTATCTGGCTGTTCAGGACATGAATTTCAGGAACTTCAAAGACCTCGCGATGGAATGCATACGTACGTGCTTGAGACTAGACTTTCGTTTATGCTCTCATCCAAATGCTATCCGAACCATACCGCGTAGATAAAACAAGTGCACTGCCTGACGTTGCGGATAAAATAAATATGTGACAATGAAGCGGTGTGAGTCGAAGTGAACTTTGAGGGTTGCTGAGGACAGAGAAAGGCGGAGTACGC
The DNA here is from genome assembly GCA_036898135.1 of Oncomelania hupensis. Classification (NCBI taxonomy): domain Eukaryota; kingdom Metazoa; phylum Mollusca; class Gastropoda; order Littorinimorpha; family Pomatiopsidae; genus Oncomelania; species Oncomelania hupensis. The sequence goes on from CM072512.1 coordinate 111,977,986, forward strand.
TGGTTTAACGATCCTCTATTGTACCTCAACGACTTTCGAGTTACGGTATAGGACAGGATAGGATAGGAACACCAAAAACTTTGGTAACACTAACTGCGTTGGGCATACTTGTTTTCAATATTAGCATATAAGGTTACATACGAAATGTATACGTTTTTTTTTTAGGCATGTGCGGAAAAAATCTAAAAGCTTAGAAAGGAGGCCTTGTATCCTCGTATGTCTTACAATTGGTACTATCCGTATATTCATTTCTGTTCTCAGGTTTCAATGAACCACGGTATTCTTTCCTTCCCTATTTATTGAGTTTGTGCTTAACTGTCGCAATATAATAGGTATACACTTTGTCCTCACTGGCAGTCACATTCGCTGACTGGTCGTCACGCTTAACGAGTTGTTGCTTTAGCTCAAGTTTTTCGCCAATTTTTGTCTTCTGCAGGTAAGGCGTTACCTTCAAGGTCAGTTTCGACTTCATTCTGCTGTCCGTTTTCTTTTTCTTTCTGTTGACTATCGCTTTATCATAGTGAAGATTCTGCAAATTTTAAGAGCTTTATATTTGCTCTTCTGGGAAAAAAAAGTATTAATTCAATTTAGTTTAATGTAATTTGATGGAATTTAGTTTACATTAATTTAAGTTAATTATCTGGCTGTTCAGGACATGAATGTCAGGAACTTCAAAGGACTCGCGATGGGGTGCATACGTGTTAGAGACTAGACATTCGTTTATGCTCTCATCCAAATGCCGATCATATAGAGAGAATTACATTCGGTGAGGTTATTTCCCATTATCACTGCATTTGTCATTACTGTTTACATTTGATATCTTACTTTGATTTATTTATAAACTAACACGATAATTATTTTTAAAAAAAGATTTAATGCTTTAAATTCCCACTGCCGTTGTCTTTCTCATTTATTCGTTCTCATTCCTACTCTGTTCTATCAATCTACTATACTATCTTCTTCTTCGCTAGACCAGTCACCTACCTTTTTTCTTGAAAACTCTTCCGGGACAAAACTCCTTATTTGTGTGTGAGGTCTGTTGTATCAGCTTGGGAATATTGAACGCTTTCTGCCAAATGGTAACTGCACTGGGGCTTCCTATGATATTATTATTTAGTAATGTAGGCATTTTATATGTATATGTGTTCTGTTGATATTTTATAATGATGTTTGTATTCTAGTTTGTTTTTGTAAACGGGGGTTCGATATAATATAACTTCAGCGTCCCCTACGTGATGCCTTTATTGTACAGTGACCGGCTGGTGGAGTTCCTTTCGTGTTACCGCTAAAGTTGCTTCAGCAGATCTTTTATGCGTATCAGGGGTGGGTCCTCTTTCAGCGAAGTGATGGTCTTGATTTTGTAGTCATGATTGGGCTCTTTGCAGTACGCTGGACCATGTAAGCAATGAAAAACTAATTAACTAACTATTAAATGAGAATAAAGAACTGTACAACGAAACATGTGAATAGCAGTTGTAACCCATGATGATTGCCAGTGAAACATAGGTCAAAGCGAAGTGTTCAATATGAGATGAAACAAATTAATGAATGATTATTATTTTAAGAATATTAAACAAGACTTTGCTGTTTGTTGGGTAACATACCAATGCCGAACCAACGACATGGCAAATTACCAGCTGTGACTCAGTACGATTGCCTATAAAGAACAACTCGAAATAAACATGTACTTGAGTTGAAACATGTAATTCATAGATTATTTATAACAAGAGCCGTGACACTAAAATAGGATGGGTAATCTGGTTGGGCTTGTTGTCTATTTCTGCAAGCTCAACCTCCACGTGACGGAACGAAGCCGTCACGTGATCGAGTTATATCCATAATCAAGGTCAAAAAGGGTCATCAAAATGGACGACGTGATCTTTATACGAAGAAGTAAAAAATTACAATCAGACAGCCACTGATTGGTTACTTTTCCCCGACGCCATCTTTGCCCCTTTTGACCCAAACAGTTTAGCCCTGGCCGCGGGGGCTAGCCCGGTTCATCACCCGGGTCGTCGCCCGATTCTGCTTGATTAGTTGCGCATCGACCGGGCTATCCGGGCCATATCGCGAAGATAAAACAAGTGCACTGCCTGACGTTGCGGATAAAATAAATATGTTACAACGAAGCCATGTGAGTCGAAGTGAACTTTTTATTCGGTATAAAACATTGACATTGTTGTAGTCAGAGGAAGGGAAACCGATATTGGATGGGTTGCACGACACTGCGGAGCAAATACATTACAAATTAGACATTGTAACCCAGTACGGTTGCTACTGAAACTAAGATCGAAGTGAACTTTTACATAAGGCGAAACGTGTAATTTTATAAGCAGAATAAGGAAATTGATACCAGTTGGACAACATTTATTTATTTATTTAATCGTTCTTATATAGCGCTTTTCCAGCTCAAGAGCTGCTCAAGGCGCTGGCCGATACAGGATCTAACTCAAGCCGCCCGAGGCGCCAACTTGCAGCCTTTGGGCTCATCGTAATAACGCTCCAGACAACTGAGCACAATCCTGGGCAGCCAGGGATGGGGGAGAAGGACCTATGTGCATGCTGGGTGTGTTCTTGTCACCGGCACTCACCCGTCTAGGGCATGAGCGTCAGGATCTTTAAAGTCCGTTATGATGGAATGTATGCGACACAGACTAGACCTCGGTTTATAAGGAGTACGAAACGGAAGTAAAGTGTCTTTCCCAAGGACACAACACAATGCCCCGGCTTGGGCTCGAACCCGGGACCTTCAGATCCGCAAGCCAAAGCTCTACCAGTAGGCCACCAATATTGCGGAACTAACTATGTAACTATACGGTTGTTGTTGCCCAGTCCGATTTCCAATGAACTGCAGGTCGAACTGAACTTTTAACATCACTTTTGGCTTACTAAATAATGTGCCTACGTTGCGAATCAGCTGTGAGGATGGGAGAGAAATAAAGGTTGAATATTCCTACGTACTACCTAATACCACTGTGGTAGGTAAATGTTTCCATTGCGTGTATGTAAGCTTACATACAGTTAATTGGAAACGGTTTCATGAATGAGTAACAATTATTGTCTGATTGTGCGCTAGGGTAAAATTATTATTATTATTATTATTATTATTATTATTATTATTATTATTATTATTATTATTATTATTATTATTATTATTATTATTATTATTATTGTTGTTGTTGTTGTTGTTGTTGTTGTTGTGGTAAGGCTCTATTTAGTACCATGGGAAAGTAGAGCACCAAAGCAGAGCAGATGGATACCGCCAATAAATACCCAAAAGCTACCTCAGAGAATAGAGAGATTCTTACCGCATCGAATCTTTAATACTGATAGATTATTGGAAACCATATACCTTCTCTAGTTTTTGTTCCCCCTTTGTCCAAACTGTTAACGTATACAGACTAACCTTGCGTATGAGCGCAAAGAAGTAAGCTATATTAGAGTATGAGAGAGAGAGAGAGAGAGAGAGAGAGAGAGAGAGAGAGAGAGAGAGAGAGAGAGAGAGAGAGTGCATGTGTGTATGTGGTACATTTCAGGAAATTTTGCAAATATATTTGACTGTAAATGCTCTTTGACGCAGGTATGTTCACTACCATTTTTATTGCCAGCCACACAAATCAAATTTCCTTGTGTAACAACGGGGATAATAAACCATCTTGTAACTTGTATCTACAAGCTATATTTTTGCGCATGTGAGGCATGGATTTTATAGGATTACCGGTCAGTCCCAAACCACCCCTCCCCCCCCCCCCCCGCTCCCGGTCACTTCCTCCCAGGACTTGTACTCCAGGTCTTTTCCTTCCCAGTCTTTAGTCCACTTTCTTCCGGCTAGTTTCGCCTCCGAGACCCCTTTCCCCCTGCGGTCGTTTCCCTCCTGCATTATTCCCCCCCCTCCCTCCAACCCTCTGGTCACTTCCCCCTCCCCCGCCCCTATTTTCTTCCCTCTCTCCATCCCCCTCCTCATCCTGGCCGAGCACAGTTGCAATCTTTAATTTCTAGTTTCTAATATTGTGTTTCGTATATAAAACTATACCCGTGAACAAACTCGAGTATTTGACCACTTGAAGCAAGAAAGTGTACTACTGATGTGTGATTATGAGTACTGAGTACGTTACTGTAGTTTCTTCAAGACTGCCGATGTTTGATCATTGATCATATCAGTTTTGAACTATTGTGACGGTGGGTCTATTGTTACTGGGTTCTGCACAATGGAATGCTATTACTCACTCGTCTTTGTCTGCGGGGATCGGTTAGTGTAATCACCCTGTGACTAATCTTAATACATTTTTAAGTTTAGCTCGGTCTGGGTGCGGATAGGGTTATAGAGATACAGAGAAAATAGTAAAGATTCACTGACACACTAGCTCTCGCACGGCTATGAAACATAGGTAGTCCAGCCATTTGTTAACAGTAAATATTACACATTTATTTCCTTTACTCTAAACATAATTCTCTAAACACTCTTTTAACTTAAATGTCCAAATTCACTTCGAATAGTTCGTTCCATGATGGGTCTATGCTGCTACTGTTCTTGATATTTGCTAATGTCTCATCATTGGGCTATTTGTTCTGGTTGGCCTACTGTTGATTTCAGGAGAGTGGACTACCGCACAGTCCTTCTATCCTTCTAGGTGGGGGAAGAAGCGAAGAGAGAGGGAGGAGGCGGTAATCAACCGGACGCCGTTTTATAGAGAGACACTCTCGTATTGACTTACGGACGCTTGTGCAAAATAACAAACGAGGTCACACAGACTAAATAGGGCAAGTATTGAGTGAGGTCCCGGAAATTAGCGCACGAAGACTCGGCTGTAAAAATAGAATACCCTTTCCCAAGGTAATTAGGCATTTGAGTTATGTTCATAATAACAAGACACGCTGCAAGATCCGACGACCCTTCTCCAATGCACAGTGAGTGTTACCCCACCCAAAAATATAAGATGAAGCCAGAAAAAATCTGTCAAAAGTTTGGTTTTGAAATAAATCGGTACATTCATTCGTTTACGTGCCTATCAATGGCATCAAGGTTGAAGGTTGATTCCATATATATTTCTATATATAAACTCAACATTGATGCTATTAATAGGCGTGTATGTATGTACATATATATATACATCACCAAACACTGATTTTTTTGTTTTGTTTTTAGACGCCGCAGTTGTAGGCATGATGTCGCAAGTAGAACGAGAGTTCCATGAATACGACGAAGGGAAATTGTGGAACGAAATATATCGGGTAAGTGAGAAATTTCGCTAGCTTTAAAGTGTAAAAATTTATAAATCATGATGGCGTATTCACGATGTCGAAGTTTGCAAAAATGATGAAACATAAATTTGTATCTAAAGTTCTGAACTCAATATAATTTTATTGCGCTAATTAAAATTACTTATCGCTTTTGCCATTTGTATATGGAAAAATAACTACTGCCTGGTAGTGCTACAAATGTGATTGTGTTATTATTTCTGTCACTAGTGACTATATTATTATATAAGTACTAGTGTTACTGTTAAGAGTAAGTCAAGTGTAATCTAACTCGATGTAACCTTAACGAGGTACAAATTTTAGTCTTCAGATATATATATATATATATATATATATATATATATATATATATATATATATATATATATATATATATATATATATATATATATATATATATATATATATATATATATATATATATATATATATATATATATATATATATATATATATATATATATATATATATGTGTGTGTGTGTGTGTGTGTGTGTGTGTTGTTTTTTTAACGAAATTATTCAGCCCTATAGATATGCCTGCACGGTGTTAGTTTGCAACCTTTTCAACTTTAACTTTAGTAGGTTTGAAGACGGCCATAGTTTGAGCATCACAAAATATACTCATCAAGTTATTATTTTTTTTAAAGCTTTGATTCGTGAGATTTACTACTCTTAGATGACGTACTATTCTAACTCGGCCACCTGTAGGCCACGCCGTACTTGTGGGCTACATTTGTGTTGCAAATGTTGGCAGTTTAGCGAAAGTAACATTATTTTGCATAACAACACATTATTTTGTAGTTTGCCTGAAAAGTCCAAACTGATTCGTATCATTCAACGTGCGTCACTTTCTGGATGATATTAAGGGTACAGCTGATGAAAGCGTGTCCTGTTTGTGAAGTGAGAATGAAGCTAAAGTATTTTGCTTACAACACAAATACCCGAAACTGGAACAGTGAGTTCTTCATTTCTCACCCTTGTTGTACATCGTTATTCACCCTAGGTCGTTCACTCAACCGTACAGGTGTGCAGGACTCCGACTCAGTTTGTCCCTTCTTGTTGAGTTTGTAAGATAGCGAATGGCTATTATAATTTATTATAGGATAACCAAGCGTAAAATTTACAGTCCTTTTTCCCCTTCCCCTTGATCTATTTTTCTTCTAATTCTATTTTTTTAAATGAAGAAAACCAATGCCTGTACTTGATAAGATTCTTTTTTTTTATAAGATAATGGCTATTTATATAGGCTAACGAAGAATAAAATTACAGCCCTTTATCCTTTTTCCATTTCCAAGTTTTCTCTAATTCTTCTTCTTCTATATCTTTAACTCTAAAACATATATTATTTGATTGTATTCACATTCAACCCATGTTGCTCCCTGAAGTACATACTATAACATCACTTAAAAACTTTAACAATGATTTAAGTGTGGGATTGACAAAAGCTTTAATTAATTCTCCAGTCGCTCGTTTTATTTAACTGACATTATTACTTATGTTGTAATGCGTTTAAGTGTATGAGAGAGATATGGAGATAGTGCTTATGTGTTTGTGCATGTGTGCCCGTTTAAATGCGTGAGTTTGAATGTGTTTGTATGGTCTTTATCATATTTAATTTATTATTTATTTTATTTCATCATTCTTATATAGCGCTTTTCCAGCTCAAGAGCTGCTCAAGGCGCTGGCCGATACAGGATCTAACGCAAGGCGCCCGAGGCGCCAACTTGCAGCCTTTGGGCGCACCGTAATAACGCTCCAGACAACTGAGCACAATCCTTGGCAGCCAGGGATGGGGGAGAAGGACCTAGGTGCATGCTGGGTGTGTTCTTGTCACCGGCACTCACCCGTCTAGGGCATGAGCGTCAGGATCTTTAAAGTCCGTTATGATGGAATGTATGCGACACAGACTATCATCTTGGTGAAGAAAAAAAAAAGACATGAATAAAAGAACCAACCAACCCAACCATCATCTTCTTTAAAAGAAGAAAAAAAAGTATACTTGATAAGAGTCTCTATTAAGAAAAGAGACTCTTAAGAGTACAACATTATTTATTAATCCTTGGTCTCTAGTCTTTCCCACTTTCTTCTGATTCAGATTCTCTTAATTTAAGAGAACTCCCTTTAATATGCAGACATTTAAATAAAAATATTTCATTATAAAATCTATTGTTGCGTAAATATCAGTGGTAAGCTACTATAAAGGGCCACATGCATTATTTCTCATTCACTCCATCTTTCTCGGCGTTTGTCTTTATGTTCGTCAGTTTTTTATTCGGCTTGATAAAAGATCTTAACACAGAAATATGGTAATACTCGTTGCTTGGTTTGTTTACAAAGCTAACACCACTGTTATTTATTTATTTATTTATTTATTTATTTATTTTTAAATTATTTGTGTTCATTTATGTAGTAATTGCATTGGTTGCTTTGGATTTTATTCGATCTATTGAATACTTTATCGTCTGTTCATTTTTAATTAGTATTAGCACAAGTATATACTTGTGGTATTAGTAAATAAAAGGTTTTACAATATAGATTTGTTTTAAACTTTCAACTGTTGCTGTTCACTAGATTTGAGTCCACATTTTTACTTTAGGACAGTTTTTATCTTTTTATCGTAAAACAATATGCTACGAATTTCCTTTAACAGTTATATTGAAACTGTTATACTTCCCGAATACTAGTTGTGTCATGTTATTTTGGTCGCTTGCTATTTTTATCGCTGTACATATTTAATTGGAGTGTCTGGGAATATTTAGTGTGAAATAAATGGTGATGTTATATCTGATACTTTCTTAATTGACTATGGCAGGGTTCAGCCTGACACAAAAAAGCTATGGGCCATTGGGCCCCTCGGATCAAATTTCAGCAGTAATTTACGTACATGTAAAAGATAACCTGGAGATATTATTACAGAAATTAAAACAAAATAGATTATTGTGAGTGTGCATGTGTTGTGAAGCATGTTTACCAACAAAACAATAACCAGAACAGGGATCAGTATTTTGACTTGACTCGGGGCTCACACAATCATCTTGCGTAGGATTAGCGGCGGTAGACTGTGGTTTAACAGCAGCAAACGACAGTCTAGACTGTCCTACCTCAAGTTTAGGTGTGTGTGTTTTTTGTTTGTTTTTTGTTTTTGTTTTTTTTTGGGGGGGGGGAAGGGGGGGCATTTTCAAAGCGGCACAAAGAAAAACACAAAATCCTCCTTGCACGGACACAACATACGAATAGCAAATTCTGATTTGGAAGAATCGTACAACACTTCTTATTGGCTGAAAGATCAACATCCGGGCCCTCATAGCCAATCGCTGAACTTGCCTTAGCAAAAAGCACGATTGTCGCCTCCAATACAGTGCACTGTTATTGTGGTGGCGCATTTGTACCAAAAATCGAAGCGCCATTCGGCCCCTGGCAAGAATTGTAGATGGGTCATTTTTAATTTTTATGCGTCAATGGCGCAGGGCGCGCTAGTAAACTGATCAACTTACCTTGTGTAAATCAACAGTAAGCCATCTTGTATCTTAAATCTTGATTTAAATAATGTTCGGGCCACATTCGGGTTGCTTTCTCAGCGAAAGCCCGACAGCAACAGAGCTGCGCCACGCAAAACGAGGGGTGGGGTAGGGAAGGATTGGGTGCACAGACTAGACCTTGGTTTATGCTATCTTTCTAAGAACCCCATGCTTGTGGTTTGTGAGATCGAGTACTTTTGCGTGGTAGTCATTGTGGGATATATTGGATTTAGTTTGATCAAAGATCGGGTACAGAAATGTGATAAGATTTTGTGTTTGATAATTGATTACAATGCAATGCAAGCACCTTTGCTGTTTTATTAATTTTGTTCGTTTGCTCATTACTTACGAACACAGCCGCTCCTTCACGAAGAGAGTCGACCACGGCCCTTGTGAAGGCAACCGCCGAAACAACTACGGCGGGGATCCAGATCCAGATATAAAGTGCATTCTGTGCCTGTGCTAGTTCGTTCGTATGTTCGTTTATGAGGTATTAGAATTTAGCACAGCATGATGGAGTAACTTCACATAGCAAAATCCTATCCTGTTCCTTAACTCAAAGGTCGTTGAGGCACCACATATGATCGTTTAACCAGCATACTCCATCTTTCTTTGTCCTCAGCTGCAACCCTCATGGCTTCACTCAGTGTCAAGCCAGTCCAATCTCGAATGTTGTCCTCCCACCTCTTTTTCTGTCTCCCCCTTTTTATGCATCCTTGCACCGTGCCTTACAAGATGGTCTTTGTAAGGCCTGATGCTCTGGTGACGTGGCTATACCACCAGAGTTTCCGTTTCTTCACCTTGGATTTTGATGTCCGTGTTGATGCCATTGGCGTTGTTGGTCATCATTTTGGTCTTCTCTGCATCTGCACTTATTTTCATTCCATAGGCTCTGGAGGTGGTGTCAAGCCTTACACCAGCTGTTCAAGTTCTTGTCCCTCTCCTGTCAAGCCATCAATGTCATCGGCAAGACGGAGGTTGGAGATTGCTGTACCCCTTACGCTGACTGTACCTTCGTGATCTGCAAATGCATCGGACATGAAGAGTGTTGGAGAGAGTAGGCATCCTTGACGCACGCCGATTGTTGTTCTGAACCAGTTCCCGATGGCGCTGTTGTGGAGGACTGCACTGGTAGCCTTGTCATACAGGTTTTTGATGACTTCAATAATTTTAGGCCTGATGTACACTCTGATGGTTGCCCACAGATCTGCATGCCAGACTGGGTCAAACGCTTTCTTGAAGTCTACAAACACATGATATAGATGTTGTTGGTGTTGTAGGTATTTTTCGCAGATTATTCTGAGGTTGAAAATCTGTTCAGTGGTACTTCGCCCTGCCCTGAATCCTGCTTGTTCTTCAGATATGGTTTGTTCAGCTTGAAGTTTCAACCTGTTGAGTATTATTTTCAGGAGGACCTTGCTCGGATGGCTGATGAGGCTGATGGTGCGGTAATTTTCACACTTCTGAAAGTTACCCTTTTTGGGAAGAGGGATGACAAGCGACTGGGTCCATGGTGTAGGCCACTCCCCACTCTGCTAGATCTTGTTACAGATAATGGTGAGGGCGTCAATCATCGCTTCTCCTCCTGCTTGAAGCAATTCCGCAGGTGTGTTGTCCACTCCCTTTGACTTCCCCTTCTTCATTGATTGCACTGCTGCCTCAACTTCTTCTCGGAGAATTGGGAGGATTTCTTCCACTTCTCGGTTCTGGGGACATGCTAGAACTGATGGGGTCTCCGTTTTTTTGTGTGGTTGTAAAGGTCAGAACAGTACTCTGTCCATCTATCCAAGGCTTCTTGTTATTTTGTAAGGCATAGGCCAGACTTGTTTTGGATCGTGGAGGCCTTGGGCTGTTTAACACTTGTCAGCCGCTTCACAGTCTGATCACAGCAAAATAGCAGTATATCTATATTGTTTTATCTGTCTCTGCAGTGCAAGCACTATTGTTGCTTGTGTTTCCTTTTCTTTTTAATTGTTAGCAGCGTAGGTGCTTGCGAGTGGTTTCGCGTGTAAGGGATACTTTAGAATGATTTTGATAATAGACCATACACAACGAAATCTTTTGATGGAAGACAGTTCAGGCACCTTTCTGATCAATTGGCAGATTTATTGACTAAATGACTGACTTACCCATTCACTAACTGATCTGTATAAATGTTTTTTCTTTTCCCCAACCCCCACCCTCTCGCCTCCCATCCATTGCTGTTTGATGTTTAGTGCGTATGAAAACGCGTGACCAAACTACAAGTTTGGTTGTGCGCTATACAAATGAAGCTATTATTATTATTATTATTATTATTATTATTATTATTATTATTATTATTATTATTATTATTATTATTATTACTACTACTACTACTACTACTACTACTACTACTACTACTACTACTACTACTACTACTACTACTACTACTACTACTATTAAAGTCTTGATCTGTAACGTTCATGAAGTTCTAGTACATTCGTAAGTTAAAGCAAAGAGCTAGAGATAGTTATGGGATTAACCTGGGTCCGGGTGCATGTTGGTTTGAACTGGTAGTGGCCCGGTGGAGACTAGATTCTGCAGTCCTCTTGTCCCTAAGATAACTTTGGTTTGACTCCTAGTTACATTTTTTAAAAAATAGTTGGTCATTTTAAGTCCCGTTAACAAACAAATTAAACGAACTAACCAACCAACAAACAAACAACAAAGAAGAATTTTCAATGCAGGTAATTTTTGATCTAACGAAAACTTTGGTAAACTTAAAAGTAATGTAGGCTGTCTATAAGATCTGTTTCACAAACAATGCACCATTGTGCTGTTGACGGAAAATACTACGGCACAAAATCTATGGTTTGTTCTTGACTGCCGTAACGTAACTAACTTCTTGCTGTTATTCGGAGGGGAGTATAAACTGAGGTCTATATTGTGCGTGCATGGATTCCATCGCAAAGACTTTACAGCTCCTGACGCTCCTGTCCCGAGAAGGGACAAGTGCCAGATAGGCTCACTTGCCTATAAGCACACCCAGCAAGTACCAGGTTCTACTTCTCCTTCGGTCGTTGAGGGTCGCTCAGTTGTTTTGGGTGTTGGGCGGTGCATCTCAAGCAGCAAATTGGCGTCTAAAAAGGCTTGAGTTTGATCTTGTTTTCTTTTTTATCCAGCGCCTTGAGCAGCTCTTGGGCATTTAAGGCGCTATATAATAATACTTAAACAACTGGCAGATTTGCTTCTTTTTTAGATGCACAATTCGTCTTTTTTTCCTCAAGGACAGGACCAGGATTAATAAGAAACCAAAAATGTTTCTGAAGAAGAAACATTTTTGAGCTCTAGGTAAAATTGGGTTCTGTGCATAAATAACCGTCCACAGGACAACGACGTATTTTTTAATGTACTTTTTTTTGTCTGAACCATCGGATACTAGATATATTTTAACATTCTTCTAAAACAAAAAGGTAAACAAATCAATACAAAGAGAGGGGGAGAGATAGTTTGGAATTAGTAGGACAGTGATGCTACTCACCACATTATAAAATAAGGAGCAAAACGTAAACAAGAAAAGAAAAGTAGACTTCATTCTCGTTCAGGTAAATCGTTTTCTAAGGGCAAAGATCTAATTCCTAATCACTTCGTTATGTCTTTGAAGCAAATCACCACACACACACACACACACTCACACACACACACACACACGCGTTTATAAACCGATCAAACGGGAATACCAAGACAGGATACATTATTGGGGAATGGTCTTTTTCTCAGTGATATTTACACAGCAAATATTGCATTTAATAAAATTAAGTAGATTTATTAATGGCGTACAAGAATGATGGGTAATCTGCCCTGCAAACTTGATTTTGTTCCTAGCGCAGCTTATTACACAGTTGTGTATAATTTACACTCTTGTCTACCCCATTTTTTGACAAATGTGTAGATGCGATTTCTAGATATTTAGGGTTGTGCTATACTGTTTCTGAGTGGAAAATGTGGTTTTAAAAAACGGGGAAGATTTTTGCTTCCTAATTTTTTTCAACTACCCCGTTTGTTACTAACTTTATATGAAAACAAAATCCCCAGTTGTGCGGTTACACACACACACACACACACCCATACCCACCCCCCCACACACGCACACACACACACACACTCTGTAGGACTTGAGACGCTGAAGTTTAGCATAATTGTACCATGTTTTGCTTTCGCACGACCATGTCAAAAACTGGCACAGGGTGATCAGAGTGACCACTCAGTTGTTGACGTTCTCAATTCTGACTTCAAATCGGTCACACTGCACAGGTGGTTGCATCCGCATTTTGTTAATTGCCAAAGGAGGGTGTAAATTCCTATGTTATTTCCGTCGTCCTAATTGTTGCCTCCGTTAAGATGGCGAGGGCGCTCATGTATACTTAGGCCCCTAGTCCTAGTTTTTGATCCGCGATACGGATGGTTTAAATTGGTTTCGATTGGATTTGTGTGTGTGTGAGTTGGAAAGAGAAACCAAGGTATTTTGCCAGCTCGCCCTATTTCCTGACCTAGAGAGAGCTACCCGTACTCGTCCGTTTCTACAGATTCCCCTTCCGCGACGCGAGTCATGTCACACAAGGTTGCTTGCCCCTCTACATCTCATTTACGTCGTAGTTGTTGTTGTCGTCCTAATGACACACGACACCACTTTTCAACCCTCTCCACCACCACCACCATTGTTGTCGGGCGCCGGCGTCTCTCTCTCTCTCTCTCTCTCTCTCTCTCTCTCTCTCTCTCTCTCTCTTTGTGGCCTCTTCTTTTTTAGTATTCTTAGCCGCTTTTTCACTTCAGTATTCCCTCCTTCACACGGTTTTGGGTCATTCTCCCCCATCCCCCTTCTTAACCACAAATCCCTCCTAAAGCAGCCAGCCAGTGCCAACACCATCACAAAATAGTGTCCTTTATAACGTTACCCGACTGGGGTGCACAGACATTGCTGTGTTACTTGCAACACGAAGCGCTTGAGGCTCAGTGCTCGGAACGATCTACCAGGCCCTAGAGGGCGCCATTGCTAAAAAAATCACCTAGGCAATTGACCCTGTTGGAAACGGTCTAGCCACTTGACATCGGTGGAAACCATTTCATTAATGATCGGTCAGCAGATATTGTGTGAGTAGGCATCTTTTCGTGCTTTTAGTGTCATTTGAAATAAAAGGGTGCTGTTGTTTAATTTGCGCTGGGAGTTAATGATGGAAGCTGCCAAACAGTGGACTTAAAGCGCCTGTCACATAAGTTATGACCATACTCTTTCTTACAATGTGTAACCTGTACTGTGCTGAGTCTGTTACCTTATGGAGATGAGCATGCACTCTTACATCATTGCAGCTTTATCAGTACTTTCACCTCCTGAGTTAATACAACGACCAAAATTGAGTGAACATGACACTAATGCTTCTCACCTATAGCTGAGCAAATTTATAAATGTGCTTTCTCATAATGTGTGTGTGTGTGTGTGTGTGTGTGTGTGCTTTGTCGTAACTGGCCAACTTTGACAGTGTTTATGCTGTTACAGCGAGCGTTAATGAAAACTGCCAACTGTAACGACCATTACCCTTTGTGTTTTAACGATTCTCATCTGTAGCTGTTACGATGCTCTCTCACGAACTGTCTAGATCCATCGGTTTTCTTGCAACTGAATAAATGTAACCGTGCTTATTCCTTTTAAAGAGTTAATATAAACTGCCAACTGCATGCATTGACACTGCCAACTGCATGCATTAACACTTTTAGAGAAAAAAAAACGTTCTCGACTTAAACAAGTGTAAAATTGAAACTTTTTTTAAAAGATAGTTTATTTAAATTTCAGAATTATCAGACTTTGTTTTTGAACACTGTTCACTTATTATACTTTAGTTAGCATGTGCTTTTTCATTGTTTGCTGTCTTAACGTCTATCACTGTGCCGAACCCCACGGAGATACAGATTACTTAGGTGAAATTTACCCGGCCAGGTGAAATGTAAGCTGGCAACTACAACTGTTTAGGAAATTTCCACTCAGTGAGTCCTCTTGGACCAACTTTGCCTGATGGGAGTTGATGAATATACACCATTAAAAACTGAGCTGGGGCCGGGTTGCTCAGTTGGTAGAGCGGCTTACTTGTAACCGAAAGGTCGTTTGTTCGAATCCCGGATTGGCCTAAGTGTGACCATATTATTTTCCCCTTACTGACCCTTACTGGTTCGCTGGTGTCAGAATAATGTGACCAGTAGTCGCTTTTACGCTCCAGTGTCGTGTGACTAAAATCTACAATTAACCTGAGCTGGTCATCCAAGCTATTTGCAATTGTTTTTGAATACTTGTCACTTACAGTTAAATTAGTTTAGCTTAGTTTTTGTATACAGTTTGATTTTTAAAGTATATTGTGAGCCGCAGCTAGCGATTATGTTGTTTGCTCCCTTCACATAAAGCCATTTTATGCCAGACTTTTTCTGTTCAAATGGATTCTTTTAACTGTTATCATCCCCGGTTTATGCGACGTTTACCATTTTCCACTGGGAATGTTATCAAAGGAAGCCAAGTGCAATGGTATTGGTAGAATGTAATGACTTTTTTTTTTTTAAACGCCCTTAACAATATTTTAGGAGAATTTTTGCCGTTTTCTCTTGGAATGTCCAAGAATTTACAGCCAAAGTTAAGATCTCCCTTGTCACCCAGCTTTTGTTACTTTCTTAATTTCTCAGAGTGAGATAAAAAAAAAGTTTTCTTGTATCTTGTATCTTCTTATTCATTTTATTTATTATTTATTTCATAATTCTTATACACCTCAAGGGCTGCTCAAGGCGCTGGTCGTAATAGGATTTAACTCAAGCCGTCCGATGCGCCCCACTGCATCCTTTGGACCAGTCTAGGCCATGAGCGTCAGGATCTTTAAATATGGAATGTGTGCGTTTAAGTCTCCTTTTAACTCTCTCTGTTTACTCTCATCTAAAGAACTTTCTACACTTTTTGCTCTATGATAATTTAAAATCATACCTAGTTACCTAAAACGTGTGTGTTGCGGTGATGTATTCTTGTCATAATCGTATTTCGCACATCACCATTTTTTTTTTGCTTACGTCAGAATGTATCTTTTCGCCGCTTACCCTATTATAAATTCGTCTGCGCATTCTAGTGTGGCGACAAAGACTTCTAACAAAGTTGGCTACAGGTGTTGCTGGTTGAATGAATGAGTCGCCTCAGTTTCCAGTTCACCTCGGTCATGTCCGGATGAGTTGTTCTTAAAAGGAAATATTATTTAAAAAGCAATTCTTTAGAGTGTTTGGAAGGAACGCTCAAAAGAGTAATGGTCGCCTGACAAGGCCGTCCTGGCTTGAAAAGCCCGCGCTGGCTTGTGTAATTTATTTACTTATTTATTTTTTACCTTTCTTTTGACAAGGAATTTTAGCAAAATACATGTTGAGAGAATCTTGTTAACCTTCGCCGTGCTCCGTGGGTGAAGTGGGTCTACTTGTGACCTGGTAGCTCACTTGATAGAGACCTGGTTTTTGATGACGAAGGTCGCGGGTTCCAATCCCACGTGGGGGGAACTGATGTGGCTTAGGTACGAGACTTTTCAGGACACTGAGGGTTTTCTCCGGGTACTCCGGTTTCCTTTCTTTAATAATGGTATTGGAGGCAATCTAACATTTTAGAATTAGAATTGATTTCTGTAACAGCGAACTCTTCAGATCGCCGCGCTTTGAGTACGATTGAATAAAACGCGCGTGATAGCATCCTGTATTATTATTATTATTATTTATTATTATTATTATTATTATTATTATTATTATTATTATTATTATTATTATTATTATTATTATTATTATTATTATTATTGTTGTTGTTGTTGTTGTTGTTGTTATTAGGTCTACTTCTATGGAAGATTTCTGGTTTTTATAGACTTCTTCTTCTTCTTCGAGCCTTGGAGAAAGAGGAAGAAGGACGTCTTCAGGCGTCTTCTTATGCTTTGGACAATCAGTCACTTGATTTCCTGCAAGCTGGAATGACCATCTATATCTATGGCCCAAATCCAGAAAGGTCCACCATTGGCAGGGATAAATGGGAGATTAATAGATGTTTATTTTCTTTCTCGTTTCCTGGAGGACAGCACCTGATAAGGATTATATCCAACATGCTATCAATAAACTCTCTTCCCCTCTCTATAGACCAGACGCCTGTTGCTTGTGCTTGCTCTATACAAACTATTTGTCCTCTCTCTTTCTCCTCCTATCCCCCGTGGGGGTGCCGGGAGTTTCAGTTTAAATAGTATCCCCACTTTCTGGAAATTTAGTGCTTTAAATTCCCACTGTCGCTGTCTTTCTCCTTTGTTCTTTCTCATTCCTACTCTGTTCAATCAATCTACTATACTATCTTCTTCTTCGCTAGAACAGTCACCTACCTTTTTTCTTGAAAACTCTTCCGGGACAAAACTCCTCATCTGTGTGTGAGGTCTGTTGGATCAGCTTGGAAATATTGGACGCTTTCTGCCAGGTGGTCACTGGGGCTTCCTATGATGTTATTATTTGGCAATGTAGGCATTTTATATTCTATTTGGTTTTTGTAAACGGGGGTTCGATAAATTAGAGTATAGCCTCAGCGTCCCTTGCGTGGGATATCTTTATTGTAAAGTGACCGGCTGGTGGAGTGCATGCCTTCAGTGTTACCGCTAAAGTTGTTTCGGCAGAGATCTTTAATGCGGATCAGGGGCGAGTCCTCTTTCAGCGAAGTTGTGGTCTTGATTTTGTGGTCCTGATTCGGCTATACTGGTCCTGATTTGGCTCGGAAGAGTCTGCTGGACCTAAAGCAATAATCATGTAATTGTAATATTTCTCCTCCTCCTGCTTCTGCAGTGTTTTCTTTCCTCCCTTTCGTCTCTGAAATTTTCTTGTTTTCTGTTTCACTGTCTCAGGACATCATTCCATTTCTCTCTCTTTTCTGCTTCCGATGTTCTTTTGATGTGTGTGTGTGTGTGTGTGTGTGTGCGTGTGTGTGTGTTATATTTGCCATAGTTTAATTTATTCTTAGTATTTACATTTTACTTTTACCTGAGTGGATGTTCTTTATATTTTATCTCAATATTATTATAATTATTTTCATTTTTATTTTATTTACCTGTGTGAAGTACTATGTCTTGTTTCTCGTTTATTATGTGTTATTATTGGTATTATGAAGTGTTTTTCGTTTGTTTGCATTTGTCTTGATGTTTTATGCGCATAGAGCAGATACGTTGTCTGATATGTGCGCTTTTCAAAATAAATTATTATTATTATTATTATTATTATTATTATTATTATTATTATTATTATTATTATTATTATTATTATTATTATTATTATTATTTTGCGGTTTAGCTTTGCGTTAATCCTTGTACACTGTAATAATAATAATAATAATAATAATAATAATAATAATAATTATAATAATTATAATAATAATAATAATATTTTTGTTTTTAAATTTATTTTTTAATAATCTCAGGTGCCTTAAAATTAATAATAATAATAATAATAATAATAATAATAATAATAATAATAATAATAATAATAATAATAATAATAATAATAATAATCTAGAAGCCCATTGTGGGAGTTAATTTTAAGGCACCTGAGCTTATTAAAAATATTTTAAAGCGCACGCACACCCCAAAACACACAGGCTCGCGTCTGTAACAGTTATTAAAAAAAATTAAAGTGTGATCTTGAGGTAAGGGAGGTTAGGTAGATAGAACAACATGTGCGGACAGAGCTTTTGCGAAAAGAAATGAGTTTTAAGAGCAGATTTGATAGGAAAAAATAAGTTTGGCTGTGGCCGCAGTGAGAGAGAAAACTTGTTCCCGAGGAATGAACCGTTTAAAGAAAAGGCTCCAAGGCCCATAGACAAAAGTTTTGTGCGAGGGATCTGAACGAGGAGAGGGTCAGAGGGTGAGCGAAGCGTACGGGATGGGATGGGTGTACAGTCGAAGAAGGTCAGAGAGATATGACGGGGCAGAGTTGTTGACAGCTTTGTAAAAGGGTCTTGTACTTAATTCTCTGAGAGACAGGTAACCAGTGAACATGTAATCTTATATTCTACCTTTACTTCTTCCCTTAATTCGGTTCCACTTTTTCTTCGTTGCCGGTTGTCTTTCGTTCTTTCTGTCATTGTCATTCTTCGCAGTCGTTTGTATTGGTTTCTGTTTGTTGCAGATAAATATGAGTCACAGCGGTCACCGGACTCCCACCCAGAGGATCGTTGCCGTCACAATGGGCTTCTCGGTTCTGCCTGGCATCATCGGGTTAGTCACAGAACATTGGCTCACCGATGACGTCATTGACCGTCACGTGGGCCTGTGGAAATATTGCGACGAGCAGCTGTGTCACCCCTTGACTGCCGATGAAAAACCAGGTGAGGGTGATGAAGAATGTGAAATATAATTCCAGTGAAATTGTTGCTCTGTACAATTTTGACCGGACTTTTGCAGAGCAAAGGATATTTATTCTCTAAAAGAAATTATGTCTGGACAGCTGTTGGTCTGCTTAGCTGAATTACCATTTTTTTTGCATGTTTTTGTTTGCGCAATAAGCATAAGGTACAAGGGGATCAGCGATTTCCAAACCACCACCATCATCATCATCATCATCATCATCATCATCATCATCATCATCATCATCATCATCATCATCATCATCATCATCATCATCGTCGTCGTCTTTGTCGTCATCGTCGTCATCATCATCATCATCATCATCATCATCATCATCATTACTTCTTCTTCTTGTTCTTTTTCTTATTTTCTCTTAAGTGTGTAGATTTAGATATGTACCTTCCATCTCTGGACAGAGTTTACTGGTTTGATTTTAACGTGAAATCATGATTAGACTGTAACTGATAAGTCTGGATCTCAATGTTGATTGAGTTGGTTGGTTGACTGGAGCGTCACTGGAGCTTTTGACCAATTGTTCGTGACGGAACGGGTGTGCGGAGCGCATCATAAAGTTTATGAGAAACTTTATGTGAAATTCCATTCAAACATTATTTCCGTACAGTCCTTTCTTGTTAAATTAAAAGAATGAATCGAATGACTGAATGAATGATTTGTAAAGCGCGCAAATATCTCCACGTCGACGGGCATGATCGCAGTCTTATATTACTTGGGTCCACGGACAACGAGGAAAGACATGGAAGCAGAGCGAAGTCTACGAGATGGTTCATACCAATTGCTAATGATATGATTGTTTTGCATGTTTTTTTTAGAATGGTACGACGCTGTCCGCGGTTTGGGCATCATGTCCATGTGTCTGCACATCATTGCCGTTGTCACCGGGGCCTGCTGCGCCAGTCTGGCAACCTACGATGACGATTTTGAAACCTTCTCCTACTTCCCTCGTGCAGAGGAAATAACCGCCTTTATGGCAGGTAACGTCAGACAGAATTTGACAGTTTGCTTTCATTGCTAATGCGAATCCTATTATCCTGAAGAATACGGGTACAGGCAGTAGTTCAAAGACGGTTGCCGGCCTGGAGAATAAAAAAATTAAAAAAAATAAAATTACAATTGCCGTGAGACACTGCGCCCCTACTCTTTCGAATGAAAGTATAAACCGTGGTCTAGTCTGTGTGCACGCATGCATTCCATCGCATGGACTTTAAAGATCCTGACGCTCATATCCTAGACGAGTGGGTGCCGGCTGCAAATACTCCCAGCACACACTAGGTCCCTTTTCCCCATCTCCGGCCGTTCAGGATTGTGCTCAGTCGTCTGGGCGTCAAACTGTGCGGCCAAAAGGCTGCAAGTGGTCGCCTTGGGCTGCTTTGAGTTAGATCCTGTATTGTCCAGCGCCTGTAGCAGCTCTTGAGTTAGATCCTGTATTGTCCAGCGCCTGTAGCAGCTCTTGAGTTAGATCCTGTATTGTCCAGCGCCTGTAGCAGCTCTTGAGTTAGATCCTGTATCGTCCAGCGCCTGTAGCAGCTCTTGAGTTAGATCCTGTATCGTCCAGCGCCTGTAGCAGCTCTTGAGTTAGATCCTGTATTGTCCAGCGCCTGTAGCAGCTCTTGAGTTAGATCCTGTATCGTCCAGCGCCTGTAGCAGCTCTTGAGTTAGATCCTGTATTGTCCAGCGCCTGTAGCAGCTCTTGAGTTAGATCCTGTATCGTCCAGCGCCTGTAGCAGCTCTTGAGTTAGATCCTGTATTGTCCAGCGCCTGTAGCAGCTCTTGAGTTAGATCCTGTATCGTTCAGCGCCTGTAGCAGCTCTTGAGTTAGATCCTGTATTGTCCAGCGCCTGTAGCAGCTCTTGAGTTAGATCCTGTATTGTCCAGCGCCTGTAGCAGCTCTTGAGTTAGATCCTGTATCGTCCAGCGCCTGTAGCAGCTCTTGAGTTAGATCCTGTATCGTCCAGCGCCTGTAGCAGCTCTTGAGTTAGATCCTGTATCGTCCAGCGCCTGTAGCAGCTCTTGAGTTAGATCCTGTATCGTCCAGCGCCTATCGCAGCTCTTGAGTTAGATCCTGTATCGTCCAGCGCCTGTAGCAGCTCTGCAGTTGATTAAAAAAAACCAACAAATTACGGATTATGTTCAAAATGCTATCACTAACTCCCGCTACCCCTCTATTGGCGAGATAACTTAATTACTGCTTGTGTTTTGCACAAATCTGTTTTCCCCCTATTACCCTTACGTCTGTGCTGGGTAGAGAGAGAGAGTAAGCCATACCTTCAAAGTAAATTTAGACGGAATCGTATTAAAAAAAATTTAAAACAAAATTTAAAACTAATATGAGTCAAGGTCTGTGTCTCAATATTATATATTTTTTAAAAGTTATTTTCAAGAGAGAAACACAAATATAAAATTGACCCAATTCATACGCTGCTTTTGTTTTAATTAGAACTATTACGACTTGAATAAAATATCTCTCTGCACTAGCCAATTTTGAGGCATGCATATGTAGTTTTTGTAATTTCGCTGAAAAAGGTGTGACCGTCACAATATTTTCAAAGTTTGCTTTAATTTGGAAGCTAAAGCGAAATGAGTAAGCTTGTTGTTCCTGAATCAAAAGAGGTAATTTACAAGATGAGATTGTTTTAAACGACTTCATCATTTCCATCGAAGGTTCATAGTCTTCGAGAAACAGAGCAAGAGTTCCTTATTTTAGAGGTATAAATTATGTTATTAATTTAGTTAGGTGTATCTGAATAAGCCATGGGTAATAACTCCACCACCTACTCCCTTCCCGCCCGCCCTCCTCACCTCCGCTACCTCTCCTTTACACCTCGGTGTGTCTGCTAGGAGGAGGTAGATCTACTAGCACCGTCATTTCATAATAGTGAAAGATTCGGGTTTTTTAATCTCTTATTTAACACATTGGTGTATTTTCCTGTGTGGCAGGTATTCTCCATATCGGCGGACTGGCTCGTTTCGCTTGTTCGGCTCGCACCCACCCCTTGTTTACCGCTTACCGTTTCGGCTGGTCGTTCTGGCTGTGCGTGGTTCACGTCTGCTTGGTCTTCATCTGTGCGACATTGATCACCCTCGGCCGCGACAAGTGGGCTTTGGTGAAGATGTGCAGCCAGGGTGACTGCAGCTGCCGGAAGCGGCGCCGATTACCGCAATCGCCGAGGTCTCAGGTCTACAAGAAAGCCTCCGAGTTTGCTGGTCCAAAGAAGAACGGGTCGACATACCAAATGGTAGGCACTAAACCGAAGAGCAAGAAGAACATGAGTAACCGACCGGGATCGGGCAAACCACTTCCTCCCAGAGAAATTATTCTGAGGTTTCAGTTCGAGCATCCTCCACACAGTATTGGCAAGCATGAAGGCCGCACCAATTCTGCAGGTTTGTTGTCAAATCTGGAAACACTGAAGCTGCCCGAATACAAGCAGTACTTCTGCTCTCTAGAGGGTATTCCGCGCGTGCTGCGCTTTCTGGCCCGTCCTAAGGAATCGGAGATTGGGATGGTGGAAAATGTTGATCAAGTAAATCAAAGACCTTTGGATGTGTAAGCGAGAAGGACTGGACTGCTTTGCTGGGAAAAAGAGTTTTATACAAGAGGTGGGGAGAGGAACGGTGTGCTTGAAATACTTTGTGTGAGAGATGACCATTAGAGCAACGTTGACTCCAAAAAACGCAGAAGTGGTCGCTATGCGCATAAAGGTCTCTGACTGTGTTGACAGTGAGTTCACCTCAACCTTTCCAGCATCAGCACCACTAGAAATGCTCTCACTGCAAAAGTCGTATTTTCATGACGGTTGTTGCAATCACGTTGAATTGGCTGTTTTGAAAATGGTTTCGTACGGTTGTTTGCGCATTCTGATATATTATGCATGTGTACGTTTGTGCGTATGCGGGAATGTGTAGATAGGATCTTCGAGATCCTTTGGTAAAGTGATAGTGAATTTATTGTGGATAACGATAGTATTATGGACATTCATTGCCGCTGATAATTACACAGATTTGGCACAAATGCAAATTATTGCTCATTACACAGATTGTTTTATTGAAACTAAAAATAGACACCCTTGTGTAGACAACCTAGTCTTCAAAAATATTGTACAAATATATGAACGAATATGGATAATGTTCGCTTTATAAGCGAGTGGTCCTGGGGATGCCTTTTCAGCCCTAGCGCGGCAGCCAAGGAGCAACGGGGAATAGGCCCTACCGCTTGCTTGGATTGTGCTGAAAAAAAAAAAAATCTGACACTCGCCCTTCCCGGACATGAGCGTCGGGATCTTTAACAGTCCGTTATGGAATACATGCGTGCACAGGTTAGATTTCGATTTATACTCGTATCATCTGAGGGAGAAAGGACACTATGCTACTTGGTTAACGAGTCATGTCTCTAGGTGTTTCGAACCGTTTTCGGTATTGTTTAACCATCTCTCTCTCTCTCCCTCAGTTCGTTTAGCTGTCAGTGCTTAGCAGTGATTCCCGCATTTGGTCAGCGCGACCCATGCAAGACTTCGGAAAGATGTTAAAGTTTATCCACAAATCTGCCAGAATTCTTAATAGCCCGTTTAACAACTTTTCACGCTATAGGAAACTGAATGGCCCAAACGGTGTCTGTTAAGCGATGACAGACAATGAAAAACTTCACGATTCAGTGGATCTGGACAAGAAGTATAATATAGTCAGCGACGAAAGACGGGGAAGGGAATGAGAGAAAGAAGGTTGCCAGTCGGGCAAGTGGGCTGCAAGCTTTAGTATAGTCTGGTCGAACCAGAGTTTTTCAGTATCCCTGCCTCAGGAACCTATTTTGAATAGCATGTAAATAGCGCGGTTTCCGCAAAATCACTGCCTTTTGAAATAAGCATCATGGAAAAGAGTATAATTCTTTACCAAAGTGCTCCGCACAAATGCATTCATAGAATATATTTACGCCGCTTGGTTGTATACGGAGTTTAAAACACATAGTAGCTGGCGAGGCTGTGCGTGTTTGTGTACATGTGCGTGCGTACGTTCGTGTGTGCGAGCATGCGTGAGGGAATAATTTCATTAAAAAAAAATTGATCGACTTTTCAGTCGTCAGGAACATTGCTTATTATATGACTGAAATGTAACAATTGAATTTGCCTTCATCTCCACCCATCCTCAAAACCACTTTAGCTACTCCTGCCCAGCGTCCCCACTCTAAAACCACTGCCTCCGCCGCTACCCTCAGCCCCTTCCATACCCCCCAAAAAACATTTAGCGGCGGAATAAAGCAAATTTGTGGCGAGCCTATTCGTAGTATTTTGTGTAATTCCAATTTATAACTTGTAAACTGCTATAACTTGTACTGAAAAATATGGCCAGAAAACGAAGTATTACGGTTGCAATACAAATTGCGCGTACATGGTATGAATTTATATTGCCTTTAAATATTGAGCCTGGTGCATGTGTTTGGTTTGTTGGTGTGCGTGTGTGTGAGCGAGAGAGAGGTTGATTGAATGTATAGTAATGAGAGTGAGGGAGGAAGGGAGAGAAAGAGTGTTTTTGCGTGCGCGTGAGAGAAATAGAGACAGAGTATGGGTAGTGAGATTGATTGTGTACGTGAACAGACAGAGAGAGAGAGAGAGAGAGAGAGAGAGAGAGAGAGAGAGAGAGAGAGAGAGAGAGAGAGAGAGGGACAGAGAGAGAGAGAGAGCGTGTGTGTGGGTGTTGCTAGGTAGAAACGACGTTACTCTGACATACACTTGAAACTCTACGTACTTTCTTTTGACGGCCCCGTTATTTTGACGTCAAATTAGCGTTCCGTTAGGGTTAGGGCTGTGTTAGGCTTAGGGTTACGTTATTTTTATTTATTTTTATTTTATTTTATTTACCTTATTGTCCCTTTTTCATAGGGAAATTCTGGACCTCCTCCCCTGGGGAAAGCGTAGTCGCAGCCTGTGGCGCGCCCAAACCCAACCTACCTAACATTAGTTGTGACTTTTGAAATTTTGCTGGGGGAGCAAACCGGAGTACCCGGAGAAAACCCCCGAGACGTTGCCCGAGTCGAAAGTAAATAATATTCGGAGAAACATAACGCCCCGATGCTGGATCGAACCCACACCTGTCAGGCACCATTGGTTTCTGGCCTGTGGACAAGGCAAGTTAGTCCCGCCTTAGCCCACTTGGCCACAACGCTCGCTTAAGGGTTAGGATTAGGGATAGCTTCAAAAAATGGCAAAATGTCAAAATAATGTTAAAGTGATGGTAAGTGTGTCAAAATAATGTATGTAGAGTTTCACGACAGTCATCACAATGTCGTTTCTACAAAAAAATGTGTGTGTGTGTGTATGTGTGTGCGCGCGTGTGTGTGTGTATTTTGTATCTAACAATTTTGTCAGTGAATACTGCCTCGTTTGTCTGTATGGCATATTTCGTTTTTTGTTTTTTTGCATTTCAACCTTTATTCATTTTAGCTCCCACGTCTAGACAGAGCATGGGGAGGAGGGTGCAACATAGTCAATACAGACAGACTTAAGACGTAGCCTAACGTCTTGTTTGGATTTCACTTAATATTGATTTAACCCCATCCGTGACTCATGGCTGACTGTTTTCACAGCATATTTGTATATTATAAATATGATTTTTGCAATGCTTCAACAAAAAGTGACATTGCTATTAGACGTGACTCGCCCTAAAATGACATTGGTCCCCAAAGAATACCTCAGCATGAGGAGTCCTTGTTTCTCTCTTATTATTGTGTACAAGCTTTGAATGTATATTATAAAAATGCTTGCAAATCATGGATGGTTCTTATATGAACGATCTTATATAAAGCTTTCAAGCTCAGAGAGCTGCTTATGGCGTTAAAACAGTTGTCCTCCTGAAAAAAAATCCATTTAAGCAGTGATGGAAGGAATTACCTTCCCATCCGTGCACAAACACTAACTGAGAATCAGAGACTGCTGAGTTTACGCCTGTACAAGTTTTAGTGCAGAGCGTAGGTCAACGGGCTCAGATTCTCTGTGTGTCCGTGCACATTCGCTCATTCAATAAAATAGTTTTCAAAAGGAACCCATTGACATTTGTAATATTTTTAAAATGTCATTTCGAGACGTTCGACTGTTATGTTACAGTATTGTAAATGGTTCGTTGGTTTTGCCGCCTGTTAAACAGTATAGAAAATAAACGTTAAAATATTCTGTAAATGTTTTGCCTGTTATGTTAATGTGTTGTGAGTTTGTCTGTCAACTATAACATGACAAAAATAAAAACAATAATCAGTACAATATTTTATAAAAGTATTTGCTCTTGTAAGCTTACTGCAATCATTTTCTAAGTATAAAAATCTACTGTACAAAGATATTTGATAGCCAGCAAATGTTTACTGTTTTCGTTCCTCGCTTCCTGTAACATTCAAGTTGCCTTTTTTCCCGTTCTTGTAGTCTTTGTAAATGTCCACTTCGTGTGTGATGTTTATCCGTAAAAGTTGTCTGTCTTGAAATTATTTCTTCTGCCATTTACATTGGATTCGAATTTCCATCCGCGTGGAATATTTAAGAAAGTGAGTATGACATGTAGCTTTGGTTTCTGTTACTATTATGTTGATGATGGTGGTCATGGTCTTCTACACCGCTAGTATCCTTGCTATTGCAGCATGCTGAATGCGCTGTTTGCATAATATAATTGGATGATGACAAGCATGTCTGTAAACCTGTATATAGCACCGACAGAATGCGTTAAACCAATGGCCAGCCTCAACATCACATCACTACCAAGGAATATTTCACAACAGAAAGTGACTATCAAATACAATATTTGGACAAAAGGTTATAAGGTTAAAGATGGCAAGCATAATTATTAATGTGCGTGTTTTGTTTTTTGGGTCTGTTTGTCAACAAGTCAACAAGGTTTATTACATGTGTTAAAGCATTTTGATAATGATGTAGTCAACGAGGTTATTACATGTGTCAAAGCATTTTGATAATGATGTAGTTAAGAATTAAAAAAAAAAAAAGTGCTTAAATTATTGCAATGGTCTTCTGTTTTGTATATTTATTTAAAGATGTTCGTCATGCTTTCTCCACCTTTAATCCTTGTTCCTCTACATCCGTGCTTTTGAGTCTTCTTCTTCTCCATCATCATCATCATCATTGTCATCATCATCATCATCATCATCATCATCATCATCATCATCATCATCATCATCATCATCGTGTTCTAATTTATTTTTCTTCTTCTTTACTACTATTACTACTAATATTGCTACTATTACTACTACTTCTTTACTACTACTACTACATCTTTTTTCTATAATATTATATTATTTCTTCTGCTTCCTCTTCTTTTCAGATATATTATGTTATGTGTAACTGTGGCGATCAATAGACTACATCAACATTTTGGACGTTTTAACGTCCGTTTAATAGTGTTTAATAGCCTTTAAAAATCTAGAATCCTACAATCATTACTCCTTGTTCATCTACCTCAGTCCCCAGAGGGAGTACCGGGGGTTTCTGTATAAATAGTATCCCCACTTTAGGGAAATTTAGTGATTTAAATTCCCACTGTCGCTGTCTTTCATCTTTGTTCTTTCTCATTCCTACTCTGTTCTATCAATATACAATCTTCTTCGCTAGACCAGTCACCTTTCTTAAAAACTCTCTCCAAACTCCTCATTTGTTTATGAGGTCTGTTGGGTCAGTTTAGGAATATGGACGCTTTCTGCCAAATGGTCACTGGGGCTTCCTTAGATATTATTATTTGGCAATGTAGGCATTTTGTATGTATGTGTTTTGTTGATATTTTATAATGATGTTTATATTATATTTTGTTTTTGTAAACTGGGGTTCGATAAATTAAGAGTATAGCGTCAGCGTCCTTTGCGTGGCATGTCTTTATTGTAAAGTGACCGGCTGGTGGAATGCCTTCAGTGTTACCACTAGTGTTGTTTCAGCAGATCTTTTATACGGATCATGGGTGAGTCCTCTTTTAACCAAGTTGTGGTCCTGATTTTGTGGTCCTAATTCGGCTCTTTGCAGTCCGCTGGACCATGTATGCAATGAATAACTAACTCTACCTCCGTGCTTTTCTTCTTCTCCATGATCAATAATCCTATCCTATCCTGTCCCATAACCCGAAGGTCGTAGGGGCACCACAGATGATCGCTTAACCAGCATACTCCATCTTTCTCTGTCCTCAGCAGCCCTCATGGCTTCGCTCAGTGTCAAACCAGTCCATTCTCGAATGTTGTCCTCCCACCTCTTTTTCGGTCTCCCCCTTCTTCTACCTCCTTGCACTGTGCCTTGCAGAATGGTCTTTGCAAGGCCTGATGATCTGGTGACGTGGCCATACCATCGGAGTTTCCGTTTCTTCACCACTGTGAGCAGGTCATCGTGTTGTCCAATGGCTTGTGTGATGGTCTGTCGGACTTCAACGTTGGTGATGTGTTGGGTATAGGAAATGCACAGAAGTCTTCTGTAACACCTCATCTCCATGCTTTGTATTCTTCGTTGGAGATCTGCTGTGAGGGTCCATGCTTCGCAAGCATATAGGAAGATGGAGATGACCAGAGATCGCAGCAGTCTTACTTTGGAATGTAGACTGATGGTTCTGTCTTTCCAAATGGGCTTCAACCTTGTCAGGGCAGCAGTTGTTTGTGCGATCCTGGAGAGGACTTCCTGTCGAGACCCATTGTCTGACACAATGGCTCCTAAATATTTGAAGCTGTGCACTGTGTTGAGGGATTGGCCTTGTACTTTGATGTCCGTGTTGATGCCATTGGTGTTGTTGGTCATCATTTTGGTCTTCTCTGCACTTATTTCCATTCCATAAGCTCTGGAGGTGGTGTCAAGCCTCTGTACAAGCTGTTCAAGTTCTTGTTCCTCTCCAGCCAATCCATCAATATCATCCGCAAAACGAAGATTGGAGATTGCTCTGCCCCCTATGCTGACTGTGCCTTCGTGATCTGCAAGAGCATCTGACATGATGCGCTCTAGGAAGATGTTGAAGAGTGTTGGAGAGAGTAGGCATCCTTGACGCACACCGATTGTTGTTCTGAACCAGTTCCCGATGACGCTGTTATGGAGGACTGCACTGGTAGCCTTGTCATATAGGCTTTTGATGACTTCTATGATTTTAGGGCTGATGTTGTACACTTTCATGGTTGCCCATAGAGCTGCATGCCAGACTCGGTCAAATGCCTTCTTGAAGTCTATGAACACATGATATAGATGTTGTTGGTGCTGTAGGTATTTCTCACAGATTATTCTGAGGTTGAAAATCTGTTCAGTGGTACTTCGCCCTGCCATGAATCCTGCTTGTTCTTCAGCTATGATTTGTTCAGCTTGTGGTTTCAACCTGTTGAGTATTATTTTCAGGAGGACCTTGCTGGGATGGCTGATGAGGCTGATGGTGCGGTAGTTTTCACACTCCTGAAGGTTACCTTTTTTAGGAAGAGTGATGACAAGCGACTGGGTCCATGGTGTAGGCCATTCCCCACTCTGCCAGATCTTGTTACAGATAGTGGTGAGAGCATCAGTCATCGCTTCTCCTCCTGCTTGTAGCAGTTCCGCTGGTATGTTGTCCACTCCCGCTGACTTCCCTTTCTTCAGCGATTGCACTGCTGCCTCAACTTCTTCCCGGAGAATTGGGAGGATTTCTTCTTCTTCTCTGCTCTCGGGACATGCTAGAACTGATGGGTCTCCATTTGGTGTATGGTTGTAAAGGTCAGAGCAGTACTCTGTCCATCTGTCCAAGACTTCTTGTTCTTCTGTAAGGCAAATGCCAGACTTGCTTTGGATAGTGGAGACTTTGGGCTGTTTAACACTTGTCAGCCGCTTCACAGTCTGGTAGGCCTTCTTGCTGTTGTTCTTGTTCAGATTGTTCTCTATTTCCTGGCATTGATCTTCTATCCAGTTCTCCTTTGCTGTGCGCATGCCTTTTCGGATGTCATTGTTGATTTTTCGGTAGACATCAGCTCCCTGTGAGGTGTTCTTTTTCTTTTTTAACTCTCTTCGTTTATCACACAGATCCAAAAGTTCAGGTGTGATCCACGGCTTCTTCTTTGGTCGGTGCTTGCCAAGGATCTCAGTGGCGGCATCTGTTACAGCTGAGTTGAAGGTATTGGTCATGGTGTTGACATCTACTTCGCCTGCCCCCAAAATAAGCAGTGGTGCAAATTTCCCTCCAATTGTGGCCTGAAATATTTTTGCCACCTCCGGGTCTTGCAGTTTGTCCAGGTCGAACTTCAGCCTAGTGCACTTTGCTGTATTTACTCTCTTCAAATGGAGCCGGAAAGACATCATCACGAGATCGTGGTCACTTCCAATGTCTGCTCCTGGAAAAGTGCGTGTCCTGCCAATGTTGATGCTTGATCTGAAGCGTTTCTTGACCATGATGTAGTCGATCTGGTTGTGATGTTCCCCGCCGGGACTGTGCCATGTCCATCGTCTGGATTTTTTTGTGGAGACCAAGCGTGTTTGCCAGTACCAGATTGTTGTATCTGGCAAACTCCAATAGCCTCAGACCCCTGTCATTTGTCTCGTTGTTGCAGTGGGGTCCGCATGTGTCTCCCCAGTTGCGGTGCGCATCTTGGCCAACCTTGGCATTCCAGTCGCCTTGCACTATGACTATGTCCTTCTTCGGCACTTGGTCAAGGACCGCCTGTATATTTTCATAAAAATCCTCCACTTCGCTGTCTTCATAGTCTGATGTTGGGGCATAGGCCTGGATGATGGTAATGTTGAAAGGGGTTGCTCTCAGACGGATGGTAATGAGTCTACTGGAGACTGGGCGGCAACCCATGACAGTGGCTAGAATGTTCTTGTGGACCAAGAATCCAACGCCGTGTTCGTGCCTGTCATCTCTACCGCTGAAATAGAGCTTGTGGCCTTTGTCAGTCGTTGTTTCACCTAGGCCTTTCCAGCGCAGTTCGCTGATACCTAGAACGTTCCATCGATAGTGGTCCAGCTCGTGGGCCAGTTCTTCTAATTTTCCTTCCGCAGTTAGGGTCCTGACGTTCCAGGTTCCTATGACGATGTTGTTTCTCGTGCGGATCTTGCTATATTGTCCATCAGTAGCATACTTAACACCTCCGTCCTGGTGGCCAACGGAAGGCGCGGTCCTTGTGCCGGGTGACGGCCCGGGCGACGACCGATCCGGTATGGAATTAGTGGATTGTGTCATCATGTAGTGTGTCTTGGGCAAAAAAAGACCTGGCAGGGCCCAATCCTCTCCAGGCTGTTGGCCACAGCCGAAATCCACGAATACAGTGTGGCTCGCCTTGGCCCTGAGCACGTGGTCGTTGAACCTGTAGTAACGTGAGGTTCCTCCGCCCTGGCCGGTGACTTCTGTGTAGAAGACTTTCGCCCAGTGATGCCGTGCTAACATCACCCCTGTTAGTCGCCTCTTACGACACGCCGGGAAACGTTGGGTCTATTCTATTTGCCCGAACCCACAGAGCTATGATCAATAATAATAATAATAATAACGGATTTTTATATAGCGGGTACTCCAGCCTATGACCACACTCACCACGCTTTACATAGTCAATACATATAAATACATGCACTCGATACATCACTTTTGCTACAATACACCAAAGACGGAACAGTAAAGGGACAGCTATTTACAACTATGTACATAAATTACAAAATTACAAAAAAAGACCGAAATAGACTATTTACAACTATGTGCACAAATGACAAAAAAGACAGAAATAGAATAGCAAAAACCTATTCACAGCTATTTATATGCCCGGTTAGGCCCAGGAAGAAAAACAGTATAAATATCATCATCATCATCATCATCATGATTATCATCATCGTCTTCTTCTAAATTCTAATATCTTTTTTTTTCTTCTTTTTTTACTACTACTACTACTACTACTACTACTACTACTACTACTACTACTACTACTGCTGCTGCTGCTATTACTACTTCTTCTTTACAACTACGTCTTTTTTCCCATAATATTATTTTATTTCTTCTTCTTCCATAAGTGTTATGTTACGAGTAATTGTGGCGATCAACACATCAACATTTTGAGCGTTTAATGTCTGTTTAGTAGTGTTTAATAGCCTTTACAAACCTAGAATCTTACAACCCTGTTGGAATTCAGTTTAATAGAAAAATGGGTGTGCAAAATGGATGTAACATTGCTGTGGCAGTTTTATCTTGTTTCTTCTTGCTTTGACTTCACCAGTGAATTTATTACCTTTTTTTTAACAGTTCAGAATTATTTTATTGGTCGAACCCCTATATGTCACACAAGGACCTACAAGGTCAAACTTGCGCGTTCCGTCATTTTCTTCTTGAGTAGTTTTAAAGTAAGCTTCTTCTTACTACTACTACTACTTACTACTACTACTTCTTACTACTACATCTTACTATTACTACTACTATTTCTTACTACTACTACTTTTTACTACTACTACTTTTTACTACTACTACTATTTCTTACTACTATTTTTTTACTACTACTACTTCCTACCACTACTTCTTACTACTACTACTTGTTTTTCTACTTCTGTTGTTTTTCTACTACTGCTGCTACTTCTACTACTACTCCTCCTTCCTTCATTTCGTTCACCTCTTCCTACACATATTCCTTCTTCTTCGTCTTTTTGTCTGTTTGTATGTTTATCGTGTCTGTCTATCTGTCTCTCTTTCTGCTCTCTTCCTCCTCCTTCTTCTCCTCCTCCTCCTTCTTCCTCTAA
>CM072512.1:112013342-112188342 GCA_036898135.1 Oncomelania hupensis
AATAATAATAATAATAATAATAATAATAATAAGGCCTTTCCCTAGTAAGGAGCAGTTTAAAGCGCACCTTCACGCATTCACACAGTCATTAAACATTGGTACAACCATAGACCATAATATACTACGTGTGACGCAAATAAACGATAGAATGCACAAAAGAAGACTTAATCGAAATAAAAACTGTCCAAAAACAAAAATAAAGGCTATCATGTATGCCCCTATTTATTGAATAAGTGTTCAAGGTAGAAAATCTTGGGAAATGTTTGCTCCTCTTTACCTGCAAAACCGTGTCGATCTCCATTGTTGTTGTGTGTGGAAAGAAAAGCGGATGCGTAGGTTGACTAAATCAATTGACGCATGCGCGACGGGAGTTCGGCCTACGGTTCGTCTGTTTCTCGGCAAAGAGATGGTTGTCCAGTTATATTGGTCTATGGTACAACACACATTGCTGGGAGCTGGCCAAATCCAAGTGGACTGGGAGAGAGGCAATAATAAACAAAGTGATTACACACACACACACACACACACACACACATACAGGAGTTGACCCCGTTAAGCGGTCTTTAACAATTTTCCATCATTACGCTGCCGGTATATATCTGGCTACTGAACAGCTCTATGAACTCCAAATTATTCCAAATTATGGAATTTGCTTCGTTTTTGCATTCTAAGAGCTGTGGTATATAAATTATTTCTCTAAAGCAACAAACATGGAAGTGTGATTTCTTACCATCATTGTGCAGCCATTGTGTGTGACCTCTTTGGCACTAACATTATGTGGTCATTGTGTGTAAGCTCATCTGTATCAACATTATGTGGTCATTGTGTGTAAGCTCATCCGTATTAACATTATGTGGTCATTAACAAACTCATGTGTACCATCATTATGTGATCATTTTGTGTATGCTCATTTGTACTAACTTTATGCGGTCATTGTGTACCATCATTAAGTAGTCATGGTGTGTAAACTCTTATGTACCATCATTATGTAGTCATTGTTGGTAAGCTCATCTGTACCATTATTGTGTAGTTAATTTGTGTAAACTCTTATGCATTATTACCAGGCGGTCTGCAGGTGTACCATCATACTTATAAAGATGTTACATTCTAAAATCACATAATTTGTAAACTGATTTCAAATACATTGAATTGAAATCTTCAAAAAGACTTTATTGTAAATCTTTAGTGGATTTTAGTTAACTAGCAGTAGAACATGTTAAAGACATTTGTATTATGATGCTGAGAATATGAATAAACTTTACTTGACTCACTATGAAAACTGCTTTGAAGTTTGATGCAGAATGTGCTTTAAAAAAACTTACGTAATCGTAACTGAGTTGAGCAACAGAATGAGAAAAAGATAGAGAAAAAGAAAACACAAATCTGTCAAATGGCTTCAGTATAAATGTATTCAAACTGTAATACATATTTTAATGTTCAAACAACTGGTAGTGTGCAGGACTATGGACAATACATAAACATGTGTGGTTAGCAGACAGTGGCAATGGGTGAGCTGGCATCTCAAAGATAGAAAATCACATTGGTTTTGTTTGGTTTCATATTTATCAATATTATAACAAATCAATTAGTTAGTTAGTCATTGTTTATAGGGTCTAGCGGACTGATAAAAGCCGAATCAGGACCACAACTCAGTTAAAAGAGGGCTCACTCCCAATCCATATAAAAGATCTGCTGAAAAAACCCTAACGGTAACACTGAAGGCACTCCACCAGCCGGTCACTTTTACAATAAAGGCATCCCATGCAGGGGACGTTGAGGCTATACTCTTAATTTATCGAACCCCCGTTTAAAAAATTGGAATAAAAACATGATTAAATATTAAAACAAAACACATACATATTAAATGCCTACATTGCTAAATAATATCATAGAAAGCCCTAGTGTCCATTTGGCAGAGAGCGTCCAATATCCCCAAGCTGACCCAATACACAAAAGAGGAGTTTTGGGAGAGTTTTCAAGAAAAAAGGTAGATGACTAGTCTAGCGAAGAAGATAGTAGAGCTATAGAACAGAGTATGAATACGAAAGAACAAAGAAGAAAGACTGCTACAGTGAGAATTTAAACTACAGCACTAAATTTTCAGAAAGTGAGGATGCTATTCATACAGAAACCCCCGGCAACTCCACGGTGGTGTTACTTCCAACACACACAAAACTAAAAAATAATCAGTCAACTAACAAGAAAATCATCCAAATGTAACCAAAAAAATGTGTTTTTTAAATTTTAAAAAGCACATATTTAACAAACAAAAAAAATAGTGGGGAAAAAAAACTACAACAACACTAATTAAAAAACATAAAAGTCAATAAATTGCACATTTTGCAGACATCTTTACATACGCACGGAACGCACATTCATCACTCAGACATGCAAAGTCACTATTATTAGAAGATGAAAAGGGAATCTAATTTTAATTTTGAAATGTTTAGATTGACTGCATCCAATATTTTTATTGAAGGGAGCGAGGAAACCAGAGTACCCAGAGAAAACCAACAGTGACCTGAAAAGCCTCGTACCTACAAGTCGCACAAGTTCATCCCTTGATATTTGATATTCGAGCTTCGATATTTTTATTTACACTGCCCAAGCACGAACATCGACATAAGAGATTCGGCTATTAATTTGCATAACTTCGTGTAACATAAAAATTAATATGGGTGCTTGGGCTGTGTCAATAACGAATGGTGGTTTAATTGAATGAATGATAATGGTAGTGCTTCGGCTTGCGGATCGGAAGGTCCCGGGTTCGAGCCCTGGCCGGGCCATTGTGTTGCGTCCCTGGGAAAGACACTTTACTCCTGTTTTCCTACTCCTTCGGATGAGAGTATAAACCGAGGTCTAGTCTGTGTCGCATACATTCCATCATAACGGACTTTAAAGATCCTGACGCTCATGTCCTAGACGGGTGAGTGCCGGTGACAAGAAAACACCCAGCATGCACCTAGGTCCTTCTCCCCCATCCCTGGCTGCCCAGGATTGTGCTCAGTTGTCCGGGCGTCAGACCATGCGCCCAAAGGCTGCGGGTGGGCATCTCGGGCGGCTTAAGTTAGATCCTGTATCGGCCAGCGCCTTGAGCAGCGCTTGAGCTGGAAAAGCGCTATATAAGAACGATTAAATAATAATAAATAATAAATAAGTACATCAATGTCTTATCAATTTCCTGAAAACCTGTAGCAGTCTACTTAGTAAACAGGGCAACATACAAACCATTGTTTCAAAGTGCTGCAGTCACACAGAGCTGTGCATGGTATCTACTATGATTGCTAAAGGATGCTCTAAAATAAAATAGAAAGATCATTCAAACACTGAACCATGATACTATAAGTATTTAGGGCACTGTTCGGGATGCATATTTGCAGACAACAGGACAGAGCTGCTCAAAGTGCTGGCCGATACAGGATCTAGCCAAAGCGGCCCAAGGCGCCAACCTGCAACCTCTGGGCGCATAGTCTGATGCTCAACCTGCAACCTCTGGACATATAGTCTGACTCTCAAACGACTGAGCACAATCCTGGACGATGAGGTATTGGACCTAGTTCAGTGCAAAGTGTATTGGGTAGCTGGCACTCGCCCAGCTAGAACATGAGCGTCAAGATCTTTAAAGTCCGTGCAATGGAATGCATGCATGCAGACTTGATCTCAGTTTATACTCTCATCTGAAATACTAAAAGAAATGTTATCCTTTCCAATTGCCCACTGCATGCTTACCTAAACTAAACACTTCAAAATATAATCGATTTTTTTCACGCGCACCCAACTGTCTTAATTATGTTCATGGCATTGTACATGTGCCCTTGACCCATCCAGCTCACACGAAATCTCTATTACCAATCATATTTGGCACTCACCCTAAGACAAGCATACATTTAATTTTGATCTTTAACGATTCTTACATCTCATGAAAACTGACAGTGGACGCATCAAAATATTGATTACACCTCATCAATAAAGATCATGAATAGTCCATTTCGCCATTTCCATTTGTTTGGTCACTGCTCCCTCTAAACATGACTCAGCACACTATTCAATTTCAACAAGTTAGATTGTCAGAATTTTTTTAGCAACAATTTATTCACAGACTAGAGAAAGCAGTACCAGCACAATTTGTGTCCCCAACGATTCATGCTTTCAGTCACATACTGTCCTGTACAACGAGACGGAAATACTGTAGAATTACAGAAGGAAAGAACACTTAACGTTTTAGATAATAGATTCTTCTTATCAACAACAAAAATCCCAGCTTGTGGTGTTCTGTTTTGTTTTCTGTTGATAAAAGATAGCTATCAAATGATATGTTGAGTATAATTTTTTTCCTCCCTAAATTTTGTTCTTCCGCAATACTTGATTGATTGATTGTTGCTTTAGGTCCAGCGGACTCCCCTGAGCCAAATCAGGACTGGACAACCCCCGATCTGCATAAAAGATCTGCTGAAACAACCCTAGTGGGAAAACTGAATGCCCTCCACCGGCCAGTCACTTTACAATAAAGACATCCCACGCAGGGGACGGCTGAGGCTTTACCCCAACTACTCGAACTCCCGGTTACAAAAACAAAATAGAATACAAACATCATTATAAATTATCAACAAAACACATACATATAAAATGCCTATGTTGCTAAATAATAACATCATAGGAAGCCCTAGTGACCACCCGGCAGAAAGCGTCCAATACTCCCAAGCTTATCCAACAGACCCCATACACAAACAAGGAGTCTTGTCCAGGAAGAGTTTTCAAGAAAAAAGGTAGGTCATTGATCTAGCGAAGAAGAAGATAGTATAGCAGAGTGATAGGACAGAGCAGGAATGGGAAAGTGCAAATGAGGAAGACAGCGACAGTGGGAATTTAAAGCACTAAATTTCCAGAAAGTGGGGATACTATTTATACTGAAACCCCCGGCACTCCAACGGGGGTATCCGCAATACTTATGTCTCATGATTAATACTTCATGAATCAATGGTCATAGTTTTCATGCATAACTGTCCAGTATGAATGTAACAAATACAACCGTAAGCATGATGATGCTACATGGGTCATTTTTGGTGCCATTCATATACAGGCAATTGCCTTGGTCACAGAATTTTCAGTAATTGGTTTCAAACGACGTTCTACATTACATTACAAATTGTTTCACAAAACCACGCTGTCAACAAAGGTGGTCTACACAGTGCATACACGCAGCCATTTAGTGCATGAAGTCTTTACCAGTGAAAAGGTTTAGTGTACTTAAAACATGAGGAATCACAACATCACACTATTTTTGGAGAGCTGCAATGGTGCACTAGTGGACCATCAGTCTCAAAAGTCCAGAGTTTGGCATCTAGAAGTTTCTGAAGCAGTGCAGTTGTGCCTGAAAAGAATCGAGGCAGGCGTGACAGTCCCTCATACACAGAGTTTGTATGTACACAGTGTTTTTATCTAGCTGCGTTAGCTGTTGCTGTGGCCCGATTTCTTACAAAATCTTTGATGTTTTTCCAAGTTCTGTGCCTGAGAACAGGTTCTTTTTGGAGGCAGTCTTCTATGACAGCTTTACCAGGTAAGGTGTGGAGGTGAATGTAGCGACCCAACTGTCGATAACAAGCTGCTACTTCCTCTGTACTCCATGGATGTCTGTATCAACTGTGTTTGGCAACTGGAAAACAACAAAATATAATATTATTGTAATATGCCTGCATTCATTACATGTAATGATGTAAACTATGAATAACAGACTGTTTTAAGCCTTTTGTTCCATTAGTTGTACATTGTTTTATGAAGAAAAAAATATACATCAAAATTAAAATAATTGTAAGAAAGTGTTTCAAATTAACTGCTGATCTTGTACTATTGTGATCTACCATTTGAAACAAAGCTTAATCTAGAGTTAATGAACCACTTCCCTGGCTCTGTTCATATCACTCATGAGTCATGTATCTGATGGAAACAGTTTTTTTTTGGTTTTTTGTGTTTTTTTTGTTTTTTGTTTTGGGGGTGGGAGGGGGGTGGTGGTGGTGGTGGTGGTGGTGGGGAATCCTGAGCAAGTGTTTTTATTTAAGCTGCACATATATATATATAATTTACCTTTGAAAGAAAACAAGGCAATATTATTGTTTACTTCCCTCCCGAACTATACAATACAACATAATTATTAGTTTTTTTTTAAATACAGAACAATGGTTGTTAACAGACTTACCATATTGCAATCCATTTCAGAAGACGGCGTTATTTCTGCAGGGGCTGGTGATGGCAGCGATGCCGACTTCTCCAGTTCTGCTGCTGTAGTAGCTACTGTGGACACGACAGATGTAGTTGCTTCAGCTGGTGTTGTAGATGATGCTTGGACTGGAGCAGCCTTTATTACATTCCTACACAGCACAAAAAAATATATTCTGCTCAAATCTGTTATCTGTTGTCTATTGTTACTCTTGATAAGCACATAATGAATCGTTATGTCTAAATTACTCTAAATGTTGTCCTCCCACCTCTTTTTCGGTCTTCCTCTTCTTCTACCTCCTTGCACTGTGCCTTGCAGAATAGTCTTTGCAAGGCCTGATGATCTGGTGACGTGGCCATACAATGGCTCCTAAATATTTGAAGCTATGCACTGTGTTGAGGGATTGGCCTTGGACTTTGATGTCCGTGTTGATGCCATTGGTGTTGTTGGTCATCATTTTGGTCTTCTCTGCACTTATTTCCATTCGATAAGCTCTGGAGGTGGTGTCAAGCCTCTGTACCAGCTGTTCAAGTTCTTGTTCCTCTCCAGGCAATCCATCAATGTCATCCGCAAAACGAAGATTGGAGATTGATCTACCCCCTATGCTGACTGTGCCTTCATGATCTGCAAGAGCATCTGACATGATGCGCTCTAGGAAGATGTTGAAGAGTGTTGGAAAGAGTAGGCATCATTGACGCACACCGATTGTTGTTCTGAACCAGTTCCCGGTGGCGCTGTTGTGGAGGACTGCACTGGTAGCCTTGTCATACAGGCTTTTGATGACTTCAATAATTTTAGGGCTGATGTTGTACACTTTCATTGTTGCCCATAGAGCTGCATGCCAGACTCGGTCAAACGCCTTCTTGAAGTCTATGAACACATGATATAGATGTTGTTGGTGCTGTAGGTATTTCTCACAGATTATTCTGAGGTTGAAAATCTGTTCAGTGGTACTTCGCCCTGACCTGAATCCTGCTTGTTCTTCAGCTATGATTTGTTCAGCTTGGGGTTTCAACCTGTTGAGTATTATTTTCAGGAGGACCTTGCTGGGATGGCTGATGAGGCTGATGGTGCGGTAATTTTCACACTCCTGAAGGTTACCTTTTTTGGGAAGAGTGATGACAAGTGACTGGGTCCATGGTATTGGCCACTCCCCACTCTGCCAGATCTTGTTACAGATAATGGTGAGGGCATCAATCATCACTTCTCCTGCTTGTAGCAGTTCCTCCGGTATGTTGTCCACACCCGCTGACTTCCATTTCTTCAGCGATTGCACTGCTGCCTCAACTTCTTCCCGGAGAATTGGGAGGATTTCTTCTTCTTATCTGTTCTCGGGACATGCTAGAACTGATGGGTCTCCATTTGGTTTATGGTTGTAAAGGTCAAACAGTACTCTGTATGGGGTTTTCCAGTTGAAAAAAAAATAAATAAAAATCTTACCAAAGTATAGTTGTATTTACAAAAATTAACGTGGCCAAGTCATTTCCCGAATCAACAATACATGTGTTCAAAAGAACGAATTTGTGCTGCTCTCTTCATTGTGACAAAAAAAAAATGAGGAAACTAATGATGAAGAAATTTAAGGAAACTAAAACATAAACTCACATTTCCTTTAACAACCGGAAATATTCTGCAGCAGTCTGGGGTCTTACAAATTCCGATGCCTTCTGAGGCCTTCCATGCCAAGAAGCCATTGGCAGTGTTTGGGTACTCTGCTGCGTCTGCAATTGATATCAAAACAAATAATTTTAAGAATTCAATTTGTACACCAGGCGCATGGCAAAGATACATTATTTTATTTTATTAGTCCAAATGTGTAAATTTCAACTCTCATTTTCATGTCCTGGTGAAGCACAATTCAAATTGCTTAAATAATACAAAAGAAAACAAATTAAAACATTGTGTCAATTTTACTCAACTGACCATTATGCCCTAATTGTGTATGCACTCAATACACCATTATTCATCACATGTTTCTGTGTTCATCTAATTATGTTCATTCAAATTACATGATTTCAACAAGAATCAATGATCATGATTAAAATGCTTTTAACAACTTAAACAAGGCTCCAAAAACAAATAATTAAAAATCCATCAAACAAATTTATACATTCGTAGAATTTGTGCACACGGTCGAGAGCTTATGCTTACAACAGCCAGGTCAAAATGTGTCTGTGAGGGTCCATGTGCTAACACAGTAGGACCAGCTAGTGTGCAGTCACAGAAGTCCTAATTATAGGCCTCACTATACTATACTGTAGTATTTGATAAATAATTTTAATTTGTCTTCTTTCTCAAATTTCTGTTGGTGCCCATCATACTTCATTACTTGTTGCTTAGGGCGCGTCCACATGACAAGCTTCGAGCGAAGCTTTGAGCTGCGCTTCAGCTGCGCTGCGAAAAGTCTAACTAGAATTACTGTAGAAGCGTCCACACCACGAGCCGCGCGGCTATTGCTAGCTTCGAGCAGCGGTAATATTCTCGGCATTTATCGACGCTCGAAGCTCAAGCGGTGGTTTTGGGTCCTTGACCTTGATTGGTTTTGTGTCCTTGGCCTTGAATCAGTCTTCTTACCACCCTTCGCTTACGGAATCAGAGAACTACAAAATAAGAGATTGTGGCAGAAAAAACAAAAAGATTTTCGAACAGGGAGGTTCGAGCAAAGCTGTTTCAGGAGGTGCCTAAAATGGCAAGGCACTCAAGTTAGTGATTGAGTGAAGATGGTTATAAATTTTATAATAAAATGACCAATTGCTCTTTTCGTATAGTATAGGCCTAATTGACAAAATTGCAGCTTTATCATTTGTGCAGTCGCCATTGAAAAATAATAGTACCCAGTAAGTGCTTTTTTTTCTTTTATTATGTTTTAACACAATTTGTTGCAAATAAAATACAGATCTAGATCTATTAAGCGAATTCACATTTGATGTTTTCACTCAGATTTAGAACCGTGCTTACAGTCCCAAATTCAACCTAGATTTAGATCTGGATTTTATAAATAAAAAAATAAATAAAAGGGCTATGATGGTAAATTATCAATGAACACTTATGATGTAGGTATTGTGTGTTCGATGCCAGCCAATAAAAGTTTACAAAAATATATAGTTAACGTTTTAACTTGGGTTTATTTCTTTGTAGGGGTGGGGGGTGGGGGAAAAACAAGAGAGAGAAAAGGGGAAGGCTGAACAGTAAATGACCAACATTTGGGTGGAGTGCATGATTGCAGGTCCATCTTTTTTAAATCTGCACTCTTTGTTTTATTTTTTTTAAAAATAGTACATTCCATGTTGATCTTAAAAGTGACCAACTTTAGATTTAAAATCACAAGCTTTGTGACGTATATGAACATGGAAAAACTAAAGTCACGAGAGTCTCATCCTTCATTATCACTGCCGTCAGTTAGTTCAGCAAAGTTATATTAACTGTAGCTTTCCTGCCAGTTCACTGCACCAACCCTGACAAAATACTCAACCAGCTGTTCTCTCACCCATGCTAAGTATTTTCCAGGACGACCTGAGTAAACACCCCATCCGTCTGTCCTGTTCGCCACGGACTTGAGTATCATCCCAGATCTCCGTGTCCTTTTTTTTATATCAGCGCTTTCATGATGGATGACTGCATTGTGCAAGGCAACAGTGCTAGCACAATGTGGTCAGCAGTGGTCACGTTGTGCAGATTGCTGTTTTCAGCACTTACCATTTTCCAGCAAGCACTACAAACCCGCATTCTACACAACGACTTGCCATGGCGATAATTCAAGATGATAACGACTGTGTTGATGCATGTTATTAGGTATGGCTTGGGCGATAGGCTGGGTTACCTACCCAAAAAATAGGAAAGGTGAATGTTGGAATTTGGTAGTGGGACATATTTACTGTATTCCCTTCAAGGCAGAGTTTCATCTGAAACCTGGAAAATATTCCATCACTCTCTTTCCCGTAGGCTCCAACTTCAACAGAAATAAATTTTAGTTGCGGGTCTGCGATGCCTTGCAAAACCACAGATAATAAACTTCTGAACGACAGCTAGCATCACGCTCGCAGGCAGCTAGCTGTAACAGCTTGTCATGTGGCCACCCAAGCTGTCGCCGAGCTTACAGCCAGCTGTACAGCTAGGGAGCTGCTAGCTTTTTGACGCTTTTGGTGTGGCCACCCACCGCTCAAAGCTCAAAGCTCGTCCAACGCTACGCCACCGCTAGCTCAAAGCGCAGCTCGTCATGTGGATGCGCCCTTACACTGTCACTGTTAGATAATTATGTACAGCAACCATGCAAACTTGAAAGTGTACATGTAAAAAAGTAAGATCAAGAAAAATAATTAAATTAAAAGAGGTGAATTTAAAAGGAAAAGAAGATACTAGTTTGAAGTAGTAGTAGTAGTACTACTACTACTAGTACTAGTACTAGTAGTCGTATAGGAGCAAAATGAGCATGTGATTTTCCTACACATTTCATTATCATACTCATAGCAATAAAATATATTTTTAAACTGTGGAAGTATATCTAACAGGTGTTTAAAGTTATTTATGCTTGGTGCATTCTTAAGTGAAATAGCTAGATTAGTCCAGTTAGTAACAAAGTCTGTTAGAATCAAAAACTTCCTTTTTTAGTATTGGAATGCTGAATAAAAACTTTTCCATCCGACATTCATGTAAAGAAAAAACAAACATCAGAACTGATAAATAATTTGAATTAACCAACGTGATTCTGAATCAACAATGTAAGGAAACAAAGTAGAATTAGAACAGTGCTGTCAGTAGAAGAGGGATGGTGACACAGCATGCCATGGAAGTGGCACTAGATCTAGCTTCAATGGACTCTCCACAGAAAAAGGGAAGAAAAAATGTTGAATTTTCACAGACAGCATCCATGGTTTTCTCATAATAATGGCACAAATACATAAGCACTCAAAGTAAATAATTAACAAACGAAAAATCAACTAAAGCACAGCAACTTACCAGTGGCTCTTTCCAATTCAAGATGGCGACTTGTGCACACTTGTTTTCAAAAACTAGTTCCCTCTCTCTCCTTAGTGTGTGATTTCACGTCTACTTTTTACAGCACAAATGCTGCCGTGATACACACACGTGTGTTAAGGGTCGTGTGTGACCATCAATGAATTTCCCACGTTATGCTGCCTAAACCAATCACAGCTCGGATTATAATTTATGCATATTTTAGAGGTTAGGGAGTTCAAAAATCGTAATTGTGCATTATGCGGTCGGCAGCATAAAGAGCGAGGCAGCATAACGTGAGTGTGTAACCATACGATTGGCAGCCTAACGGAGTCAACACAAACGCACACACACACACACACACACACACACACACATGCACGAACGCACGCACCAAAGGATGAAACAATATGGAAGAAGCAGTTTGAAGACAGAACACAGATCAGGAAAAGACTTCAAAGAAGAAATAAGCTTTGGGGTTCGCCTTAAAGGTGCTGATATTCGGTATGCTGCGGTGAGAAAGCGGTCATGAATTCCAGGCAGTTGGTCCAAAGACAGAAAAAGCAAATAAAAATAAGAAAAACGTGATCCTCTGTTTATATTTATTACACATTGTAGTATACTGCAAAACAAATAAATAAATACAATAAGATAAATAAAAATAAAATACAAATA
The DNA here is from genome assembly GCA_036898135.1 of Oncomelania hupensis. Lineage (NCBI taxonomy): Eukaryota > Metazoa > Mollusca > Gastropoda > Littorinimorpha > Pomatiopsidae > Oncomelania > Oncomelania hupensis. The sequence goes on from CM072512.1 coordinate 112,025,185, forward strand.
GGACGTATAAAATATGAAATGGTGTTAACAATAGAATACTTTAAGTTCGAATGAAAGTTGCCAAAATAGCACAGCTCAAAAATACATTAAAAAAATGATGAATTATAAAGAGTATAATAATTCTGAAGGCACCAACAATACAGGGCTGGGAAGGTTAATGCTAAAAAAAAAAAAACACCAAAACATCCATAGGAATAAAAACCCTTAAGCGCACTGGAGTGATATGAAAAATATATAATAATATTAAGTCTGGCTGTTGTTCATCAGTAAAGAGTTAGGTACACCAGTCAATGTCAAAGTCATGTGTCAAAATCTTTGATAAAAATGTAACCAACAATTAAGAAAAAAAAAAGAATTAAACAAATTAAAAATCCTTCATTTTTCTCAGTGAAACCAAAAGCTTTAACAGGTACGTTTATCTAATGTCACGTAGTGTTAGGCAAGTCCCTGAGTCATAATAATGCGCATGTCCATATAAACAAGCTAAGTTAAAGTCACACCTACTTGACGTTCCCATTGTGTCAATACAATTAATAGACTAAATAGACAATGTCGACATGATACACAGTAGGCCTACTAGTTTTGCCTCTGAGTCTGTCATATCTAATTTTTCTCGTACCCTAACATTTCCTACCCTGAAGTACAAACTGACTAGGTGCCCACGTCGTCTAGACTGAAATAGTAAACAATGTCACTGTTTTATTGTTTTATGTGTTTACCTTGAAAATGTAACTGTCCCCAACCCAAACGTTCTCACCGTGTACATGTCATTTACTTGGTTAGTCCATTATGCATAATCAGAATGCTGAAATTCACCCTGCTAAATAATGCTGCTCTGGTCTGTGCTTTGAAAGAAACACCTGGATACAATTCAGTCTGCAAAATGCTGATCTTCAGTGTTTAACGAAGAGCTGTTGATTTTAGTATGTCTGATAACGTTAAGGGAGGCAACTGTGCAGGGAATGGACTCACTCTGTAGGATGGTCTGTGCTTTCCTCTCCCCTTGATAGCTACGGTCTGATCATGGCCTGTATTTTTGAGCTTAATCTCTTTCAACGACAGGGGAGGCAACCGAGCAAGGCGTGGGTTCAATCTGTAGGGCTGTCGACGTTTTCCCCTCCCCTTGATAGCAACGTTCTGGTCTTTCTGAAAGAAAAAAACCACACCTCTATAAACCCACCAACATTCTTTTTATTTTTTTTTTGTTTCTTAATTAGCAGTAACTTCATCTCTAGGTTACAGGTATAGCAAAAGACGATGTTGACTTTCAAAACTATAAAACATAGAGACTGACCATTTGCTTTGGAGGAGATCGGAGCAAAAATCCTTCAGGAATGCCTTCAGCTGCCCGTGTCGGTGATTTGGAAGCTTCTGGAAATTTACTACCTATTGGTGGGATCTTTTTGAAAAAGTAATCATCGCCGTCGGGCTGGTTAGCATGGTGCTGCCACACAGAATGGAACATTGTTTTGTAAATGAGTGAACTTCAATGATACACAGAGACCAGCACTCTTAATTCAACATAACAAACTGTACCGTCACAATTGTAGACTTTTTTTTAAAAATCACAGGCAGACAAACAAATCTGTAAGAATACATTGACCTCTTTTTGCTACTTGCGGCTGTTTTTTAGTTGCAAGAGGGCGAAGAGCATCCACACTTTGAAAGAACTGCATGAAATGTAATGTCTTCATTAGAAGGTTCGTGCAGATTCACGAACCTTTTTTCGAGTTCTCAGATCCCGAAACTACTATTAATTGAACCTTCTGAACAAACTAGTAGAGCAAAGCCCATAGGACTCCAATGCTCCTTATGGAACTCTCAATATTTAAAATGAAAATGAATCCCCCCCCCCCCCCCCCCCCCCCCCCCAAAAAAAAAAAAAAAAAAAAGAAAAAAAAAGAAAAGGTGGCTTTAAAATTCAAAGTAATACCGACTTCCATCTTTCTATGTTCTTGATCTTGAGATGACCTTCACCACCGGCTCCAAATACACTCATGTACTATCAAATAAAGTACAACAAAAGTTGTATTGTGCCAAAAAAACACGGTGACACTGGGATGACCTTGACCTTCACTGACCTTGACTTTTTGTACCATTCCACTGTACGATGACCGATTTTTTGTATATTTTTGCAAGGCCTAACATTACCTTGACCTTCAATATCAACGCAAAAACGGAACACATATGAAAGACCAATCTATCATCTCTAAATATAACCAAGTTTTGACTTTAAATCACTCATAGTTTAGGGTCAAAATCACTTCAAATTACCTATACTGACTTTGGACAGCTCCAGTGACCTTGATCTTGGAGTGAGGTTCACCACATTTGTACAGTTTGTGTGTCTCATTGATATCTATCATGCACCAAAGAATCATAAGTTCAATATTAAGAACTTAGAAAACAAAGTGAAATTTTGTGAAAAATTTTCATTTTTTAACTAACATTTGTTGACTTTTTTACCTTGACTTTAAAGTGAAGTCATTTATTCACTAATAATGTATGGGGTCTCATGAGTATACACCGTTTTACCAAGTTTGGTTGTGATAATTGAAATAGGTTGCCAGTACTCCACAAACTTTCCAATTAGGACAGGCCATTGGGAAAGTGTACCATCATCATCATTATTCTTCTTATTTTCGTCTTCCTTTTCTTCTTCTTTTTGGGTACCTGCGTGTCTGCTCCTTTGTTGGTCACAATGGTCTTGTACATGCTGTTCAACAGTCTACGCATACCTCGAGCAGGAATAGCTGGTTGACGTGTAGTCCATTCCATCTGAAGCTTTCCAAACTTGCTTTTCCCACTCCGCCTATACAAAAATATTTACTATTTTAACTTTATAACTAGCATCATGATTCATGTACCGAAATAAGAACTGCACTATTAAAATAAAATTACGTATTCTTGCATCATCACGTACGTGAATGGAGTGGTGACTCCCATGCGACCTTCCATGGGCTGGACGGGTCTCGGCACTGCTTCAGATTTTCTCGTACTTTCCTCACACGTTACTGGCGTCACCGTGTGAAGAACCCTCAAACCAGGTTCAGCTGGTGCCCAGCAGTACCCACGTAGAGCCGCCTGCTGCGTCTTCATCATCTGTTTTTCCTCCTTTGTTTCCTGCTTCAGTAGGATAGGAAGCTTACTGCTTTTATCTGCAACGAAATTGCACAGTCTTATGACAAAATGTCTCATAGTTTTATAGAAAATGGGGAGCATAGATTGAAAAGGAGAACCGGTCAATGCATTTCGTAAGGGAGAACACAGGAAAGCAAAATACTTCTCTATTATAAGTATACTAATGAGGACGACATGCCAAACTACTAAATGAAACATAAGAGCAGGGTACTGGCAATATTGCACCCATGATAATTTGATAAATACTGACGCTGAATGATGTTAAGTCTGAAATGAAATGTTTGTATAAACTTAACTTATTTCTAGACATGTATTAATGTCAGTATGAAACATCAGTACTGGCATGCAGTTTTGGCAACCATGAAAGTGTACAATATCAGCTTTTACATTATTGAAGTCATCAAAAGCCTGTTTGACAAGCCTACCAGTGCAGTCCTTCACAATTACAGCGCCATCGGGAACTGGTTCAGAACAACAATCGGCGTGCGTCAATGATGCCTAATCTCTCCAACACTCTTCAACATCTTTCTAGAGCGCATCATGTCAGATGCCTTCGCAGATCACGAAGGCACAGTCAGCATAGGGGGTAGAACAATCTCCAACCTCCGTTTTGCGGATGATACTGATGGATTGACTGGAGAGGAACAAGAACTTGAACAGCTGGTACAGAGGCTTGACACCACCAACAGAGCCTTTGGAATAAAAATAAGTGCAGAGAAGATCAAAATGCTGACCAACAACACCAGTGGCATCAACACCGATATTAAAGTCCAAGGCCAATCCCTCATATCTTCAAATATTTAGGAGACATTGTATCAGACAATGGGTGCCGAAAGGAAGTCCTCTCCAGAATCGCACAAACAACTGCTGCCCTGACAAGGTTGAAACCCATTTGAAGAGATAGGACCATCAGTCTACACTCCAAGGCAAGGCTGCTGCGCCCACTTGTCATCTCCATCTTCCTGTACGCTTGCGAAATATGGACCCTCACAGCAGACCTACAATTAAGAATACACAGCATGGAGATGAGATGCTACAGAAGGTTTCTGGGCATTTCCTATACCCAACACATCACCAACGACGAAGTCCGACATACCATCTCACAAGCCATTGGACAAAACGGTGACATGCTCACAGTGGTGAATAAACGGAAACTCCGATGGTATGGCCACGTCACCAGAGCATCAGGCCTTGCAAAGACCATCCTGTAAAGCACGGTGCAAGGAGGCAGAAGAAGAGGGAGACAGAAAAAGAGGTGGGAGGACAACATTCGAAAATGGACTGGCTGGACACTGAGCGAAGCCATGAGGGTTGCTGGGGACAGAAAAAGATGGAGTACGCTGGTTAAACGATCATCTGTGGTGTCCCAACGAAAAACGAGTAACGGGATAGGATAGGACAGGATAGGATAGGAAACATCAGTTTGTGTGTGCATGGACATGGCTTTTATTTTTTATATTCTTTTTTAAAATTTTTTAAAAACCCAATTAGAGTTGTATTCTTTATATAAGAATCTTTAATAATTAATTTGAACTTAACTGTTCGTTCTTTAACTTATTAGTTACCATGCATCCTATGTTTTAATTCTATGACTTGTCCTTGTATTGATTGTGACAAAAATAGTTGTCTATAAGACTAATTCCTGTGATGATATTAATCTAAAATGTGATGTACTGAAAAATTATATGCTAACCTTGCTTCTTGTCCAGTTGCTCCCGTTTTTTCATGGCTTTTCCCTTCTTCTCAGTGGGTATAGAGGCATTTGGATGCTGGGGCAACCAATACTGGAAAGAGGAGTCACTCAGTATTCCACTGTCGTCCTCGTCTGATGAGATGAAGTGTAGAGAGCTGTAACGGAGGAATAAGAGGGTTCTCGAAACATAAGACAGAAAGCATTAACATGGGAATAGCAAAGAGCAAAATAGACAGGACATTTTATGATGGGTGAACATTATTGGCATCAGAAAACGTACGGGGGCCACGACAATAAATCATGAGTCATGATACTGGCAGATGTAACACATTGTTTTGGCATCGATATACTACTCAAAATAATACAAGGGCCACTTGGACATATGGGTCTCTCTTTAAATCAGAAACACGAATTCAATTTATTCGTTCATCATATTTTATTGCAATTATTTCTGCATCAATAACGAAAAGATTTTAGACATCAGTCGCTTAAAATTCGAGTAAATTCAATCTAACTGGACATACCCCTCATTTACAAAATCAAAACTTTAGAAACCAAAAATCTATAGAGTCAGTATCGGGTGTGGCCACCGTTTGCATCAATGCAGTCTTGGCATCGTTGTCTCATGGACCGTATCAGGTTATGGAGGATGTTTCATGGGATGGCCAACCACTCTTGCTGGAGAACGTGGGCCAGAACTTCAAGGTTAGCTCCTGGAGGAAGGTTTGCCCGTGTCTGTCGACACAAGACATCCCACAGATGTTTTATGGGGTTCAAATCGGGTGATCGAGCCGGCCAATCCATCCTTGTGACGTGCTGTTGCAGCAGGAAGTCACTGACGATACGCGCTCGGTGGGGTCTGGCATTATCGTCCTGTAGTATGGCACCTTCCCCAATGGCCCGCAGAGCTGGGAGAACCATAGGTTGTAGGACGTCATCCCTGTAGCCAATACCGTTTAAGTTGCCATGAATTTGGAGCAGGGGTGTTCTGAAGTTTATGCGAAGCCACCCCACATCATGACAGATCCACCACCAAAGCGGTCATGCTCGCGCACCGTCGCATCAGCAAAACGCTCCCGTGGACGCCTCCAAACATTCACTCGACGGTCGTTGAAAGACAAGGAGAAACCAGACTCGTCTGTAAAGAGCACCCTTGAACAATGTTGCCTAGTCCACACCATATGACGCCGAGCCCAGGCCAAACACGCTGCACAGTGAGCTGGGGTGAGCAAAGGCCGTACTGCTGGTCGTCTTGATCGCAGGTTTGCCTCGCGTAGACGGTTGCAAATTGTCTGGTCGCTGACGTCAACATTGCTGGCTGCGTGAAGCTGTCTTCTGATGGTGTTTGCTGTAGCAGACCTCATCATCAGAGCTGAAAGGGTGATGAAATGGTTTAGTCTTACAGTGGTAACGTGGGGGCGTCCGGACCTTCTTGGTTCTTGGACGCTTCCAGTGTTGTTAAAGTGCTCCCGCAGCCTTTGGACAACGGAGTGGGACACTCGCAGCCGCCTGCCAACTTCTCTCACCCCCACCCCTTCCTGAAGCCATGCAATAGCTCTGCCTCTATCCGCATCAGTCAATCGTCGCCTTGGGGGCATGGTTAGAAAAGCAGCAAAAGCGCTGCCATTTATACCCAGAAAAAAGCGCCGAATGTTGAACTGAACTCACAAAATGCAAGCCTTTCGCGTGCAGATCACTTTTTAATGTTGAAAATTTTGCTTTATTAGCAAGACAACAGTAAATTAGGGTCATAATTTTGTAAAAATTGGGTTTGTTTTTCAACCCAGTGCAGAAAGTTCAAAACTCACACATGTGATTACTTGTCAGAATAAGATTGTCTCGAATGTTACTGTACAGGATAAGTTTTGAAATAAGCAATATAAGCGATATTATTGATAGCAGCAAAAAATAATTAAACTAAATGAAATATGAGAGTGGCCCTTCAATTATTTTGAGTAGTATATATGCGGGATAGAGGATTTAATTTTCATGTCCGCTGATTTTTAAAGTGATAGCGCAACTCCTGATAATAATAATAATAATAATAATAATAATAATAATAATAATAACAATAATAATAATAATAATAATAATAATAATAATAATAATAATAATAATAATAATAATAATAATAATAATAAAACTAAATATTAAATCGAGGACAACATTAAAGTTAGATTTTTTAAAACTCAGAGCACAATTTTAATTTAAAACATTATACGTGAAAAGTTTTTGATCAAACAATATAACATGCACGCAAAAACCAGATTATTCTATTGCTTGTTTGTATCGAATGCATCAACAAGTAGCCTGCTTCCAATAAGATCAACACACACCAACAACTTGCAACATACGCTAAATAATTAATGTACACTGGATTCCGACCTGCGACTGTCGCTGGGACTAACGTCAGTGCAAATGAATTCCATTCTTTTCCTGGGAGAAAGCTTGCGTTTCTCAGCAGCCGAAGATTTCTTCATCTTTGCCAGGGCTGTATTGATGGAGAACATAAAAAAAAGACGGAAAGAAGAAATGTGAATGATTAAAGTCAATAACCAGCGGGGCAAAGACAATATGACACATGCTCTTGTTAATTTATACTATTCTATATGCACGATTAAAGTACCCATGAGTGTAGGTGAAGCTATACAACAACTGAATCGAAAAGACAAGCTAAAAGGGCAAAGCCCATATGACTCACATGCTCTTTATAGAATTTGCAATATTTAACAAGAAAATGAGTGCCCAGAAAAAAACCGAGATGAAACGGTAGCATTAAAATGCTAATACAGACTTAGATCTTTAGATGCTCTTGACCATAAGATGACCTTAACCTTCGGTTCCAAATAAACTCTCGTACGATAAAAAAATAACAGCAAAAAGTTATATTATGCCCCTTCCTCCCTCCTCCTCCTTTCCCCCCAAAACACACACACACACACAAATAATAATTTGGGATGACCTTGACCCTTAGAGACTTGACCTTGGGATGACCTTGACATTCATGTGACCTCTGATGCTTATGTATGATGAAATAACCCAATGTTGTTGCTTACTATGGGTTAAATATAGAGCATATCACTGTATGATGACCAATTTTTTATGTTTTTGTAAGGACAATATAATGACCTTTATCTTCAAGATCAACGAAAAAACGGAATACATAAGAAAGATCAATCTATTTGTTACACTCCGTTTGATGGTGGTGTTTTCAATCAGTAGTAGATTCAGCCCCAATGCGTGAATGCTCCTGATGAGTGTAAGCTCGGATTCGATTATCCACGTAACCAGTTCAATCAGCATACAAGACACTGAGTCTTCGTATGAAATTTTCCACTTTTATTCAGCACACATCAACATCTGCATACAATTCTCAACTCAACTCAACTCCTTTCACAACACAGTGTGTCCATTTTATACTTTTTCTCTCGATCAGAATGTTCCCGATGACGCTTTACCACCAATCGAACTAAAGATCGTCATCACTGACTTACGTCATACATCTTTCTAAACATTCCAGGAACGTTCTCAAACTTCGACATTTATCAGGAAGTTTCTATCGACAGTAAACACGCGAATCTAGAGAATTCTCTAATAATATCGATTAACAAAAATTACCAACGTTATACAAAGCTTATTCTAACAACAGCGCAAACTCAAATCAAAGGTAAATAAACTCTATTATTGAATACTTTGCAAAGCGAAACGATTAGATCTATCGCGCGCTCTTCACACATAATATCGTGCGCATTTCATACGCACCATCATGCGCGTTTCAACGTAACACTATTATCTCTAAATACAACAAGTTTGGAATTTATATCTCTCATACTTTAGGATCAAGGTCACTTCAAAATACCTATACGCACCGACTCTGGACAACTCCAGGGATTTGACATTGGAGCGAGGTTGACCAAATTTGCAAAGAATGTTTGTCTCATTGATATCTATTATGCATCAAAAAATAATAAGATTAATGACAGCAAAAAATTTAAATTTTGTGAAAAATTGTCTCTTTTTTCACTAACATTTCTTGACCATAGTTGACCTTGTCATGGAAATGAAGCCATTCATTCACTGATCATTTTCGAATTCTTATGATATACACCATCTCATTTACCAAGTTTGGTAGTGAGAGTTGAAATAGGTTCCGAGATACTAAGCTACTTGCAAGTTTTGCACAGACGGACGGACACTTTTTTTTACAATGTAATTTTGTACTATTTTGGACTTATCGCACAGATTTGCAAAAATCTGAATTATTTTATATTTTGGGTGAGTACATAGATTTACATTGCTATGCATATGTGCATGAAAATACAATTGACTGTAACCTTAAGGTCGACCTTTAGAGCCACCTCAATGAACATTATGATGTCAGCATTAGCGCATTGTGCATTTGAAGTGGTATTCGATGTTTTCCAATATAGGCATGTCGTAAGCATTAAAAAAGAAATATATATTCCCACCGCTCGTAATCCTTGGCTTTGTCTTAATTTTAGGTGTCTCGAACACTCTCTCCTCCACAGCCAGTGAACTGCGAGGTGATGTACGTCCACATGATTTCGCCGCCGGGGTGGTTGAAAAGGTTGCCGTGGTGATAGTTTTCTTCACAGCTGCCACAAGAAGTAATATACCAGCAACTACCTCAGGAAACAACGTACAAACAACAGTCACAAACAACCCAATGTATTATAACATACCTCAGCCTTTTGTCTTAATAAATGTTTGTTGTGATTTCAGAAGCTGAACGCATCACTGAGTTCCACATTATGTATTGCTGACAAATTTGAGTTCATTCAAACATATACAGCAAAGAATCCTCAAAGATTCGTATACATGTTACAGGCCAAAGTAATACTGTCACTAACTTTCATGACGGTCGCAGCTGTCATAGATGTAGTAGATCTGTTATCATATAAATGCTTTCTTTGGCGATTTTGATAAATATCTACACATGTTTGCATTGAATCGTCCAGTAAAGCAAGAATAATAAGGAGATTGTGATAACAAGAAGAACAATAATATTAATAAATAACTAAATTAATTAATTAATACTACTACTACTTCTACTTCTACTACTACTACTACTACTACTACTACTACTACTACTACTACTACTACTACTACTACTACTACTACTACTACTATATCACAGCCGTGGACGTGCCTGGTTACAGATACATTTTCAGGCGTCGCAATGTTCTTTTCTGGTCATTTAATTTTGTCACAATATTTTGCTTAATTTAGTTTTATTACAAACCATGCATAATTACATAGAATAACACAGGTAGATTACTCAACCAGTACTTTCTTGCTGAAAGGCAATAGAAAACTCTTGATATTGCAACTATTGTTTCATACCTTCCAATCCAGAATGAGTTACCATAAGAATGCAATAACGAAACAGCGCACAGCGTACATGTTAATACAAAACATATCACAAAAATCCTAAATACATCCTGTTTGAAAGAAAAACAACAACAACAACAACTAGGGCTTAATATTACTACAACACCACGCAAAAATGTGGTATCAAGTAACTCTTACCAATATATAACTACAGACTGGCGAAATTCAACATCCAAATTATACAACAACTGTTCAATACGTCTATTGTTCAAAGGCGAACATCATTTTCTTCTAGATCTGCACCCAGAGAGCTATGGTCTCTTACACCGTTGTGCACACATATTTTACAAGTTGCAATAACTAATCTCACCCTCTATAATTAGCTAGTCTATTGCCGACGTACTACAGCTTGATCATTTACGCGGACTACAACTCTTCATTGTCATTAGGATAGGGAAAAATGGATTCATGTTATATCAGAAAATGGGTCCTGACAGGACCTCCAGGATCGCACAAACAACTGCTACCCTGACAAGGTTGAAGCCCGTTTGGAAAACAGGACCATCAGTCTACATTCCAAGGTAAGGCTGCTGCGCTCACTTGTCATCTCCATCTTTCTATACGTTTGCGAAACATGGACCCCCACAGCAGACCTACAGCGAAGAATACAAAGCATGGAGATGAGGTGCTACAGAAGACTTCTGGGCATTTCCTATACCCAGCACACCATTAACGACCAAGTCCGACAGACCATCACACAGTTTTGCTTATATTTCATTGAAATTTAATGACTTTGTTAATGGATACTTTCTGCATATATTGGCCAAATTTGGCATGTTTATGTTAATAAATAAAGTTAAAAATATACAACACATTTTTTAATTTACTACTACTAATAATAATAATTATAATGGATGCTATACACACGCTCAAGAGCTGCTCAAAGTGCTGGCCGATACAGGATCTACACGTAACTTGAGCCGCGCGGGTCGCCCATGTTGCAGCCTTTGGGCGCATTGTCCAACGCCTATACACCTGAGCAAAATCCTTGGACGACTGGGTATAGGGGAGATAGTTAGTCGTTGTTTGTAGCGTCCGGCGGATTGCAAACAGCCGATTTAGGGCCACATATGGGGGAGAAACAACATAGTGCTTACTGGATGTATTTGTTTTGCCGGCACTCACACGTCTAGAGCATGTGCGTCAGGATCTTTAAAATCTGTGCGATGAAAGGCGTGCGTGCATAGACTATACCTGGGTTTATACTATCGTCCCGAAAGAGTAGGGGCGCAGTGTCTAAGGGTCATATAATCAACGGGCTCCGAAACACTGCCAGTACAGACTGCAATGTTATCGCTTGACATTCTCTGCTTCAAATGTTTTGCCTTTTCTAGTACACTGCTTACTGAGGCAGCGCTCCCCTGGAAGGGCGAAGCCCATATGACTTACATGCTCCTTATGGAAAATGCAATTTTATACATGAAAACGAGAGCCTAGAAAAACTTAAACAAAATGGTGGCATCAAAATGTAAGTACTGACTTTGATCTTTTCGATGATCTTGATCACATTGACCTCCGGATCCAAATGGACATTCAAGTATGATCAAATAGACTATAGCAAACGTATGTCAAAAAACAGTGAACTTCAATGACCTCGATCTTGGGGTGACCTTGACCTTCACATGACCTATGATGCTCATGTATGATCAAACAACTCCTGGCAAATCCAAATAGTATATAATTATAAAGACATAGTTTGGGTAGTGCAGAAGCATCGTGGTCAGGTCACAGGCTATAGATGCGCATCGTCGTCAAGCCAGGTTGATACCAACTTGAAACGGTTCCTGTGTGTTCTGAGCACAGACCTGAATATGTTCTTTTCCGTTCGTATTGAATTGTTGTTGTTGCAGTTTATTATCCCTTTCTATCGGGAAACTCTGGAATGAAAAAAATATAAATAAAGAAGTCAAAGGGTTTTGATTGGGGAAGCACATGGCAATGCTCATTATCTTTTCAATATAAAACAAACCAAAAAAACAACAACAACAACAACAAAAAAGAAAAAAAAAATCTTCGTTTGATGCTGCGCGCGGGCTTTACTATATTTAATTAAGTTTAATTAAATCCACTTGAAATTGTTATTTTTAGAAAAATAAGAAATACAAAGTTTACATATGCAACTCAGATTTTGTTTTGTTTTATTGTATCTCTACATAAACAAGGGTGTATATGGATGCCATTCGCTGAACATTCGGTTTGTGTTCCTGAATAAACATGGTGCTTGTTCCTCTTTTTTGTATCTATCTTTCAAGTTATTTTCAAACACACGGAAGCTTGGAAAAGTATAGCTCATTTTACAGTTGTAAATAAAAAAAACTTGGCTAGGATAACATCTGTGTCAAAGATGATATCTGATCTAAAGTTGTCTTCAAAATCAAATAGTACAAAAGTTTCATTCAACGCTAAATTAGTTACATTCTGACACTTAATTCTCATTGCAATTTCAAACTGCTTCCAGAACCTCTGTACAGGTTGACCAAATTTGCATAGTTTGTGTGTCTCACTCGTGTCTTTTATGCATTAAAGAATCATAAGTTCAATGTTAAAAACTTAGCAAAAAGTGAAATTTTGTCAAAAAGTGTCTTTTTGTATTTCAGCTAACATTTGTTGACCCTGTGACATTGACCTTTATGTGAAGTCATTCATTCACTGACCATTTTTAGGCCTCATGGATATACACCATCTTACCATGTTTGGTTACATAAAATAGGTTCCGAGTACTTAGTCACTGTAAAGATTTTGGCACAGACGAACGGCGTACATACAGACGGACGGACGGACCAATTTTTTAAATGTCATTTTGGGACTATTTAGAACTGATTTCGCAAAGATTTGCAAATCTCTCTCTCTCTCTCTCTCTCTCTCTCTCTCTCTCTCTCTCTCTCTCTCTTTCTCTCTCTCTAATTTTTTTTTTGGGGGGAAGGGGGGGATGAGCACATAGACTCACATTGCTATGCATGCGAGTCAAAATACTGATAAAAAATCTTACCTGCTGCCTGCGTCATACCCTCTGTGCCTCTTCGAATCAACTTCCCGATTGGCACTTCCCATTCTCTTGTAAATCTCTTAGGAGTCAGTTGCGTAGGTTTTACCTGAAACCCAAGAGGCGCATTCAGTACAATCAAAAGCCTATGGTTCAGAAAAAAAATAAAAGTAAAGACTACATTATTTTTTTTTATGGAAGCAAAGATCAATAGACCCCCCCCCCCCACCCCAAGCTGCAATTAATTCACAAATGAATTTGTGCCTCGTAGTAAGAACCTAGAGGAAACTTTGGCAGGTAAACTGTCTCCAAAGTTCCAGAGGTGGTCGACACAGTTCTGTGGTGGCCCACAAATCAAGTTTCTGTGTCTCATCAGCCCCGCGATCTCTGAAGACACTTCCAGAGTAGAAACTGCTGTCTGGTCAGGACGGCTAACAAATACAACTGAGACAAATTGTGAAAGCCGTAGTACACACTAAAAAGAGATTGGCACTCTGAAAGTTATGGTTTGTGAATGCTAGTGTGCTGCTGCAGACAATCTTCCACTTTATACTGTAGTTGCTGTGCCCAAAACCTTATGAAAGGCTGGGACCTATCAGGTGACATTTAAACACCATTATTGTTCTCCTTTCACACTTTATTTTAATAAACGAATTTCAGTGATTCACGTTCATCATTCGGTAAATTAATAGAGGTGTAGAATATTTCGCTACTAATTCTATGGATTTATTGGGTAATAGGTTAAATTACAGCAACAAATTTTTATTCCAGATAAAAGCAAAATCATTGTTGCCAAAGAAAACTAGAAGGGAAAAGCCCATATGCCTCCTATGCTCCTTATGGAACTCGCAATAATAATGAAAATGAGTGCCCAGAAAGAAATAAAATATGAAAAGGTTCATTAAAATGCAAATACCTACTTTTATTTTTCTATGCTCTTGACCTTGACCTCCGGCTCCAAATACACTCTATGTACTATGCAAATAAACTACAGTAAAAGTTGTATTATGTAAAAAAAAAACACACCAAAAAACCATGACCTTGATCTTCAGTGACCTTGAACCTAGCCTGGGATGACGTTGACCTTCACGTACCTCTCATGCATGCCTGAACAAATAACCCAATGTTGTTGCATACTTTGGGGGTAAATAAACAGCCATTTCACTGTACGATTAACTATTTTTTGTATGTTTTGCAAGGCCTAAAATGACCTTCACCTTCAAGATCAACGCAAAAACGGAACATCTCTAAATACAAGTTAGGACTTTATATCTCTCATAGTTTTGGGTCAAGGTAATAATAATGATATAAATAATAATAATAATAATAATAATAATAATAGTTATTATTATTATTATTATTATTATTATTAAATTTATTTGAAAACACGCTTCATCCCTAGTAAAAGCTCCAAGCGCGGGAACACAGTCAAGCAAATTTAGAATAAAACTAAAATAAAAATAAGACATTTAAAATTATTAGCATTAAATACAGAAACTGGAAAACAAAAAATATGTCCGCACGCTTCAAACGTTTAACAAAAAAATATAGGCCTACAGACAGCGAGATAAAAATAAAGGTCACTTCAAAGTACCTATACTAACCCACTTCGTAAAATTTTGTGAAAAATTATCTTTTTTTTTTTACTTACATGTGTTGACCTTGTGACCTTTACCGTAAAGTGAAGTCATTCATTCACTTGTCCTTTACAAGGATTCGTGGGTATTCACCAACTTACCAAGTTTGGTTGTGATAGTTCAAACAGGTTTTGAGATATTAATCCACTTGCAAGTTGTGCACAGACGGCGAAAAACCACACCAACTGACGGACACGTTTGTTCTTGTAATGTTATTTTTGGCTTTTTAGGACTTACTTCGCACAGATTTGCAAAAATTGTGATTTTTTTGTTTTTGGGTGGGTGAGTATAAAGACTCATATTGCTATGCACGAGAGTCAAAAATATGTACAAAGAACACAGTTAACGCTGGCGTAGCATGCTGAAAATACAAAATAAGACTTAATTAAGATAAATAGTAAAACAAAAATAACAACAAGGTGATTAGTAACAATCCCAAAGGGAATGCAACTTGCACATCAAATTAGATCGAGTAAATATGCAATCTCCAAAAATAAATTATGATGATCTTGCTTGCAAAAATACATTATGATGGTCTTGCTTTTCTTTACTATCGATTAGCAACTTTAGTCTTAAAAATACATGGTTTTCATCACTATTTGTAGTTTTGAACAAAATTTGATTTTAGTATGTGGTTGGACACACTGCACACTAGCGCTCCCTTGACATCTCCATCTTCGTTCCTATACGCTTGCGAAGCATGGACCCTCATAGCAGATCTACAACGAAGAATACAAAGCATGGGGATAAGGTGCTACAGAAGACTTCTGGGCATTTCCTTTACCCAACACATCAACAACGACGAAGTCCGACAGACCATCACACAAGCCATTGGACAACACGATGACCTGCTCACAGTGGTGAAGAAACGGAAACTCCGATGGTATGGCCACGTCACCAGATCATCAGGCCTTGCAAAGACCATTCTGCAAGGCACAGTGCAAGCAGGTAGAAGAAGAGGGAGACCGAAAAAGAGGTGGGATGACAACATTCGAGAATGGACTGGTTTGACACTGAGCGAAGCCATCAAGGCTGCTGAGGACAGAGAAAGATGGAGTATGCTGGTTAAACGATCATCTGTGGTGTCCCTACGACCTCCGGGTTACGGGACAGGACAGGATAGGATAGGATAGTATTTGTATTCATATCATTTAAGGGGAGAACAAAATCCCCAAACATATACTTGAAACATTAGAAAACAAAATACCGGGGCTGAGTATAACAAAGGTTTATTTGTTATCCATTGTTTTAGTAAGACTAAGCATGACCAAAGAACTTTCATAAAAAAGTTTCTTGCGCCATTGTCATTTAAATCGGAATATACTAACTTAAGAACTACAAGGGCAAAGCCCATATCATCACATGATCTTAATAGAACTTGCAATATTGAACATGATGATGATGATGATGATGATGATGATGATGATGATGATGATGATGATTTCCACTTCATGCATTGCGCATAAAGAGAGCATCATATCCTATTCCGTAACTCGGAGATCGGAGGTGCACTACAGATGATCGTTTAACCAGCGTACTCCACCTTTCCCTGTCCTCAGCAACCCTGATTGTTTCGCTCAGTGTCAAACCGAAACAGGAGAGCATAGGAAAACAAAATCGGTAAGACAGCGAAAGTCCGGTTGGACAAGGGGTAATGGAATAGACAGAGAATCAGAATCAGAATCAGAATGGTGCTTGGCAAAATCTGATTCAATCTGAAGCACAAAAAAAAGCGTCTTCAGTCTTTTCTGAAAGGCTGCAGCAGTTTCAGTATTCTTCAGAGACGTCGGCAGAGGAATCCAGAGCTTTGGATTGCATTACGATGGCGGTATTAAAATGCAAAGTAATGCCGACTTTGATCTTTTGATGCTCTTGACTTTCAGATAAATATTGATTCCGGCTCCAAATACACTCATGTACGGTCAAATAGACAGCAGCAAAAATTGTATTATGACAAAAAACACAAACACATACACACACAATGACCTCGACAGTCAGTGATCTTGAGATGAGCTTGGCCCCTTCATGTGACCTCGGAAGCTCATGTATGATCAAATAACCCAATGTTGTTGAATACTATGGGTTAAATATAGAGTTCCACTGTACGATTAGAACTTTAAAAAAAAAATTTTTGTGTAAGGCCTAAAATGATCTTAACCATCAAGTTCAACTGAAAACACAACATATATGAAAGAACAATCTATTTTTCTCAATACAAGTCTGGATTGATCTCGCACAATTTGCAAACATTTGGATTTTGTTATATTTTTGTGGTGGTGGGTCTGGTGGGAGGCGGGCGGTGTAGGGGTTGAGTGTACATCTACACAGACTCACATTGCCATGACAAAAACGAAACGAATGTAGTTGTAGTATAAAATATAACAGTTAATTATTATAACGAGAAACAAAAAAAATGAAGTGAATTTTTTTGTTAAAAAAAAAACAACAATAACAATGATGAAGCCACAAAAATATACCAACCTTTGGATGCAGCACACCTGGCCTGTTATCTGACCTGACCCAGGGTTTGCCAATTGGAAGATTTTTCTGCCTCTGTTTACGGCTAAACAATGAACAGCCTTTGATTTTTATTCCAGTATGCTGTAATAAACAAAGAAAAACGTGTTGATGTCTTAACGGGGTTCTGGCCCGTCAGAAACACATTGTGTGGTTCAAGCGTATACCCAAGCTGAACGCGTAGCGTATACCCAAGCTGAACGCGTAGCGTATACTTAAGCTGAACGCGTAACACTTTTCTTTAGACCAGCACTCGGTCCAGCGTGTACACCAAACCCAGTTCGTGTTTCCGGTGATGGCCGATTGCGATTGAAAACGCAATACCCTACCGCCGTAGCTCAGTGGTAGAGCGTTCGCCTGGCACACTGATGACCCAGGTTCTAATCTCCTGGTGGGCTTGATAAAAGTGGCCATTTTCACTGTCTACCTTAGCATTAGGATTGCTCTGGTGGCTCAGTGTTGATTTGCGTCCCTATCCCCTCTTCCCTGGGATGCAACGGACAAACCCCAGAATCCACGTTTACGTCACAAACCCTGAAAATCACGATCCACTGCCTTTTGTAATACCTATCAGGGCACGCTAATGCCATATTTCGTTACTAGACTGGGTAAAGTTCTACACCCAGATACAGCACATATTCGACCCATCTTGATACTACGTCACAAACGGGAGAGCCCGTTTTGACGTTTGACAGCCCAATTCGTGTTTTTTTTTACCATAGGCGCTCACATTCGGGTCTCGCTAACGGCATTACAAAGATGGTTGTCGCCGTCATGCCAATAAAAATATTTTCGCTGACAGGTACCACAAACGTGACTACGGTTAAATTTGCATTAAAAATATAGACGAGATCCACTTGAACATACAGGGGCAAAAATGGAAGGGTACGGGACACAGAGAACATACACTTCATGGTTTATTTCATGACCATTTTACCCCCTTCAAAAAGTTAAAATTTCTTGAATAGTAATAGTGGGGAGGAAGGAGGTGGGGAGGTGGGGGGGGGGGGGGGGGTACAACAAGGTACAAAAAGTACAGCAATCTTACGCTACTCTTAACCCTATCAAACGTCTTAGTGCTCGTTTGCAGACTGATCGCTTTGCTGTCGGATCCGCTTCCGAGACTGGATCGAATGGCAACCACAGAGGTAGTGGAAGGACCGATCACGCTGACTGTGGATTCTACAGTCTTCTGCTCCCAGAACCTGGCCCTTAAATGGTCCTTGCTGAACAAAGCCTGCCATTTGTGGAACTCCTCTCCGATATAGTCGTACTTCATCTTCTCCCATATGTGTTTTCCAGTATTATCCAGGATTTCATCCTGCCACACAGAGACAGAAAGCAAACATACCTAATGTATTCGTCTAAAGGTTTACACTGGAAACGTTGTGACTGGGCTTCACACTAATACGTTGGAAATGTGTCTCGCTATAAAAACAAAACCAAAAAAACCTACGAACAGCAACGTTGTGACTTAACCCAACGCCGTTTATAAAGCTTGATTCGTTGCTCTGTTTCCCTCTCTCTGTCTCTCTCTATTGCCTGGATTCCCGGACTCATAGGTCCGCTACTTCCATTTTCAATTCTTCCCAGAGGCACTGGTGATGTGCGCACGCATTGTGTGAATGCCTCTGGTGGAGGTCGGTGGCATAGTTAGGTATCAATGGGTTACATTGTTGGGTTAACCAGAAATTAACACCATGGCCAACTTGAGTTAGATCCTGTGTTCTGCCAGTACCTTTTGCACCTCGAAAAGCTGGTAAGTGTGATAACAATTAATTAATATCTAGTTATGAGAGATGAAAGACTTCAAACAACAATAATAGGATGTATCTACGCTAAAAACAGAAGTTGAAACTATGAAAACTTGAGCTCCATGGTCTTTAACGAAAGATAACCATGGTCTACAGTTGTCGCTGTGTTTAAAATAAAATGTGTATGTATATCATAATCATCATTATCATCTTTATCATCTTCTTCAATTATCGTCGTCTTCATCATCATCATCATCATTTACCATAAATTACCATTAATCATCATCATCATCATCATCATCATCATCATCATCATCATCATCACCATACCAACCAACATCAACTTTTATCATGTAAAATAACGTACTTGTACTTCGAGACTTGTTGGAAGACCACTGAGAATTCCGAACTTGTAGAGAAAGTTCAGCAGCTGGCCCTTGCTGTGAATTCCATACCGTTTCAGAGTACCAACAGCCACTTCTTTCATATCAGCCTATATATGTCAAATCAATATATCATTAATCCACAATTACTGGTCTGTTGCAGAGACTACATTACATTACATAATTGTTGCTTTAGGTCCAGCGGACTCTTCCGAGCCAAATCAGGACCGGACAACCCCCAATCCGCATATTGATAAAAGATCTGCTGAAACAACCCTAGTGGGAAAACTGAATGCCCTCCACCAGCCAATCACTTTACAATAAAGACATCCCACGCAGGGGACGGCTGAGGCTTCACCCCAACTTATCGAACCCCCGTTTACAAAAACAAAATAGAATACAAACATCATTATAAATTATCAACAAAACACATATAAAATGCCTACATTGCTAAATAATAACATCATAGGAAGCCCTAGTGACCACCTGGCAGAAAGCGTCCAATATTCCCAAGCTGATCCAACAGACCTCATACACAAACAAGGAGTCTTGTCCCGGAAGAGTTTTCAAGAAAAAATGTAGGAGACTGGTCTAGCGAAGAAGACGATAGTATAGCAGATTGATAGAACAGAGCAGGAATGAGAAAGAGCAAATGAGAAAGATAGGACAGTGGGAATTTAAAGCACTAAATTTCCAGAAAGTGGGGATACTATTTATACTGAAATCCCCGGCACCCCAACGGAGGTATAAGTTGCAGAGACTAGGATCAGACAATTTATATAATAATTAGTCTATTATGACATGTTCAGGCAGGTTTTGGGGAAACCACATGAACGCACGCATAATGATAGCATTGGAAAATTCGGGCCGACAAAGAATAGCTAAACATAACAGACATTTAAGAAAAAGGTTTCAGTAATTTAATGAGTAATGAAAAAAACTATGTATAAGTGTGCTGACTAAAATATATCTTCAATTTAAAAAAAATCTTACAACTCTTCTGTCGCCGTTCAACAAATATCCCTTACACGTAAGCATAATTTGAATGTTACTATAACATGAAGATCCCACATTAAAACATCATTGTCGTTTACGGGAAACAATGTGTATACTTACATCATCTTCTGCCAAACATTTGTAGAGCACACGTAAAACCTCCTTTCCGAAGGGGGCAAGGTCTGGGTACTTACTGATGACGGCTGCACGAACTTGCAGGTTTGAATGGTTTATCATAGCCAGGACCGCTTGCTTGCCCGCTTCTTTAACTTTCTCTGGCAACTCAGCCTCTCTGTTCAGCCAAAACGTACCATGGTTAGTTTTCATTGTTGCTAGCTCAAGACTTAAAACAGAACACAAATTCAAGTATTGCAACTGTCCAAAGGAGAAATAACAGCCTCACAGAAAAGGAACACATCTGTTTCTAATCTTAACAGAATGCCGCACCAAAACGTAAGGGAAAACAAACACGATTAACGATTCTCAATGACTAAACTTCATACCAATGACCAGCCAACCTTAGCTTAACTTTTTGTTTCGTTTAGTTGTTTCATTTGTGTTTCTATCCCCGGTGCCGTGCTGTGAATACCCCTTTTTACCGTGGATATAATTTGTACCAATTTGATAAATATTCATTATTGTTCAGCTCTGCAGAATGCGAATTTTATCTGAATGGAACATTTGCATGTCATAACCTAATTTAGACAATGAAAAATTTAAAACAATATTTATATTGTCTAACAAGGTATATCAGTATTGTACAAACAAAAAGGCGTGTATATGGTACGTTTCATTTCAAATGAAAAAAACAGTCATGAACTCGGATGAACAAGAAGCAGTAATAATTGTCCACCGCACCTAATGCAAGTTATCCCCTTTGAAGATGCTGATGCTGATGAAGACGACGATGATGCTGAGTGATGATAGTGGTGGTGGTAGCGGCTGTGATGATGATGATGATGATGATAATGATGATGATGATGATGATGATGATGATGATGATGATGATGGTGAAGAATGAAAATGATGATGATGACTGTGATTGTGATGATGACTACATGTACAGCACAATAACACGAGGCTTTCAAAGCAAAGGAAAACAATTGCATGTACTTGATCAGGATGAAAATGTAGTTCATACATTCCAGCAAGACACTGATGGGGACTTTTGAACCCAAAACCTTCAGGAGACCACCGAAGATGTCCACTGGCTTCCGCTCCACCTTCACAGAAACGCATCAAGCGGAATCATTGTCAATAGCTGCAACGCTGCATCTATTACACTATTTATTTATTTATGTTATGTTCTCATTTTATACAGCGCTCTTTCAGTTTATGAGCTGCTCAAGGCGCTGGTCGATGCAAGAGCTAAGTCAAGCCGCACGAGGCGCCAACCTGCCACCTTTGGGCGCATTGTCTGATGCCCGGACGATTGAGCACAACCCTTGGCGACCCGGATGGTGAGAAAGAACCTAGTGGCTGCTGGGTGTATTTGTGTAGCCAGCACTCGCCCGTTTGGGGCCTCAGGATCTTGAAAGTCCATGCAATGGAATGCATGCGTGCACAGACACTACCTCGGTTTATACACTCATCCTCGGGTATTTTTTTTTAATATTTATTAGAGAGAACGAGAGAGAGAGAGAGAGAGAGAGAGAGAGAGAGAGAGAGAATTTTTTAAAAACTTATAAAAAAACCACTTTTTTTTTTAAAATCAGGGATAAAGATTTTAGACTAATTAATAAGTCTAATCTTCCAATCTGTCCCTTGACAAGTTAACATGCAGAGAGAGAGAGAGAGAGAGAGAGAGAGAGAGAGAGAGAGAGAGAGAGAGAGAGAGAGAGACTGGCGGTACGCCCTTGGGCTGTACCCAAATAAGCACTGCTGGATGACGGTGTGTTAGTTTATTGCCCGCAGCCACACACCATCTGCCAAGGGTATTATACCTTTCTAAGCCTAAGGGCATGATGCAGGTTGTTTTACAACTGCAATTCACAGATGGGAACGTGCTTCCTCTACCTCGTTTTTAGGAAACCACTTTTCGGCGTAGCACTTGACCATGTCGATATGAAGAATGGTGTCATCAAACAGCGAAGCCGATTCTTTGCGGATCACTCCCTCTAGACCAAGTATTGCATTCCTTTTCTGCAGCACGCTCTCTTGTATAAGCTCGTCTGGGTCCTTCCCCAACTCCTTCAACTTGCCTGCCCTTGCCTCTGACACAGGAATGTTTTCATGAGAGACGAACAACAAATCGATAAGTCTGGAAATACAACAAGAAGGCAAGCCATTCAAACGTATTTTCAGACACACCCACATTCATCTACGAAAAATAGGAATTGTGGAAAGTGTTCATTTTACTGACGGTGTTCTGTGTGGTTTTTATCCCAACGAAGCAAAAGAAAACCACGGAATGATAGGTATCACTATAAGCAAATAATTATCAAATTCGGCTGAGCCAATTTTTAGAAATAGCACGAAACGAGTTTAGAGAACGGTGAACACAATGATCTTGGCCTTTGACTTTCAGAAAGTACAAAATACGAATGTTCTAACACGCTTAGTAGTAGCTAAAGTATAAAAAAAAACACGAAAATGATACATTTCGGTTGAGTTATTCTTGAGACAAGACACAAAGTGTGCTTTGACCACACACAAAACAAAGGAAATTCGGAGCGACGGACTGACCAACAGCAAGGCTGATTTGAGTCCATGATTTGAGGTACTTCCATACCCAAACTCAACAAATTAGCTTTAGCTGTTTTGGAGACATTGAGCAAAACGTGTTTAGCAACAAAATGACTTCAATGACCTTAAGCTATGTAGTAGAGCAAATGTGGTGGCACGAAAGGCATGCCACTAACCTAAGTAGTGTTCTTAAGAAGTTTGGTCAAAACTCGTTAAGAGGTTCTTGAGCTATGGCGCCCAACGGACCGGCAGACTAACAGACGGTTGCCGGGCAGAACACCGCCACGAAAACTCACATTTCGTCTATGTGTGTGAGTGTTCCTTAAATACATCTAAATGGCTTACCACCTTGTGTGTTTTTTTGTTTGTTTTTTTTGTTTGCTTCGATGCTCCAGGCAGTTAACCAGCTTTAAACCACTTGACCGTACCGGTTGCAATGCTATAGCTTGACGTTCAATGCTTCAAAAGTTTTTGCCGTTCAGTACACCATGGAGCCAACTGAGCCTCACGGTCATAAAATTATTTTAATTTTCGGCACCTCACAACAAATTCAATGGCTTAACATTGAATATTTCCATTTTTCTGTCACTGCGTACACCACTAAGTCAACTGCGCGCCCGAATCAAAATAACGTGATAAAATCACCATGAAAACAGAAGGAAAAAAAAATAGAAGAGAGAAGCAATAGGATTTAGAAGGGAAAAAAAAGACATCACCATGATGACGTCGCATGAGGTCACTCATGATATTAATTTTGTTTAAGGCTCAAGGCATCAGTGCACTCTAATTACATAGAAAGTAAAATAAAGAAGTTCTTTTTAATGACGTCACGATGATTACGTTACTCGATTTGCATAAGATTGGTTTTACCTTGAAAGCATAAGTAAAGTCTAAGTACATACCAAACTTGAACCCCTCAAATAGTTTTGGAGAAAATAGGATTAAACCCCCTCCCCCTCAGAAATAATTTGGAAGTCTCTATGACGACGACTTTACCCGATATGCATACTCCTTTTTTTGACATCTGGTAGGGTTAACTATAATTATCAGGTTTTGGCGCTAGTAGGCCGTCAATAGCACTGCTTTCAATTTGAGCTTACCAAACTTTCTCTATACAGCAAACACTCTTTTAATTGCAGGGTGATGCCATGATCCCAATTCAATGAATTTATCATTTGAAATAAATTATTTAAAAAATCCTCACCCTTTGCAAGTGCTGCTTCTTTCTTCACCCTCTCCCTCTCGATGAAAAACTGTCGGAAGTGTTCAAGTCGCTCCAGATGAGTGGTTGATTGTGGGAAAAGGCGAGTGGTAAACACTGGCAAGAGTTCCCTCTATGAACAAGACATAACTCATGAGCAGACAAACTGTCTCGTAACTGCTTGGATGAAATCTTGGATAACAAACTGTGGTGGCAACAAAAAATGCTTTCCATAGGATGACGATGATGATGATGATAATGATGAATGTGGTGCTGATAGTTGTGATGGTAGTGGTAGTGGTGGTGTGGAGTGTTCTTCTTCTTCTTCTTATTATTATTATTATGGTGAGTGTTATCACTATAATAATAATAATAATAATAATAATAATAATAATAATAATAATAATAATAATGAAAATAATAATTTATCAATATTACTATTATTATTATTATTATTATTATTATTATTATTATTATTATTATTATTATTATTATTATTGCTGTTGTTCCTTTTTTCTTCATTTTCTTTTCCGTCTTCTTCTTGTCCTTCTGCTTCTTCTTCTTCTTGCGTGTTATCACTATACCCCTTGGGGTCATGAGCAATCTTGCCACTGTAGATTGTTCAAACCTATAAAGGGAACAGTGAAAGCCACAGTTGAAAACCTGTCTTGCCTTTATAGGCAAGACAGATTCACTGCGGCAACAGTACCCCCGTTGGAGTGCCGGGGGTTTTCAGTATAAATAGTATCCCCACTTTATGGAAATTTAGTGCTTTAAATTCCCACTGTCGCTGTCTTCCTCATTTACTCTTTCCTATTCCTGCTCTGTCCTTCACTCTGCTATACTATCTTCTTCTTCGCTAGATCAATGACCTACCTTTTTTCTTGAAAACTCTTCCTGGACAAAGCTCCTTGTTTGTGTATGGGGTCTGTTGGATCAGCTTGGGAGTGTTGGACGCTTTCTGCCGGGTGGTCACTAGGGCTTCCTATGATTGTACTATTTAGCACTATAGGCATTTTATATGTATGTGTTTTATTGCTGATTTATAATGATGTTTGTATTCTATTTTGTTTTTGTAACCGGGGTGTTCGCGTAGTTGAGGTCAACCCTCAGCCGTCCCCTGCGTGGGATGTCTTTATTGTAAAGTGACTGGCCGGTGGAGGGCGTTCAATTTTCCCACTAGGGTTGTTTCGGCAGATCTTTTATGCGGATCGGGGGTTGTCCGGTCCTGATTTGGCTCGGAAGAGTCCGCTGGACCTAAAGCAACAATTAATCAATCAATCAATCAATCATGTGTTATCACTATTATTATTACTGTTATAGCGGATAATTATTTTTACAACTCACTCGAATTGGCGCGAATTCTTCAACTGTTTTCCACTCTCTTCTCTCTGAAAAAAAAAATATATTTTTTTAATCATTAAAAACTGAAATAAATTTTTTTTAAAATATGTTCATTAACTAAATGACAGAGATACGGTACTAACAAAAGGTTTTATGTAGGGGTGGAGGTGATTTTGGGGGTGAATACGCAGACTCTCAATGCTGCATGCATGCGAGTCAAAAAATAATAGGGTACTCAAATCACCAGCAATTAGAAAAACAAATACCTACCCTACTGCTGAATCTTTACTGCAGTTCACTTTTAGGGGTTAACTCCCATTATTCCATATAGCTTTGTAACGAATCAACTTTAAGACATTAAGTCTGGAAAGTGTAAAGCTTTAAAATTTCTATACACTTTATGATGAATACATGGAGTATCAAAGCAAAGAAATCAACTCTGAATTTGGTAAAAACAAGAAGGGCAAAGCCCTAATGCCTTATATGTACATGCTCCTT
The DNA here is from genome assembly GCA_036898135.1 of Oncomelania hupensis. NCBI lineage: Eukaryota > Metazoa > Mollusca > Gastropoda > Littorinimorpha > Pomatiopsidae > Oncomelania > Oncomelania hupensis. The sequence continues at coordinate 112,051,429 of CM072512.1, forward strand.
ATAGAACTCGCAATATTTAACACAAAAATGAGTGCCCAGAAAAAAATCAAAATGAAACGGTGGCATTAAAATGCTCTTGACCTTCAGATGACCTTGACCCATGGCTCCAAAAACACTCTTGTACTATTAAATAAACTACAGAAAAGGTGTATTATGCCAAAAAAATCGGTGACCTTGGGATGACCTTAATCTTCAGTGACCTTGACCTTGAGGTGACTGGGGTGACCTTGACCTTCGCATGACCTCTCATGCATATCTGACCAAATAACCCAATGCTATTGCATACTATGGATTAAATTAACTCTGTACAATGACCTATTTTTTGTATGTTTTTGCATGACCTAAAATGACCTTCACCTTCAAGATCAACGCAAAATCGGAACATATATGTAAGAACATTCTATCCTCTCTAAAATACAACATTACATTACATTACATGGTTATTGCTTTAGGTCCAGCGGACTCTTCCGAGCCAAATCAGGACCAGAGAAGTGAAAGAGGACACACCACCCCTGATCCGTATAAAAGATCTGCCGAAACAACCCTAGTGGTAACACTGATGGCAATCTACCAGCCGATCACTTTGCAATAAAGACATCCCACGCAGGGGACGCTGAGGTTATGCTCTAATTTATCGAACCCCCGTTTACAAAAACAAAATAGAATACAAACATCATTATACAATATCAACAAAACACATACATATAAAATGCCTACCTTGCCAAATAATAGGAAGCCCCAGTGACCATTTGGCAGAAAGCATCCAATATTCCCAAGCTAATCCAACAGACCTCACACACAAATGAGGAGTTTTATCCCGGAAGAGTTTTCAAGAAAGAAGGTAGGTGACTGGTCTAGCGAAGAAGAAGATAGTATAGTAGATTGATAGAACAGAGTAGAAATGAGAAAGAAAAAAAGGAGAAAGACAGTGACAGTGGAAATTTAAATTTAAATTTCTAGAAAGTGGGGATACTATTTATACTGAAACCTCCGGCACCTATAATTCTCATAGTTATGGTCAAGCTCACTTCAAAGTACTTATACTAACCGACTTTGGATTGCTCCAGTGACCTTGACCTTGGGAGTGACAAAATTTGTATAGTATGTGTCTTAAAATGATATCTACCATGCTTCAAAGAATCACACATTTAATTTTAATAATCTAGTTAAAAAAGTGGATTTTTTTTTTGGTGTGAAAAATGGTAACATTTTGACTAACATATTTTTAGCATGTGACCTTGACCTTGAAGTGAAGTTATTAATTCCACTGATCATTTATGAGGTCTCATGTGTATACATAATCCTACCAACAAAATGTGCTTGTGAAAGTTGAAATAGGTTCTGAGAAAATAATCTGGGTTTTTAGTGTGTGTGTGCGTGTGTGTGTGTGCGTGAGGGTGTGTGTGCGTGTGCGTGTGTGTGTGTGGCTGTGTGTGTGTGTGTGGCTAGGTAGAAACGACGTTACTCTAACAGACACTTGAAACTCTACGTACTTTCTTTTGACGGCCCGTTATTTTGACGTCAAAATAGTGTTCCGTTAGGGTTAGGGCTGTGTTAGGCTTAGGGTTACGTTAAGGGTTAGGGTTTGGGTTAGGGATAGCTTAAAAAAATTTCAAAATGTCAAAATAATGTCAGAATGATGGTAAGTGTGTCAAAATAAGGTATGTAGAGTTTCACGACAGTCATCACAACGTCGTTTCTACAAAAATGTGTGTGTGTGTGTTTATTTAAGATCAATTCGACCTTAAGTATAAAATCTTATCACAAGAAAAAAACCAGCTTTGGTGAAACAAAACAACAAAACATCAAAAACTTTCGCAGCTTTGCACTGTGTCACATGAATCAAAATTATGGCTTTGATATATGGGAGGCGAGATATAGCAAACGCTCGCGCATTTGCGCGAGCATTTGCACGAGCAAATGCGCGAACCTCGCGCACTTGCTCGCGCATTTGCTCCTGCAAGTGTTCGAGCAAATGCGCGAGCAAGTGCGCGATCATTTGCTCGAGCGGTCGCTACACCCGTTGCTATAAAAGTTTTGCTGAAAATTGTCAACAGAAAGGAACTAAAAAATGAACACATGTTTTTTTGTAGATCTCCGACCTAGATATTTTGTATTTATCCGCATTAGTTTGATGTTAAATATTTACGTAATATTTGTGGCCCTTAAACTTTGTGGCCCTTAAACTTAATTTCTAAGTAGAATACAATTTAAATAACTGTCTCAATATGTTTTAATATAGCTTTTATTTTAAAATATTATTAAAGTATTAGTAATTGATATGTAAATATATATAGAATATATATAGATCATTACAGTATGAATGATAGTATCTAGTGTGGTGTTTTCGTTTAAATTGTTATTTTGTTAAGCGCTTAGAGCTGACTTACTAGATAAGCACTATATAAGAAGGCCTGTTTATTATTACTATTATTATTTTTATTATTATTATTATTTTTATCATTTATATTATTATTATTATTATTATTATTATTATTATTATTATTATTATTATTATTATTAGGCCTAGCCTTTAGTATTATCACTTACTTGAGTGAGTCAGTAAGAGTAACGTTAAACTTATTTTTAAACAAATTCAGGTTCTCTTCTGACTTGAGTACAGGTGGTGATGTCGGAAAGTAAAAAATACATACCGGGTAAAAGTCCGATAGCGTTGGTAATTAAATTAATAACATAAAAATACACCCTGATTAAAAAAAAAAAATGCAGGCTAACCCGACCCTTAATGCGTCACTTTCCTACGAACTTCTAAAAGAAACTGCTCTTCTAATTCTTCGGTAGCCATTATGAATGGTAAATCATGGTGAAAAAAAGTAGTTCTGAATCGTCCTTAATTTTATGATAAGGTTATTTCATGAATGATATTAAGTTTAGTAGTGCTAGTTTTCACTAATTATTATTATTAATATTATTACTAATAAATGCAAGAAATATTTAATATGTGCACCTCTCAAATTCTTTTACATACACATTCTTTTCCGGGTATAACTTTTACGTTTATGGAGCGGAATATAGCAAACGCACGCGCATTTGCTCGAACACTTCCTGGAGCAAATGAGCGAGCAAGTGCGCGAACCTCGCGCAAACGCTCGAGCATTTGCTCCAGCAAGTGTTCGAGTAAACGCGCGAGCAAGTGCGCGATCATTTGCTCGCGCAAATGCGCAAACCTCGCGCGTTTGCTATATCTCGCCTCCCATATTGATACACCGGCCGCACCTGGCTAAATGATTGACGTGTTTTGGTCGGCTCAGGTCAAAACATCAGATGGGGACCGGACATAAGGGGCGGCGAGTGGCGTGTGAAGTTGATTTGTTATTTCTAAAACTTCCGCTCTTCATAGAGTGGGCCTCCCCAAGTGTCGTTGTTGGTCAAGGTATTATATAGAGGGGTCTGTAATTTTAGTATAAATTCACGTAACCTCGCGACAGACGGAGTGATTTTTCAAGGCATTCGGGAGTCAGAACTGTGTATTGTCAAGATGTACTCTGCAGATTTGGGAGCAGGTTGGAGCTTCATCTGTATGTGCAATTATCTTTGGATAATTGGGCATGCCAAGTGTGAAAAAAGTCGCGTGTAAAAAGAAAATTCACGGGCCGGTAAGCATGGCTATGTGTTTTTTTCTCTTTTATACTCTGTCTGCCAGCGATATTAAGAAGAGAGAATGTCTATGTTCATTTTTGGTCAGAAATGTGTTGAAATTGAATGAAAATGTTGTAGCGTGAAGTATGTCTAATTTTGTTAAGTAAAAATAATATTTTATTATTGATGGTTTATACAGAAAGACGGTTGATATTGTTTGAAAATCTTGTTTGGATTTTTGTTGTGTTTCATATTTTGGATTTTTTTAAAATAGGTAATACGGTAATGAATGAACGTAAATAGTGTTATATTTTGTGAGTTGAATATTTTATAGTTATTAGATAACAAATGCTTAGATTCGTTTTTGTTTTGTGACAGGATGGGCTTCATTATCTACGTTATTTTATTTTCTGGAATTGGAGCCTCCGGATTCCAAAAGGGCGGTGGATACGTCTGCTAATTTTCAGTTAGGACTATTCAACCATTTCCGCCTCATCGTTCTTATAATATGTCGTGGATTTTGTGTAGGGTGTCAGTTTAGACTATTTTATTAACCAGCTTATTTTGGAATGCTGAACACCCTATGTGTTCTTCGTTTTTTAATTAATTATTATGAAGTGACAAAAACCATTTGAGTGAACTACTTTTATATATATTTGTTGCGTGCGTCTTTTTAAACAGTGGCAAACAGTTTAGATTAATTTGAACAGTGGCAAACAGTTTGGATTAATCTTTTTTGACAGTCTTTAGTGCATACATGTTTTGTTGTGGTGTATTTGAGTCACATATTTGGAAGTGCATGTATATAACATTTAATTTTATTGTTGTGTTATTTTGGATTTTGTGTTGTGTGGGATTGTAGGGAAAAGGTAAGGGTGGATTAAATTATTGTTTTTCAACCATTGTTTAGCAAAATTCATGTTCTGATTATTATGTTTGTTGTGTTTGATTTGAATGAAACCTTTTAGTCAAATTTTATACATTTGTGTTAGCGTTATACTTAATAGGAAGAGGGGTGTCCGAATCGCACGCACGTAACAGCACGCCGTTTTGACGAGCAAGTCACATACACGCTGCATACACACACAAAATATACAGCGACACAAAAGTATCGTGACACACATAAAAATAAGACTTTACAAATGTAGCCTAACTTTTCTTCGCTTTTCTCTTTCTTCTTTTCCCTTTCTTCTTCATTTCCTCGGGTGGTGGAGGTGGTGGCGGTGGTGGTGGCGGTGGTGGAGGTGGTGGTGGTTTCTGCCAGGAAAACATTTGAGCGATTACGTGCGCTTAACATGTTACATCAAATACACAAGATTTATAACAGTTTCTATGACCTATAATGTAAACAGTTTCCATTATCTTCACAAATATAATGTTGTGACCCTAAACTCTTCTATGCGAACAGTTATAAAGTCTGCAGAACAAGGTAATTGCTTTTACAGTTTAGAGGAACGATTGTGTGTTAGTGAACAACCAGGTGTGTGTATGTGCTTGTTTTGCGAACATGCATGCGGTTTGGTTGGTAACAGTAAGTGTGTGTTTATGTGAATGTGTAATGCATTATTCCTGATGTCATCTTAACTTTTTAAACTGTTTCAAACGGTGCATACCTTTACTTTTACAAAATATGTTGGTCGGGGAGTAAAGCTATAAATTTTGTTGAATTTCATCATCTGCACATCAAAAGCAACAAATTAATTCTTTTTTTCGTAAAATCTAATAAAGGTAGAACACAAATAATTAATTAATCATTTGGTTCGAACAAGTATAATACATAGTAACAAACAAATTTGTATCATTGTGTTATGGAAATTGTATAAATGCACAAAATACTCTTTTCAAGTATTAAGGGAAATGCCATCCTCCTCTCCCCAATTTCCCTCCTCCTCCCTCCGCCCCAGCTCGCAATCCTCGCCACCCCTCCCATTCCTGAGCTGAACATTTGTGAAGCAGATCATTCGCATTATGAAAGATCTAATCTCAGCTTACGCATCTGTGCTGGAAGTTTTGCCAGAACGTCTTGGGCGGTGGAGGTCGCTTCTTGAGTTTGCGCAATATAACAGAATTGGGGATTTCAGGGATATGCATACATCGCTCATGCCAAATGATATCCTCCGTGTCAGCATAGCTCTCTAGAACAAACAATGCAACAAAGAAAGTTGCAGTTACCAAAGACAAAAACATAATATTTTTTCAAACACTAGACATTAGTCACCTGCGCATGTGCGGTTAGTTATTTCTCCCGGGACTAGTTTCTGGAAGAGTTTCTCACCTATGATCAAAACATTAGGTCACAAAACAAATAACAATAAACGAAAGCACCTACCGCTTACAGATTTCCCAGGAGCACGTGGTTTATACCCAATCAAAGGCCCAGGATCTCCAACTCCTACAGTGTTCCTGTAAATAAGAAACACATTTAACCATAAATACTATCAAGCTTATTAGGATAATACACAGAGATTCTAAAATGCAAAACGCTACATTCACGAGGACATAAAATACTAAATATGGAACAGTTTGAAAACTAAAACGAGTATGGCGCATCATCCACATGGATGCAAACAACAGCAACAAATTATTATCGGAGCTCAAAACATTTCACTTATTCACCTGCTAAAGCTTGGGAGATATTATGCTTTTAAAACACATCCTTAAAAATCTATAGAAATTATTCGGATCTTGCAGTTTGTCCAGGTCGAACTTCAATCTGGTGCACTTTGCTGTGTTTACTCTTTTCAAGTAGAGCCGGAAGGACATCATCACGAGATCGCGGTCACTTCCTATGTCTGTTGCTCCTGAAAAAGTGCGTTTCCTGCCAATGTTGATGCTTGATCTGAAGCGTCGTGATGCTCCCGCTGGTACTGTGCCATGTCCATCGTCTGGATTTTTTGTGGAGACCAAACGTTTATGCCAGTATCAGACTGTTGTATCTGGCAAACTCCAAGAGTCTCAGACCCCTGTCATTTGTCTGGTTGTTGCAGGGGGGTCTACATGTGTCTCCCCAGTTGTGGTGCGAAATCTTGGCCAACCTTGGCATTCCAGTCGCCTTGCTCTATGACTATGTCTTTCTTCGGCACTTGGTCAAGGACAGCTTGTAGATTTTCATAGAAATCCTCGACTTTGCTATCGTTGTAGTCTGATGTTGGGGCATAGACCTGTATGATGGTGATGTTGAAAGGGGCTGCTCTCAGACGGATGGTAATGAGTCTACTGGAGACTGGGAGGCAACCATGACAGTGGCTAGAATGTCTTTGTGGACCAAAAATCCAACGCCGTGATCGTGCCTGTCGTCTCTACTGCTGAAATAAAGCTTGTGGCCTTTGTCGATCGTTGTTTCATCTAGGCCTTTTCAGCGCAGTTCCTATCCTATCTTATCCCATAACTCGGAGGTCGTAGGGCCACCACAGTTGATCGTTTAACCAGCGTACTCCATCTTTCCCTGTCCTCAGCAACCCTGATTGTTTCGCTCAGTGTCAAACCAGTCAATTCTCGAATGTTGTCATCCCACCTCTTTTTCGGTCTCCCTCTTCTTCTACCTCCTTGCACTTTGCCTTGCAGGATGGTCTTTGCAAGACCTGAAGATCTGGTGACGTGGCCATACCATCAGTAGTATGTTAGTGGGCGGATGGGCAACCGTGCACCTGCACCTAAAAAGTGGGTCACGTGACAGGGGGATGACGTCATAGGTGCACATGTACTCTTAGGTCATGATGCCCCACAACGTGAGGGTCTTTGCGCCCTGTCAAAAGTGATGGATGACATATGGCCCGGGGGGGGATATAATTTTATTGATGGTGCGATTGCAAGTGCGCATCTCGGTGAATGGATATATGACTCAGTGGTCGGGGGCGTGAGATCAAGCACCCCAAAGACAGCAAGTGCGCATCTTGATGAATATAGAATGACTCATTGGTCTGGGCGCGAGTTCAAGCATCCAAAGACAGCAAGTGCGCGTCTCACTCAAAGACAGCAAGTGTGCATCTTGATGAATAGAGAATGACTCAGTGGTATGAGCGTGAGATCAAACATCTAAAGGCAGCAAGTGCGCGTCTCACTCAAAGGTAGCAAGTGCGCGTCTTTTTTGTATTTATCAATTTTTTTATTTTTTATTTAGAACAAGCATCCCAAAGACAGCAAGTGCGCATCTTTTTGGTTGTATACATTAATAGTTATATCTAGATACATTGTGCAGTAAAATATCAAAAATGATGAATGATATATGCCTCGATGGTGTATGGATAATTATGGAAAAGTATGGAAAGACCTGCTTAGCAATATCGGATGTAAGCATTTGAATATAGATAGGGAGAATGGTTAAAAGCATGGGTTAATGGGTGTGAGATCTAATTTTTATCAGGCCCAACAAATTTTAGTACCACTCATAAATATCAAAATAAAGTATTATATATACCATGAAGGCATAGTTAGGATTAACGAAAGGATAGATCAAAAGCCGATAGCAGCCAGCCAAATGTTAGTACCACTGATAAATATCAAAATAAAGTATTATATATACCCCGAAGGCATAGTTAGGATTAACGAAAGGGACGGATCAAAAGACGATGACAGCCAGCCAAATGTTAGTACCACAGATAAATATCAAAATAAAGTATTATATATACCCCGAAGGCATAGTTAGGATTAACGAAAGGGACGGATCAAAAGACGATGACAGCCAGCCAAATGTTAGTACCACCGATAAATATCAAAATAAAGTATTATATATACCCCGAAGGCATAGTTAGGATTAACGAAAGGGACGGATCAAAAGCCGATAGCAGCCAGCCAAATGTTAGTACCACTGATAAATATCAAAATAAAGTATTATATATACCCCGAAGGCATAGTTAGGATTAACGAAAGGGAGCACCAATATTGAATTTTTTGTATTTAAACGTCAACATCGTCTTTTGGGAGCTCCACCCGCCGATTTTCCATTATTTTTAACACAAAATCAAGGACTTATTTCTCTTGTGAACTGTGATCCTCGTTATCCTATTAAAGACAACTTGTGTTTATTTCGCTGTTTAGCGGTAAAAAGAGGAGCGAATCCACAAAAGTGTGAACGAAGTGCAAAGACACTATTTAATAGTTTTTTACCTCTGGGTGATCCCAAAACATTTGAAGGTGTAAAACTAGAAGATCTAGACCGATTTGAGAAACATTTTGAAGTCAATGTGACTATCTTTAGTCTTCAAAAAGAAGAAGAATCCGAGCTACCTACAGCACAATTAGTGAGACGCTCATTAACCAGATACTCCGAGACACTATATATTAATCAGTTTCAAAATCATTTTTCATATATTAAAAACTTGAATATATATGCAAAGACTTATAGCTGCAGCAAATGCGATCGCCATTTTAGGGCATCCAATAGATTATGTAATCATTTTGTGAAATGTAAAGGGGCTCAAACCCGTGAAAAATTTCCAGGAGGAATCTATAAACTGCCACCCACACTAAGACAGAGATTAGATGATGAAAACATAAAATTGCCACTACAACTGCAGTTTCATCCCTATAGAATTGTATATGATATAGAGACGTATTTTCCCAATACACCAAATATCCAGGATAACCCTACACAATTAACATTTTTAGAACAGCATGTACCGCTTTCCATCAGTATATGTAGCAATGTACCCGGATTTACAGAACCACAATGTTTCATCACCACAGGAAACCCAGAAGAGTTGGTGCGTGAAACCATAGAGGCACTATACACCATCCAAAAAGCCTCACATTCCATTCTAAAAGAGGTAGCCAAACCTGTCTTTAAAAAAATCAAGAAGCGTTTAGAAGCGATTGCCGAAACTGATGAACATGTTGAATTTCACCCACTCAATGATCTTAAAGATCGATTATCCACATTTATTGAAAGCATCCCTGTGATTGGGTTTTCGAGCGGGAAATATGATTTAAATGTTTTGAAACCGTATTTGGCTAAATATTTTTGTGAAACCGAGCCCGACCCTGGCGTGAACCTAAATAAGGAGAAAGAGGATGATGCTGAAGATGAGGATGAAGATGAGGATGAGGAGGAAACAGAAGAAGAGGATGATGAAGAAGAAGAAGAAGAAATAACACCAGACGGAAGAAAGAGAAAAAAGGCGTCTTTGTGGAAAAAACAAAAGAAGAAAACAAAACCAACCTCCAAAAATCGGATGATCAAAAAAGGGAAACAGTTTTTGGTTCTTTCAAATGCTAAATTAAGATTTCTAGACATCACCAATTATTTGGCGCCTGGTTTTTCTTATCGACAATATTTAGCAGCCTACAAGTGCTCACTACAGAAATCATTTTTTCCTTATCAATATATCACATCACTGGACAAATTGGATGAGCCACAGCTACCTCCCAGAGAGGCCTTTTTTAGTGATCTAACCAAAAGTACAATCACGGAAGAGGAGTATGAAAGCTGTCAAGTGGAATGGGATGCCCAAAAGATGGGCACATTACGAGAATGGCTCATACATTACAATAACATGGACTGTGTGCCATTTTTAGAAGCTATTGAAAAGCAGACACATTTTTTTCAAGACTTGGGTTTAGACATGTTCTATGACGGCGTGACACTACCAGGGCTAACAGACCGCTTTTTGCACTCAAGTTGCCGCAATTTTTTTGCGCTTTGTGATGAGCAGGATAAAGATATGTATTATACAATGCGAGATTCGGTGTGTGGTGGTCCAGCCATTGTTTTTCATAGATACCATGAAAAAGACGTCACATACATCAGATCAGCGGACCCCAACATCGTTTCTCCAAAACTCTGCAAGACCATTGAGGGGTATGATGCAAATAGCCTATATCTAAAATGTATGTCAGAACCTATGCCGGTAGGGTTTTATTTGAGAAGAAAGGCAGAAGATGGATTTTATTTAGATTGGAAGAAAAATCGACAGAGTAAGATTTGTTTGGAATGGTTAGAATATATAGCAGCTAAAGAAAAGAGAGACATCCAACATCAATATAATAGGGGAGTAGAAAAAAGGCTAGGAGGAAGAAAGCTTCCCGTGGATGGTTGGGACCAGAAATCAAACACGGCATTTCAATTTCACGGCTGTTATTGGCATGGACATGATTGCCGCCTAACACAAAATTTGGATCCCGACCTAAAAAAGAAGAGAGCCGACGACACACAAGAAAAAGATGCGTATCTACAAAAAATCGGCATCAATCTACGCATCATGCGAGAGTGCCAATGGCAAGATTACAGAAAGAAAAACAAGAAAGAAGTGGCACATTGGGCGCCTCGAGTTGAGTCTGGACCCGCCTTCTATAGTGGGGGCATGACCGAAACGGAGATCTTGGAGCATGTGAGGACTGGTGCCATGTTTGGATTCGTGGAAGTTGATATTGAGGTACCGGATCAACTCAAACCTCGATTTGAAGAATTTCCACCAATCTTCAAAAACACCAACATCGGCCGAAATGACATCGGTCCTCACATGAAGGCGTTTGCGGAAGCTCATGGCTTCTTGAAACAACCACAACGCTCCCTCATTTCCAGTTTTCGTGGAGAAAAAATATTGCTTATCACCCCCCTACTCCAGTGGTATTTGCAACAAGGGCTACGAGTCACCAAAATCCATCAGGTGATTCAATACAACAAACAGCCCTGCTTCCAAAAATTCACAGACAAGGTGACCAGTGCCCGACGAGAAGCAGACTTGGATGATGACAAGGCCATCATTGCAGCAGCTTACAAACTCGTGGTGAGTCTTTTTTTATCATGTGTAAGCATTTTTAATACACTGCACGCCCATTTTTAATACACTGCACGATCAAATTTTTAAAAGTGCACGGCAAAATACAATAAAATGCATTGAAAACAAAAACACGCAACCCATGCAACCAAGATACCATGTCCGTGCAACGATAATATCATACGCATGCACGTGTGCGCGCATGTGTGAACGACTAAACATGCTCATTTTTAATACTATACATGCCCATTTTTAATACACTGCACGATCAAATTTTCAAAAGTGCACGGCAAAATACAATAAAATGCATTGAAAACAAAACACACAACCCGTGCATCGATAATACCATGGCCGTGCAACGATAAAATCATACGCATGCACGTGTGTGCGCATGTGTGAACGACTAAACATGCTCATTTTTAATACTCTGCACGATCAAATTTTCAAAAGTGCACGGCAAAATACAATAAAATGCATTGAAAACCAAAACACGCAACCCATGCAACCAAGATACCATGTCCGGGCATTGCTAAAAGTGTCTACACACGTGCACGCGTGCGTGTGCGCGCATGTTTTTTTTTTATATTTTATTTTGAGGGGACTCATTTTTTGGTTTTTTTTTTTTGTTTTGTTTGATCTAGGGCAACAGCTCCTATGGCCGGACCTTGATGAGGCGTGATCGTCACACTAAGGCGTTCATCACGGATGCCAAGGGCGCCACCAAAGCGATCCACGATCCACGATTTAAAAGATGCGTACCCGTGCAAAATGATTATTACGAGGTAGAGTGCCGATTGACCAGCATCGACCAAAATCTACCTCTACACATCGGATTATTTGTGTACGGGTACGCCAAACTCAAGCTTCTACAATTCTATTACCACTTTATCGACTTTTACATTGAGCGGTGCGATTATCAACTGATCACCTGCGACACTGACTCGTTGTATTTGGCATTGAGTGGGGACACTTTAGAAGACGTCATTCGTCCCGATCGGAGGGATCACTTCAACAAACATCGGGACGAATGGTTGCCTACTCAATATTGCCAAACGCATAAAAACAACGCCAGTCTACCACCATCACTATCGACACCAACGCCTCTACCATCAACATCATCTCTGCAGGGACCATCAGCACCACCACCACCATCAGCACCACCCCCATGCTGTGCTGCAGCACATAAACACCAAACGCGTGAACCAGGTTTATGGAAGCTGGAAGCCAAAGCTGATAAAATTATCTCTTTGGCACCCAAAAGCTACGCATGTAGCACTCATACAACCACTAAGGTGTCTTGCAAAGGGGTGCAAAAAAGGTGCAATCCATTAACCATAGCCAACTTTGAAACCGTACTAACGACACAAACGCCACATCATGTGGTTAATCGAGGTTTTCGTCTTGACGCACAAAATGTGATGCGAACTTATATCCAACCCAAAAGAGGTTTATCCTATCTCTACACTAAAAGAAAAGTACTGTCAGACGGTGTCTCTACCATACCACTTGATCTCTAACTTTTTTTTGTTTTTTGTTTGAAATTGATAGAGTGACTTATCATGGATGTGCGTTTTTTACAACATCCATTCTCGATCCTTCTCGCGGGTCCTTCTGGCTGTGGTAAAACATTTTTTATTGCACAATTGATTCAACATTGTAAAACTCACATTCAACCGCCTATTGAAAAAGTGGTGTATGTCTATCATCAATATCAAGACTTATTTGGACAGCTACGAGAGACAAGTCCCGTATCTATTGATTTTGTAGAAAGTTTAGATGGAGTGGACTTTGATTCGACTATTGCAACCTTATTGGTGGTCGACGATCATATGGATAATCCTGTGATGGAACAGCGTGTGGCTGAATTTTTTATTAAAAAATGTCATCACGGAAATATAAGTATGGCTTATATGGTGCAAAATATATTTCATACCAGCAAACATCATCGGACGATTTCGTTAAATGCACATTATTTGTGGTTGGGTAAAAATCCACGATCTGCGGATCAAATTTTACACTTGGCTATGCAAACTTTTCCTAAACGGCATCATTTTTTACGTGAGGCCTATCAAGATGCAACCCGAGAGGCTTACGGATACCTCTTTTTAGATTTTAAACAACAAACTCCTGAAACCTATCGTGTGCGCACTCATGTTTTTGATCCACATCCGATCGTCTATATTCCTAAAAACAATATATAAAACAGGTGTTATCTGTTATCGGACATTCAGATGAAAAAAGACTATCATGGCGAAGACACATCGTGCTCAGACTCGACTTAAACCTTTGATTCCTTTATTACGCGCTAAAAAAAAACATCAGCGCCAACAACTGTTGAAACAACCTCGTGTTATTAGCTGTTTGTGTGAGATGGTACATAATGTACTTAAAGGACATGTTAAACTATCGCGTGGTCAGAAACAGCGATGGGCTCGTCACAAGCACAAGCTTCGCCGTTTGATAGCGCCTAAATCAAACACAGCCAAACGACAAAAATTAATACAAAAAGGAGGATTTCTACAACTGCTGCTACCACTAGCTACACAACTGCTAGGTGGGTTATTTCCACAACCGCAATAATAAAAAATGCAACACGCCATCAAAATGAAACTCGTTCCAGAAAGTGACAACATGATACCTTCATCAACACCATTGCGACCGGAGCCTCCTACGCCCCCTCTTGTAAATCAGCTGAGTGATTTGGATCAACAAATGACTATTATATTACAATCGACTTCACTCAATACGGAACAAAAACTGCGAGCGTATCAACAACTATTGCAACGATATCTTTCTTATCAAGATCAGTATCACTATCAGTCTCAACCATCTACATCCATAGATACAGCAACAGCGTCAGCAGCTGCGTCACTCCCAACACCAGCAACACTAGCTGATATGACCGAAGAAGTGGTTCATAGCCTTCCCGCTAGTCTTCGTAGCAAAGGGCGTAAATTGATGCAGCATTTAAAAGACAATGATGTGATGACGTATACCAGTCAGGGCAATCTGGTGTGGCAGGACAACATCATTCCTAACACAAACATCGTAGATCTAGTTCATGATGTTTTACATTCGACCAAAGCGAGACAGTTGCTACCACCCCCTGCGGGCTGGCGTGTTTTTGCCCAAGGTTTAAAACAAACCAACATCCCTCGTCAATATTTAGGAAATATTCAACGGTATCATCAAGTGTTTGCTGACGACATCAGGGCTACACCACCACCCTCTCCATCATCTATGTTTGATGACAATGATACCTCCAAAAGTTCAACCAAAAAGAAAAAGAAACAAGCCAAAAAAACACTCAAAAAAGCTTTGGCTTGGGAATCATGGCTCGAAAACGACAACATGCAGCCCAAAAGTCCATAGAATCTATATGGAAAAAAGAATATTTTCATCCAGCCTACCCAGGGGCTTATAGCGGAGCCAGCGCCTATTTACGTCATGCCTCGACTTTGCCTCAACACAAACCCCGATTAAAGCAATGGCTTCAACAGCAAGATACGTACACTCTGCATCATCCTAACCGACAAAAGTTTCTTCGACGATCCATCGTCGTCTCTGGACCCTATGATCAGTGGCAAGCAGACTTGTGTGACTTATCTCGCTTTAAAAACATCAACTCGGGTCATCGTTATATTTTAACAGTCATTGATGTGTTTTCTAAAGTAGCTTATGCTCGCGCACTCAAAAATAAAACGAGCGCTGCTTTAATCGAGGCTTTTGCTGACATTTTACGACAAAGCCCAAAGTCTCCACGTCACTTACAAACTGATAAAGGAACAGAATTTAAAAATAAACCATTTCAAATGTTTTTAAAGAAAAACAAAATTCATCATTTTACTTCAGAAAATGAGGACATTAAAGCAGCCGTGGTAGAACGATTTAATCGTACATTAAAAGGAAAAATGTATCGATATTTTACGCATCACAATACACGTCGTTATGTAGATGTGTTACAAGAGTTATTAGATAGTTATAACTCAACCTATCATCGATCTATTAAAACCCAGCCGCGCCTCGTGACATCAGATAACATTCATCGTGTTTATGAAGCTTTGTATGCCAAAGTTTTGGACAATAAGCCTGTCAGATCTTCTTTACCCAAGTTTTCTATAGGTGATCGAGTTCGCATTGCGGAATCTAGACGTACATTTCATAAAGGATATTTACCTAAATGGTCACAAGAATTGTTTACTATCGCTCAAAGACATTTAAAAACATTCCCTTATGTATATAAAATACGAGACGATAATGGACAGCTCATTCAAGGAACTTTTTATGAATTAGAACTACAAAAAGTGATCGACAGCGGTATCTATAAAATTGAGAAAATATTACGTCGTAGAGGTCGCCAAGTGCTTGTCAAATGGTTGGGATATTCAGATGCCTTTAATAGCTGGATTGATGCATCTAACATCGGTCAGTATAAAAGCTAAATCACACGATACAACGGCTCATAGGATAAATACCCACAAGAGGAAGATGAGCAGTTTTTATATAACTCTCCCTAGCAACGCGTCTATGACACATTATCCTGACAATACCTTATCTTCATTTACTACAAAATTAGACCCTCCTTTGGATCTTCAAGGTCCATATGAAGTGGGTTTGTGTGAAATTATTTATCCACGGTCTTGGATCAATGTAAACGCAAACAATATGAATTTACGAATAACGCGTAAAAAAGCTGGCCAGATAGATACTACTCAACACATTACGGTGACGTCGGGACATTACGATAGCCTACAGCAAATAGTGGATTGGATCAACAGTCGAATCCGACCACTCTTTAAGCCTTCACGCCCACTGCCTGTTATATATGACAAAAATGGTGCATGGGGAGAGTTGTTTTATTATCATAAAGACATTAACAAAGTCATGATGACTTTGGATACTGATGTTGAGGTGAAGATGGACGAACCTCTGGCTGACATGTTAGGATTTAAACATTTCAAATATCATGGAGGAAGACATGCGTATGGAGAACATGTAGCGGACGTTAACCGCAATCTAACGTGTTTATATGTATATATCAATATTGCCGAGGATCGTATTGTGGGAGACGCGAGGGCTCCACTATTAAGAATGGTACCTTTGACCGGATCTAGCTCTGACATTGTCTTTCAGACTTATCATGATGTTCATTTTGTTCTGATTAAATTTAATAGTTTTGATAATATTATTGTAAATATAAGAAACGGCGCGGGAGAATTGATCCCATTTGATCGTGGAGAGGTCATCTTAACACTTCAGTTGCGACGACGATCTCTAGTTTGATCCACACAAAAAAATGAGGCACCCCTATGCGGATCATTCTCCAAAGATATATCTCGATTATTATACATCGCAAGCAGGCGGAGGTGTAGGATTACCTTACTTTGCGGGGTCACGACATCAACGAGGTCATGGCCTCGGAAGTCTATTTAGTAGTCTCATGCGAACCACTGTTTTACCTACCCTTGGACGGGTATTAAAGAGAGAGGTTCCTAAACGACTGGTTAGTTTTGGCGCAGATGTCTTAGGAGATGTTGTGGGCGGACAAAAAATCTCTACCTCTTTAAAAAATAGAGGACTAGAACATGTACAGCGTGTAGCTCACGATTTTATAAATTCACCTTCTACTTCTTCTACATCTTCACCACCTCCAGGAGTGCCTCACAAGCGACGACAACCGATACATCGACCTCTCAATACACATTTGAGAAAAAAAAGACGAAGAGATATATTTGATTAATTACCGATCATGAGCGAACTCATTCATCAAAACTCGTGTCCTTGTTTAAAATCAGAACTGGATTTATTTCAACTACCGCCGACTCAAACAGCCATTATAGAATCTCAAGATATAGAACACAGGCCGCTTTCAACGATCACTGATGCCGGCCCCATTGAATTTTATGTGTCTGGTGGTGATTCAGACTACATTGATCTCAGTAACTCTTATCTTTATGTTAAACTTCGTGTGCTTAATGCGGATGGCACTAATATTGCTGGTGATGCCGCTGTGGGCCCGGAAAATTTATTGCTACACTCTTTATGGAGTCAAATTGATCTATCGCTCAATGATCAACAGGTGACATCATCCAGCAACACCTACGCCTATAGAGCTTATTTAGAAACACTCTTGTCTCATGGTCGTGATGCTAAACAAACTCATCTTCAATTATCCCTATGGGATAAAGATAGTGCAGGACATATGGATGCGGCGGCAAATCACAACAGCGGTCTACAGAGACGTGCTACAACGATCGCCGCCAGTCGCGCCACAGAGTTAATTGGACGATTACATCTAGACATGTGTCAACAAGAAAAACTACTTATGAATGGTGTTAGCTTAAAACTACGTCTAATACGAAACTCGGATGAATTTTGTCTTCATGCCGGGGCCGGGGCTGGGTTTAAAATTAATTTACAAGACGTGAGCTTTTTTGTTAGGAAAGTTAAAATTAATCCAAACATTCAGATGGCACATCTTCAAACGCTCCAAAACGAAAATGCCAAATATCCTCTAAAAAGAGGGGTTACCAAAATATTTGCCATACCCCAGGGAAACATGCAAGTCAATAAAGAAAATCTGTTTTTGGGGCAATTACCCACCCGCATTGTCATAGGGCTCATCAGTAATGGCGCTTTTCATGGTCGATATGCGCTAAACCCCTTTAACTTTCAACACTTTAGTATAAATTATATATGCTTACATGTGGGTGGCCGGAGTATACCGTCTAAGCCACTAAAGCCTGATTTTGAAGGACGGCGCTATGCTCGCTCTTATCTCTCTATGTTTCAAGGTTTGGGTAAAGCCTGGCAAGATGAAGCGAATGATATTACTTATGATGAATTTGGTCGCGGTTACACGCTGTTTGTATTTGATCTGACCCCTGATCAGGCTGCTGACTCTACACACAGCCAACTCATAAAACACGGTACAATGAGATTAGAAATTCAGTTTGCTCAAGCGCTGACAGACACTATTAATATAGTTGCCCATGCCGAATTTCATAACTTGCTAGAGATTGATAAGCATCGTAATGTTATGGTAGATTTTTCTACATAATGGATACACTACAGATTAATCAACTATTGACGTTTGATGTATTTACACGTGAAATCTTTAAAGGAGTGTATGCCCGTGATCAAATTGCTACCCAAAAGTGTTTATGGACTAAACCTAGTGCTTTTGTGGTTAATTTAGATCCGTCTATACTTCCTGGTTCTCATTGGGTATCAATGTATATAGACCCCAAACACAATACAGCAGAATATTTTGATTCTTATGGTTTGAGCCCTTTTCCTGAATGTCAACAATTTTTAAAGACTTATGCTAGTACATTTACATATAATGATATTGTTTTACAAGATGATACGCTCGTTTGTGGACAATTTTGTGTGGTATATTTGATGTTACGATGTAGAGGCTTTTTGTTTGAAGATATTATTCATCATCTTTGTACTCCTTTCAATGATGCCCTTGTATATAGTATTGTACAAAACTATTTTCCCCGGCTTCCGTTTGCGTTTTAATTGTATTATATAAAGCATGTGTTTGATTTTGTGCTGTATTCATTTGATTGTTGTATGCTATCCATATCGGATATTTTTACAATTATGTCTCAAGAAGAAGAAGAAGAAGCTAACATAACAATGCGCGTCACTCATCGTAATTCACGATGGTGGCATGTGTTTGGCCGTGAAGTACCTAGGGGTGAGATTGTATTTGGATGTCAAATGGTGATCATTTTTATGGTCGTCATCACTTCTATATATAATCTCACTGTGGGTCATAAAGACACCAATTTATGGATTGCATTATTGGGCTCTTGTCTAGGCTATATTTTACCTAACCCTTCTATCACACCCGCTGCAAAAATAACTTGATTTTTTTGTATATATTATTTTTTTTTTTTTAAATCATGTTTAAATTTGTATACGATATGCAGGCTGATGCAATGTTGATGCCTAAAATAAATGCATGTTTAGACTTGTTTGTATGCTGTTTAAATGGCTGATAAAATGTTTGCTGATAAAACGTGTTTAGACTTGTATGAGGTATGTTGGCTGATGTAATGTTTGCTGATAAAAACGTGTTTAGACTTGTATGAGGTATGTTGGCTGATGCAATGTTTCTTGATGAAATATCATGGACAACAAATTTAAACATGTTTAGACTTGTTTTTCATAGACTCCGCGAAGTGACTCTAGCATTGTATATAAACGGCTCTCTCACATACCCTCCAGTATAAAAAGCCACTGATTACTCACTTTGCTACCATGTCTTCAGCTATTCAAAGATCTGTTAGTGGTGAAAAATTATTTCCTTTGGGAAATAGTCTCTTTGCTTGTGTTACTACGTTTAATGAACAGGTGTTTATTCATATACGTGCCTTTGTGCCCGGACTCAAAACCGAATCCTCTTTAAAACAAGACGAAAAAGAAGAAAAAACTTCAGACTTACCTCTTTATCCAACTAGACGGGGAATCACTTTGACGCCTGCTGCTTTCGACGAATTGTTGATTCACACCTCTGAACTCTTAAATATAATTCATGACAAGGAAACAACAAAAACTACCACTGTGCTTAATAATCAACAGCATCAGCGAATGAACTCTGCTCTTCAAAAGCCTATGTATTCACCCTCTACATCCAAGAGATTGCCGTTGGATAGCCAATATCCGTTCCAAAAGTTGTCTGAATACAACTAAACAAAAGTGACATTTTTCAATTTATGTGAAAAGCTGTTGCAACTTTTAAAAAAGTGACATTTTTCGTTTTATGTGAAAAAAAGTGACATTTTTATATTGTGTCTATTGTATATATTGTGTATATATTTAAGTGTGTGCGGTTGGTATAATACATTTTCTTTCATTATCAATATGGATAGTGATACTGTCAAAACTTTTTTTGATAAAATATGTCAAAGAGTGGATGAATATGCTTTGTCTAAATGTCATGGATGCAGAATTAACCATCCCTCACAGCATCAGCATTCGTGTTGTATGTATACGCAACAAGAATCTATAATAAATTTTACTCATAAGATTTTGTCTACATGTTTAAAACAAGAGTTGGTTGATGTTTTCACCCCAATTATCATTACACATTTGCTTAAAACTAGCTGGGAAAAAAAAAAAAGAGCTAGAGAGAGCAAGAGAGTTGGAGAGAGAGGGGCGAGAAGAAACAGGATAGGCTCAAAAATAGCAGGGTCATCACAGATGCTGTGAGCGAGAGCACAAGGCAGCGAGAGAGAGAGAGAGAGAGAGAGAGAGAGAGAGCTTGAGGATAAGATAGAGCCAGCGAGACAGACAGCGAGAGAAAAAAAAAAAAGAGCGAGAGTGATAAAAGTATACATTACATAGTACAAAAGGCGGTTTATGGTTTTGCCTGTAACAAAAAACAAAACAAAAACATTTTTATTATAAAATTGTATAACAATGTATATATATATATATATATATATATTGTCAAAATAAAATGTATTATCCATGTGTATATAGTTAAAATTTGTATAAAATATTCATTTACTTACTTTTTATTTAGTATGCATAATGTGGATATGTGAGCGCACGGCATCTGCAACACAAAAATAATAATGCATTGGTATTATAATTTTTAATTTTAAAAAGATGTTGTTCATTAATAAACTATTTTATATCTTATTTTCTGGTGTTGTCGTTTTTTTTTACTTTTTTTCCTTTCTTTTTTTTTTTTTTTCGTTGTTGTTGGTCTTTTTATTTAAAAAAATTTTTTTTTTACCTACTTGTAGCATCGTTATGCACCGTGGTTTGGTGATGGTGGTGGTGGTGTGGGTGGCTCGCCCTCTTCATCGTCTGATGTCCACAAATCCGCAATTTCTTCCACCTCCTCGACCATTATTAGCCAATATTCTCGATAGCTATATATAACATAAATCAAAATAAATGATTAAAGAGATAAATATTAATAATTAAACATTATCTATATCAATAATCTATACTGCCAAGTTTTCTAATTAAAAATAAAAAAAATAAAATAAAAAATTAAACAAATAATAATAATACAAGAAAAAAAAATTTTAAGTTAATTTTATTAGGCTTATATTATAAAAATATTTTACTTACATGTCTAGAAAATGACATAAAAATGCTTCCGCCGTTGACTCGTGCGCATTTACTATATTGATGTGCGGCTCGTCTTCCCCTTCCACCCAGCAGTGCAGTGTTATCAGGAGCCTCATGTTTGTTTATCAATTTCAGCAAGTCAAGTGAAGTCTCCATTACAATCACCGTATATATAGACCCAGTTTCGATGCCTTTAGGTCATATATACACACTAAAATTTAAGATTGTCTGGGACATCTACTGTCGTTTATGGCTGCCTCATTTTAACATCAAATCTCTCTCTTTTAACACCAATACGACATTTAGGTTCAGTCCCTCCAAATTGCCCTCTCAGGTTATTTACCGCTCATCTTTCATTTAATTACACGCTAATATAAATAAGACTGTCTCTTGCTGTCTTTAACACCAATACGACATTTTGGCCCAGTCCCTCCAAATTGCCCCCCCCCTCAGGCTACTTACCGCGCATCTTTCATTTTAATTACATGCTAATATAAATAAGACTGTCTCTTGCGCTCTTTAACACCAATACGACATTTCAAGACTCAAATATGCCTTCGAGACATATTTTACTGCGCATTGTATCTAGGTATACAACCACAAAAAGATGCGCACTTGCTGTCTTTGGGATGCTTGTTCTAAATAAAAAATAAAAAAATTGATAAATACAAAAAAGACGCGCACTTGCTACCTTTGAGTGAGACGCGCACTTGCTGTCTTTAGATGTTTGATCTCACGCTCATACCACTGAGTCATTCTCTATTCATCAAGATGCGCACTTGCTGTCTTTGGATGCTTGAACTCGCGCCCAGACCAATGAGTCATTCTATATTCATCAAGATGCGCACTTGCTGTCTTTGGGGTGCTTGATCTCACGCCCCCGACCACTGAGTCATATATCCATTCACCGAGATGCGCACTTGCAATCGCACCATCAATAAAATTATATCCCCCCAGGCCATATGTCATCCATCACTTTTGACAGGGCGCAAAGACCCTCACGTTGTGGGGCATCATGACCTAAGAGTACATGTGCACCTATGACGTCATCCCCCTGTCACGTGACCCACTTTTTAGGTGCAGGTGCACGGTTGCCCATCCGCCCACTAACATACTACTACCATCGGAGTTTCCGTTTTTTCACCACTGTGAGCAGGTCATCGTGTTGTCCAATGGCTTGTGTGATGGTCTGTCGGACTTCGTCGTTGGTGATGTGTCGGGTATAGGAAATGCCCAGAAGTCTTCTGTATCACCTCATCTCCATGCTTTGTATTCTTCGTTGGAGATCTGCTGTGAGGGTCCATGTTTTGCAAGCATATAGGAAGATGGAGATGACAAGGGAGAGCAACAGGCTTACCTTGGAATGTAGACTGATGGTCCTGTCTTTCCAAATTGGCTTCAACCTCGCCAGGGCAGCAGTTGTTTGTGCGATCCTGGATAGGACTTCCTGTCGGGACCCATTGTCTGATACAATGGCTCCTAAATATTTGAAGCTATGCACTGTGTTGAGGGATTGGCCTTGGACTTTGATGTCCGTGTTGATGCCATTGGTGTTGTTGGTCATCATTTTGGTCTTCTATGCACTTATTTCCATTCCATAGGCTCTGGAGGTGATGTCAAGCCTATGTACCAGCTGTTCAAGTTCTTGTTCCTCTCCAGCCAATCCATCAATGTCATCCGCAAAACAAAGGTTGGAGATTGCTCTTAACCCTATGCTGACTGTGCCTTCGTGGTCTGCAAGGGCATCTGACATGATGCGCTCTAGGAAGATGTTGAAGAGTGTTGGAGAGAGTAGGCATCCCTGACGCACACCAATTGTTGTTCTGAACCAGTTTCCGATGGCGCTGTTGTGGAGTACTGCACTAGTAGCCTTGTCATACAGGCTATTGATGACTTCAATAATTTTAGGGCTGATGTTGTACACACTCATGGTTGCCAACAGAGCTGCATACCAGACTCGGTCAAACGGCTTTTTGAAGTCTACGAACACATGATATAGATGTTGTTGGTGCTGTAGGTATTTCTCGCAGATTATTCAGGGGTTGAAAATCTGTTCAGTGGTACTTCGCCCTGCCATGAATCCTGCTTGCTCTTCAGCTATGATTTGTTCAGCATGGGGTTTCAACCTGTTGAGTATTATTTTCAAGAGGACCTTGCTGGGATGGCTGATAAGGCTGAAGGTTACCTTTTTTGGGAAGAATGATGATAAGCGACTGGGTCCATGGTGTAGGCCACTCCCCACTCTGCCAGATCTTGTTATAGATAATGGTGATTTTTTCGATCATCGCTTCTCCGCCTGATTGAAGCAGTTCCGCGGGTATGTTGTCCACTCCCGCTGACTTCCCTTTCTTCAGTGATTGCACTGCTACCTCAACTTCTCCTCGGAGAATTTGGAGGATTTCTTTTTCTTCTCTGTTCTCTGAACATGCTAGAACTGATGAGTCTCCGTTTGCTTTGTGGTTGTAAAGGTCAGAGCAGTACTCTCTCCGTCTGTCCAAGACTTCTTGTTCTTCTGTAAGGCATATGCCAGACTTGCTTTGGATCGTGGAGACCTTGGGCTGTTTAACACTTGTCAGCCGCTTCACAGTCTGGTAAGCCTTCTTGCTGTTGTTCTTGTTAAGACTGTTCTCTAGTTCATGGCATTGATCTTCTATCCAGTTCTCCTTTGCTGTGCGCATGCCTTTTAGGATTTCATTGTTGATTTTTCGGTAGGTATCAGCTACCTGTGAGGTGTTCATTTTCTTTTTCATCTCTCTTTGTTTATCACACAGGTCCAAAATTTCAAGTGTGATCCATAGCTTCTTCTTTGACCGGTGCTTTTCAAGGATCTCCGTGGCGGCATCTGTCACAGCTAAGTTGAAGGTGGTGGTCATGGTGTTGACATCTACCTCACCAGCTCCCAAAATGAGCAGTGGTGCAAATTTCCCTCCAATTGTGGCCTAGCGCTGTTCGCTAATACCTAAAATGTTCCATCGATAGTGGTCCAGCTCGTGGGCAAGTTCTTCTAATTTTCCCTCTGCAGTTAGGGTCCGGACATTTCAGGTTCCTATGATGATGCTGTTGCTGATCATGTTAAGTTGTCCACCAGTAGCACACTTATCACCCCCGTCCTGGTGGCCAACTGAAGGCGCGGTCTTTGGTGACTCTGTCGACGACCGATCCGGTATGGAGTGAGGGGTTCCTTTCATCATGCAGTGTATCTTGAGCAAAAAAGCCCTGTCAGGGCCCAATCCTCTCCAGGCTGTTGGCCACAGCCGAAACCCACGAGTACAGTGTGGCTCGCCTTGGCCCCGAGCACGTGGTCGTTGAACTTGGCCGGTGACTTCTGTGTAGAAGATTTTCGCCCAGTGATACAGTGCTGACATCACCCCTGTTAGTTACGACACGCCGGGAAAAGTTGGGTCTATTCTATTCAGTGCCCGAAGCCACGGAGCTCTTGAATAATCCCCCACTTTTTTCCAGCGCCCCACTTTTTTAAGTAAATGGGAGTGCTCATTTAGTACATGGGAGTGCTCTTGTACTGTTGTAGTGCATGCGACTGTTGTAAGTACATGGGAGGTCTCTATGTGGGACGGGCTGTTTTCTTGACACATTTGAAATAAAAGGGTTAGGGTAAGGGTTAGGAGACGAAATACGTCAACCTTTTGACAGAAATAGCCCTTTTTGTAATCTAATTTTTACATTTTTAGATGAATTTTGGTCTTTTTCCGTAAAAAAAACCCAACGCTTTTCGACGACTAATTTCGTCTAAAACTCCAATATGTCACGAATACACGCTTGTGTGCGTGTGTGTGTGGTTGTATTTATTCCTTCAACATTTTGCTCTTATCTTAGAGAAACAAAATAAAATATAAACCAACTTAATAACAACACTTACAGATATGTGGTAAAATTGAAATCTATGACAAATTCTGCCTCTGACTCAGTAAGCCCGATAGTTCCATAGCCACATCCGTATTGGGTGAACGGACCAATCAGCCGATGCCCAAATTCTGCATGCAGATCTGTCCTTGATGGATACCTGCACAAACTTCGATGCATTCGATGCATTCTAGAGGATATTTTGCTCTTGGTTGACATGTTCCTGGTGATGGAAGTTTTGGATCCGATAGTTCCACTAATAAGGCAACTGGACGTAGGATGGACAAAAGATGACTGACTAGACACTAGACAAAAATACCAAACAAAAATGCAAAAGATATTACAAGAAATAACATTACCACCACTACTCTAAAAAGTACTGTGCTTGTATGTAACTGAGTTATGAAAGTACCCATGATGGCACTTGCATGTCTGGTGGGTGTGTGTGACTGTTTATCAACATTGGAGCAAACATCTGAATAAACTCTGCATTTTGCATTGTAACAATATTTCTTCGACTGTTATGGTGCTTCCTAAGGTCAAACAATGTATCTATATATATACACGCACTACATTACATTACATTACATGATTATTGCTTTAGGTCCAGCGGACCCTTCCGAGCCAAATCAGGACCAGTATAGCCGAATCAGGACCACAAAATCAAGACCACAACTTCGCTGAAAGAAGACCCACCCCTGATTCGCATAAAAGATCTGCCAAAACATCCCTAGTGGCAACACTGAAGGCCCCCCACCAGACGGTCACTTTACAATAAAGACATCTTACGCAGGGGACGCTGAGGCTATACTCTAATTTATCGAACCCCCCTTTACAAAAACAAAATAGAATACAAACATCATTATAAAATATCAACAAAACACATACATATAAAATGCCTACATTGCCAAATAATAACATCATAGAAAGCCCAATGACCATTTGGCAGAAAGCGTCCAATATTCCCAAGCTGATCCAACAGACCTCACACACAAATGAGTTTTGTCCCGGAAGAGTTTTCAAGAAAAAAGGTAGGTGACTGGTCTAGCGAAGAAAAAGATAGTATAGTAGATTGAGAGAACAGAGTAGGAATGGGAAAGAACAAAGGAGAAAGACAGCGACAGTGGGAATTTAAAGCACTAAATTTCCAGAAAGTGGGGATACTATTTATACCGAAACCCCGGCACCTCCCCCCCCCCACCTCCCCGGGGGAACACACACAGAGCATCTTAATTTATAATTTATTTTCTCAAGGAAAAACAAAAACATATTTATAACTATAATAATTCCGCTCATGAGCATCATTTGAAGATTCAACGAAATTTTAATAAACTTCAAGTCTGCCAAACTTAAAGAATTTCCTTTATTCAAGTCCTGCCTAAATTAAAATCCTGTTTATATCTAAGTTATGCATTGGTCATGGACATTCTTCGACTTTGCTGAGATTTTTGTTTAGTTTTTTTTTTGTTATTGAAAGTCCAAAGATGAGGTGCTACAGAAGACTTATGGGCATTTCCTATACCCAGCAAATCATCAACACCGAAGTCCGACAGACCATCACACAAGCCATTGGACAACACGATGACATGCTCACAGTGGTGAAGAAACGGAAACTCCGATGGTATTGCCACGTCACCAGGCCTTGCAAAAAACATTCTACAAGGCACGGTGCAAGGAAGCAGAAGAAGAAGGAGACAGAAGAAGGGGGAGGGAGGACAACATTCGAGAATGGACGGCCTTGACACTGAGCAAAGCCATGAGGGTTGCTAAGGACAGAGAAAGATGGAGTACGCTGGTTAAACAATCATCTGTGGTGCCCCAATGACCTTCGAGTTACGGGATAGGATAGGATAGGATAGGGTTAGATAGGATAGGATAGTCCAAAGAATGGCTAGGTTGAGGCTGATCCTGGGTGCCAAGGCTCAAAATTAATGAATCTTTACACACCAATCCTGAAGTTTTCCAAGTTTACAATTACATCTTACTCGGACTTGTTACAGTGAGTACATGTACATTCTACAGTTTGAGGAATAATTAGAACGTTTACTGAACTTTTTAATTCAACACCTCAACAACTTGTCATCTTACCTCCAGCACTGGACCTGCATCGCAACACTAGATAGGGGCTGCCTTGGGTCATTTGTCTGATCCTGGATACAGATCTGACCCTTGTTTTATGGTGGGCCAATCCATGTGCTAAGTTGACAACCTCTGTGTGTTTGATAGTATCGTTTAGCACCGTCATGTTGACATGAGCGAGGCGCATCTGATCACGAATACTAATGTCCAACTTGCTCTCTTCCTCAACTTCCTGTTCATGTTTTATTCTCTCTTGCGGATCATCAAGTGTACCTTCGGCAGCTCGCTCAACGCTATAGTCCAGGAAATCGAATGTAAGCATACGCACAGAATCAGCTCTCCTTCCAGACCTGCGAAATTAAATATGACGGTATTTTTCCCCCAAGCATATTCACAGTATGCATTACAGCCTACAAAATATAATGAGACAACTGTGTTGCTATGCAAGAAATATACCTTTGCTCTCTTGATTATTCATTGACTCTTTCACTCACCCATACGCACATACACTACACACACACACACACACACACACCCACACATGCACACCTACACATGCACACACACACATGCACACGTACATTGGTGCTTGCATTATTGGCTCTTAGGTGTCACGTCAACAGAAATATTTCGCAAAATATACGAGCACATTATTTCTGAAATTTTCAACAGCCAAAAAAAAAAAAAAAAAACAACCCACAAAAAAACAACAACAACAACAACAACACATGAAAGCATCACCGTGCTGTAGATGGAATTTCCGTATCTGGATTGAGGAAGGGTGCGGACAACGATGATCCAGTACACTCATCCTCCTGGGGAATAAATCCACTGGATTTAGTCGCCATTGCGTTTGGCCGAAGCATGCTAATAAAGTCCTTTGATTGTTTAGTCCTGGTTGCAGAAAATGTCTGGAGAAGTCTCTGTGTCTCAGAAAGAGATGGCTGTCGCAAAAGAAACGCAGATGGAGGTGGTGACAATGAGGACGACTGCAATCTGATAATAATACCACTAAATATCCTAATATGGCGGACCCAAATGACAGCAGTGAATGTCTACTGGTAAAAAGCAAGTTCAGCTGATGAACATTGGTGGATAAAAGAAAAGACAAAACGTGTTAGGTATAAAAAGTATTATTTATAATTTCAATAATGATTTTCAAAGTTAACAAGGCAAAATCCGTTTTTTAAGTCTTCAAAAAAGGTTTCATTTAAAAAGAAATCAATATAGTCACACTAGTTTATTGTGTTCTGTTTGCGACAATTGTTTTTTTTTTTTAAAGTCAATCTACCGAAAGTAACACCAATCTAGAATTACAGGCTTACTTAAAAATAACACTCACAAACACCATTAGAATAACTTTACACAGTTAGTCCAAATTATAAAAAAAAACATACGAAGAAAATGAAGCAATAGAATAGTTCCAAATATAGGCTACCAATACGAATAAAGTAAAGCAATGGAATGGCTCCACATAACTCACAGATTCCAAAGTATTTTGCAAGAGGTGGGTGTACATTGCCGGTGGTTCAAGAGAATCAGTAGAACTCTCTGTGCGTGGGATCACAAAGCCACTGATCTCCAAGCCTGGGGCAAAACACGACACGGACACGGACTCAAACTCATTTAAATCATCGTCAGTTGAAGCTTTTTGCAATTCAGAATCGGTGTCTGTCATGTCTGTTTGGGCGCTGCTGGGTTGTGAACGCACCACATCAGCTGCAGAGACAGTGACAGACAGTGTACAGTGCCGCCAGTCCGTGGTAAGTTTGCCTGTCACACCACCCCGTTTGGGCCTCTTTTCTGCAACACTCATCCCTAAAGAGTTCGATATAGCGATAGGTTTTTCCTCGTTTATTTTGGCCAGTAATGATTTGGTCTCTGAAATTTCCACTGTTCCTGATTTCGTTGCGCTGGAAGGCATTTTCTCTTTTACCTGGATGATAGCTTTAGATGCATGTAGCGATTCGATTCCTGAGGTTTCTGATGCATAATTTTTCATTGCACTGGCAGACTGTGCATCTCTCTGTTGCTCGGTTGCCGCTACTACAGATCGGATCGTCGAAGCTGCTGGTGTTGGAATAGGGTTAGCGGCAGGAGCTGCGCTTTCTCTCTCAGCAACCTTAGCAGCAAAGGCAGCAGTAGCCTCATTGCATGTTATGCACTTAGCTCTGGCTTCTACCTCAGCGTCTAAAAGACTAAGCCGTGACTTCTTCCTCTGCATAGCTTTCATTATCTTAGTTTTGCCAGGTGATAAACTCTTTAACATTTGTGTGCCCTGAAACGGGGCTGCTTTTGGAGTGGGGGCGACAGGACTGCTGGTCATGTCTGCTCCCAGCTCAGACAGTGGACTTGCAGATGGGGTCTCTGGCGAAGCAGGTGTCGATTGTACAAGATGTGCCTTTTGCTTCAATGTGCCTAGACATGTACGAACGACCTCGGCTGTGGCTTTCAGCTTCTTTTTGTAGGTGAACAGACGCTCATCAGGAATAACACTGAGGCGGTGACCAGACATCGGAGGGGCTTTGATTTCATAAATGTCACCAAAAACTTCTATGTGACGATATCTGGGGTGATAACAGACAGGCACAGTGATGGAAAGTTTTCCTTGATCACAGGACCAAACCATTTTCCACTGCTCTTTTGTCAATCCAATGACGGACTTGTCAGAATACACAGATGACCTCCTCGCCATGCCCTTCTGGTACACACGCCGATCTCGTCGACGACGTCTCATGCGCATTGGATCAATCCTAAGCAAAGATAGTGAAAGACTGTTCACAAAGCAGGGCCATCAAAATTAAAGGATATGATAAAAGGTTCATAAATCTACCAGCATTTAACCTGTTACACAGCTTAATCTTCTAATTTTCAAAGGAGTTTCCCAAAACGCCACGTTCTGCTTAATTTTACTTTGTCCACCACCACCACCACCACCACCACCATCATCATCATCATCATCATCATCATCATCATCATCATCATCATCATCATCATCATCATCATCATCATCACCACCACTACCACCACCACCACCACCATCAGTGATCACCAACGCTGTAATAATTCAACAACAAATTACTTTTATGAAGCACGACCTGATAAACCAATACGTTTTACCAAATCCAAGTGTTACAATGAAAAATAATGAAGATTATTGAAAAAAAAAATCTAAATTACACCCAATAAAGCAATACAACAAACATTACAGTAGCACGTACCATGAATTGATAGATTCTATATGCGTCGTTGGTTTTTCTGTGTCATCATCCTGCAAAAGCAATCAATGCGAACAAATGGAAACAGTACAAGCGCGTACCTGGCATGTGGAAAGATCGGGGTGGAAAGAGGGTTAAGGCGAGATGGAGTGGGAGGAGAGAACAAGGAGGTGATGGGGGCGTTTTCAAGAAATGCGTTTAAAAATGTATTCGGAAAAAGACATAATTTTAACTAACAAAACACTTTGTTTTAGCGTGCTATTTCAAACTATCCAATCTTTATAAATTTCCGTCAATTGCAGAACTTTTTGTACAAACGTGTACACAAGATTATTATTCATAAAATAGATTAAACAGAAAACGGTTAAAATTGATGATAAAGGCAACTCCCTAACTTAGTGACTAAGTGGAACTTTTAAATGAAAAAGCTTCCTGTATTTGTATTTATTTATTTATTTTAATTTTTTGAAAATCGTACATTTTGATCGTGGACCAAGGTCTCCACCATCCAAAGCAAGTCTGGCTTGCGCCTTACAGAAAAACAAGAAGTCTTGGATAGATGGACAGAGTACTGCCTATGACATTTACAACCACACAACAAACGGAGACCCATCAGCTCTAGCATGTCTCCAGAACAGAGAAGAAGAAGAAATCCCCCCAATTTTCCGATAAGAAGTTGAGGCAGCATTGCAATCGCTGAAGAAGGGGAAGTCAGAGGGAGTGAACAATATAGCGGCAGAATTGCTTCAAGCAGGAGGAGAACGGGTGATTGACGCCCTCACGTCGATCACCATTACCTGTAACAAGATCTGGCAAGGTGGGGAGTGGCCCACACCATGCACTCAGTCGCTTGTCACCACTCTTCCCAAAAAGGGTAACCTTCAGGAGTGTCAAAACTACCGCACCATCAGCCTGATCAGCCATCCCAGCAAAGTCCTCCTGAAAATAATAAACAGGTTGAAACCCCAAGCTGAACAAATCATAGTTGAAGAACCAGCATGATTCAGGGCAGGGCGAAGTACCACTGCGCAGATTTTAAACCTCATAATAATCTGCGAGAAATACAGCACTAAAATCTATATAATGTTTCTGTAGACTTCAAGAAAGCGTCTTACCCAGTCTGGCATGCAGCTCTGTGGGCAACCATGAGAGTGTGCAAAATCAGCCCCAACATTATTGAAGTCATCAAAAGCCTATATGACAAGTACAGTCCTCCACAACGGGGAACTGGTTTAGAACAATAATCGACCTGCGTCAAGGATGCCTACTCTCTTCGACACTCTTCAACATATTTCTGGAGCGCATCATGTCAGATGCTCTTGCAGATCATGAAGGTACAGTCAGCATAGAATGGGAAGAGCAAACTCTAACCTCCGTTTTGCGGATATTGATGGATTGGCTGGAAATGAACAAGAACTCGAATATCTGGTACAGAGGCTGATACAGAGGCTTGCCACCACCTCGAAAGACTTTGGAA
This sequence comes from Oncomelania hupensis, assembly GCA_036898135.1. Classification (NCBI taxonomy): domain Eukaryota; kingdom Metazoa; phylum Mollusca; class Gastropoda; order Littorinimorpha; family Pomatiopsidae; genus Oncomelania; species Oncomelania hupensis. Next base: position 112,083,480 of record CM072512.1, read on the forward strand.
TGGAAATAAGTGCAGAGAAGGTCAAAATGATGACCAACTACACCAATGGCATCAACACTGACATCAAAGTCTAAGGCCAATCCACCCCCCACACCCCCAACATGGTGCACAGCTTGAAATATTTAGGAGCCATTGCATCAGACAATGAATCCAGACAGGAAGTTCTCTTCAAGATAGCACCAGCAACTGCTTTCCTACCCCTAAATAGTATCCCCACTTTCTGAAAAATTAGTGCTTTAAATTCCCACTGTCGCTGTCTTTCTCCTGTGTTCTTTCTCATTCCTACTCTGTTCTATCAATCTACTATATTATCTTCTTCGACCAGTCACCTACCTTTTTTCTTTGAAAACTCTTCCAAACCTCCTCATTTGTATATGGGGTCTGTTGGGTCAGCTTGGGGATATTGGACGCTTTCTGACAAATGGTCACTAGGCTTCCTTTGATATTATTATTTAGCCATGTAGGCATTTTATATGTATGTGTCTGTTAGAATTTTATAATGATGTTTGTATTTTATTTTGTTTTTGCAAACGGGGGTTCGATAAATTAGAGTATAGCCTCAGCATTCCCTGCGTAGGATGCCTTTAATATTGTCAAGTGACAGGCTGGTGGACTGCCTTCAGTGTTACCACAGGTTGTTTCAGCATATTTTGTATACGGATCAGGGGTGAGTCCTCTTTCAACCAAGTTGTGGTCCTGATTTTGTGGTCCTGATTCGGCTCTTTGCAGTCCGCTTAACTCTGTAAGCAATGAATAACTAACTAACTGCTTCCCTGACAAGGTTGAAGCCCATTTGCGCTCACAGCATAATACAAAGCATGGAGATTTCAGTTCAGTCCCATCCCGCAGCCGGACAGGCCGTTGTGGAGACATGAGGGATGCCGACAAAGAGAGTTGTCGCCGAGATCGAAATGACAACAAGGAGAACTCTGCTGTTTTAATTTTCTTTCACTATGCAACTCTCTATCCAATGTGGCTAACCTGTCACGCACCTGGTCTTCTTAATCGTGGTAATCTCAGTGCAAGACTAGTGACTGAAGTTTTCTCACAAATTCAACTGTTTCGCCTTCTTGTTGGACAGTGCTGTTGAAAATAGATCTTTTATGAATCAGATTTCGTTTGGGCAGGAAATATTCTGTGAACTTTTTCACAAGCTGGTCGAAATTTTTAGCTGATTCCACCTTTTCATCATCAAACGTTTCAAGAGTTTTCCAGCTTTCCTAGAATCCATAAAATACATTAGCGAATCTCTCTGGATCTCTCCGTCTTCTCTGTGCAGCTTTGTGGCCACCCGAAACAGTTGGAAATCTTCCAACCATTCGGCCCACTCACTCGGCTTGGACGAGAATTTCTCAGATGGATCGAACTTTGCAATCCCAGATTCTGCTCTCTGTTTCTTTAATCCCACTTCTGACACCAAATCAGAATAGGCAGAGGCATTTGAACTGTTGTTATAACTGACATTTATTAGACTCAAAGACAGGCAGGTCTGTCACAGCAGCCGTTACGTAAGAGTACTTCAGACTTCATAACTTTATTTTAAAAGGTTAATATTTTAGGCATAAGCCTATTCTTACAATCAGACCTTTTGTAAAATGATAACATAAAGATTTACTATACCAATTTAAAAAAACAAAACAAATAACACGTGTATTACATCAAATACAAAAAACAGAAGTACAAGGTTTGATATGAGAGAGAGAGAGAGAGAGAGAGAGAGAGAGAGAGAGAGAGGGAGAGAGAGAGAGAGAGAGAGAGAGAGAGAGAGAGAGAGAGAGAGAGAGAGAGAGAGACTTCAGAACTTAATTTAAAAGGTTAAGATTTTAAGATTTTAGGCATAAGCCTATTCTTACAATCAGACCTTTTGTACTAGGATAACATCAAGATTTACTATACCATTAACAAAAAAACACACACAAAAAACCACACGTGTATTACAACAAATACACACAAAAAAAAAGCACAACCATTACTGCTACAACTACTTATACTACCACTACTACTACTACTACTACAATAAACGGCAAGAAACATTAAAAACAAATCTCTTTAGGAGACAATACACAGCAGCTCAATGCCTATGTGAATAGCACTCTTAGGTTATCCCACATTTTGCTGGCTGCGGGCTATTTATAGCTTGCCTACTCCCTCCCTTTCAGTGAAAGGATAGGAAAGAAGAGCACTGGCAAAGCTATTTATAGCTAGCCTGGCTGAACTAGCTTCAAAACCTAAAAGCTTTGGTTGAGTCGGTGTGAATAACAATGAAACAATCCCAAGAGGTTCAATTAATTAAAAGCAAGTTACACAACAACAAAAGTTTTACCTATTTAGGAAACAAATTAATCAATATTTGATTTTTACATGCACATGTATGATATACTTTATAACATGAATTTTACATTTACAATTATAATCAAGTTTATTTAAAAATTAAAAAATTAAAAAATAATAAAAATAAAAAAACACACACGTAATATATACGTTATGAAAATTAAGACTGTAACATAATTACCAACTTAACATTAATAATATTGGTTTTATTTGATCTGATTGAATAAATGGTAGCGTAATTTTGTTTTGAAACCGCCACCAGTTGTCTGTTGTTGGATTTGTGTTGGGAGAAGGTTCCAAATCGAAGGTCCAGAAAAGGAAAAGCTGGATTTGAATTTATCAGTGTGTGGAAAGTGCAATAAATACCTTTTAGATCTGATGGATCGACTGTTTGGGGCTGCAGAGAGAAGGACCTCTAGTAATTCAGGTGATTGATTTGTGTGAACTTTGTACATAAGCATTGCTTTGTTGTAAATAAATTGCTTATCCAAATGTAATATTTGCATAGTTTTCATTTTTTGTTCAGTAGTCAAAGTTGATAACAAAACAAGGGTACAACAAAACAAGGGGCGTCACTCTCGTTATTGTTGACAATCTACATGGTATCGACTAATGGAGTATAGTCCCTTGACACTCATGTATGATCCAATAACCAAATGTTGTTGCATACTATGTATAGGGTAATATAGAGCCATTCCACTGTGCGATGACCTATTTTGTGTATGTTTTTGCAAGGTCTAAAAATGACACTGACTTTCAAAATCAACGCAAACACGGAACATATATAAAAGATCAATCTATCATCTCTAAATACAACAAGTTTGGGCTTTATATTTCTTAGGATCTTAGCTTAGGTCAAGGTTTAGGCTTAAGGTCAAGGTCACTTCAAAATAACTATATTAACCGACTTTGGACAGCTCCAGTGACCTTGACCTTAGAGTGAGGTTGACCAAATTTGCATAGTATGTGTGTCTCATTGATATCCATCGCGCATCAAAGAATCATGTTCAATAATTAATGACTTATAAAAAGTGTAAAAATGTGTGGAAAAATTGTCATATTTTGACTAACATTTGTTGACCCTGTGACCTTGACCTTAGCCATTCATTCACGGATCATTTAGAGGTCTCATGGATACACATCATGTTACCAAGTTTGGTTGTGATAGTTGAAATAGGTTCTGAGATATTAATCCACTTGCAATTTTTGTACAGACGGCACTGCGGATGCCGAATTGCGGACAGGCTGACGGGGAAAAAAAAGTTAAAAAATTGTTTTTTGTCTGCATGTAAATTCTCAAGATGTTTTTCTGACCCGCCACATATTCATAACTGATGCGTCCAGAACGTAATCTGTACTCTTTCTTGTGAAGTCAAACTGTTCTGTGCTAATAAAATTACTAGTAATATGTTTTTTATTAGTCAGTCTGTTAGGATACAAAAGATGCACAAACTGAGAAGTTTCCTCATCCCAATCAGTTCTATTTTATATACAAAAGTCAGTGTTCTTTCTTTTCCTTGTGGATTTTCTGTTTCTGTGCAGTCTTATATAAGGTTATAAATATAAATATAAGGTAAATTATGAATGAATGTGACAAATCATACCTGGAGGTGTTTCTTTTGCAAAATTTCCAGGTAGGACCATGGCATATATTTTTCAGGAGCAGAATACCTATAACAGAAATGAAGAGTAAGTTTAAAAGAAAAAGATGATGATGATGATTATGTTGATGTTGTTGTTGTTATTGATGATGATGATGATGATGATGATGATGATGATGATGATGATGATGATGGTGATGATGATGAGGAGGAGGAGGAGGAGGAAAAAAAGTAAGTAAAAGAAAATGATAAATCAACATTCAAAAGTCTTAGCTTTTCCTTTTGAGGTATAGACTTCATGCTTAAAAATTACTCACACCAGAAGCTTTCCTCGAGCAATGAGCAAATGGCCAGCATCCGTGATAAAGCACACGGTCTCCACTGGTTCTTCAAAGACCAGTTCCCTCAGCAAAATGTTATCATCATTCCATATCTAACAAAAAGACAAAAACGTATTGATTATGACTATGAGAAAGCTTTATGGGATTCAGTAAATTTATTTTACTTAACGTCTGTTCAAATAAGTGTTTTTAGGCTGCGGAATTTGAGGAAATAGGGGAAGGAGGAGAAATATTGTGTTATCTGAGCTGGATAGGAGGAACTTTTTTTTTTTTAAATTAACAAAATCTTAAATGACAATTACGAAAATAAATACTGGTAGTATTTCCGAAACATCGAAAGAAAGAAAGAGATTTCTCTTATATAGCGCACTTACTAGCTCAAAGAACTTCTCAATGCGCTGGCCCTTAATATCCAGCAATCACACAATAGTTTGCTAAAGTCAGGATTCGAACCCACGTCACTAAGACGCACTCACGCAAGTCGTGCGTTCTGATAACTGAGCTACCCCTGCCGCCATCGACACAGCATTATGACACTTACATTTATCATCAGTCAAGTAGGCAAGCAAATCAAACAATAAAATTCGTTCTAATGATCATACCTTCACAGTTTTGTCCATACTTGAAGTGGCAAAAATCTTCATCAGTGGATACATGTCCAAAGCAGTGATCTAACACAGAAATGTATATCATTATCTAATGAAAACCTACGAACATCCTGCAGAAAGCCAATACACATAACCATAGCATATTTGATTCATAACCTTTTTTTTAATATTGTAAGTTTTACGAGTCTAGACTAATCTAAATGAATATACAGCATAACTTTAACAGAACGATGCAAATAAAATGGGATAGATAAGCTAAGACCAAAAAATAATATTTTAATATCTCAGAAAACGAGAAATTCACATGTGGTGCGCAGCACAAGAATATAAACACTTGGAACAAAAGGACAAAATATACATTTAAAGCATTAACACATGCATGCATAGCCATAATGAAGCACTTAGGGAACGCACACACACACACACACACACACACACACACTCACACACAATACAAACTGTCAACTATTAAATGTTACAATCATATAAAGTTGTTGTCTCCTAATAACAGACAGCGCGCAACATTTATACAAAATTAAAATATATATATATATAATAACATCAGAACTACAATAATGATAATAATGTAGCCGAGCGGAGTACTTGACTCCCGCGTCTCGGCCACCACCTTGAGAACACACCCCGACATGAACTGTTATTTTTTATTTATCCCTCGTAAGAGGGACATTAAAAATATTTTCCCCGGAGGCGGTGAAACGTTTTCATAATAAACCGGATAGCCGGCTAGTGCCACGACACTCTCTGCAAGTCACTGCCACTAACCTGCATAAAATGCCTGCCGCTATTGTAGTCCTGCTCACCACCAAAAGCAGAAGACGAATGGTCAGGCGGGGAGAACATGTTGTGTCGCTTAGTCCTGCATAACCCACTGGCCACACCAAAAGATTCTGCACAACAGGAGCCACCCAAGCCTAGACTAACCAATAAATGGAAGGTTGACAATCTCTCCCAAGCGTGAACAGTCGCCTCCCATTCCGCCACAAATATCACAGCTGAAATCGAACTATGTCCTCATGGTTTCCCAATTTGAAACAGGTATGTCTGGAACCGCAACTGAATACGCCCAGTCGGTCTCCATTCATTGACTAAACAGTGAATAACTGCCTTCAACAGTTACCACCGCCCAACATCATCCTGTTCCCGTTCGTTGCACCACTTATAGCCGAGCGGAGTATTTGACTACACGTAGCCGAGCGGAGTATTTGACTACATGTAGCCGAGTGGAGTATTTGACTACATGTAGCCGAGCGGAGTATTTGACTACATGTAGCCGAGCGGAGTATTTGACTACATGTAGCCGAGTGGAGTATTTGACTCCCGCCTCTCGGCCACCACCTTGAGAACACGCCCCGATATGAACTTCATTTATCCCTCAATAGAGGGACATTAAAAAATATTTGCGCTGCAAAGCGATGATAGTGTTGATAGTAATCGGATTGCCGGCTACTAGTGCCACAACACTCTCTGCTGGTCACTGCCACTAACCTGTATAAAATGCCTGCCGACAATGTAGTCCTGCTCACCACCAAAAGCAGAAGACAAGCGGGGAGAATATATGTCGTGTCGCCTTGTCCTGTATAACCCAATGGCCACACCAAAGGATTCTGCACAACTAAGGCACCCAAGGCTAGACTAACCAACAAATGGAAGGTAGACAATCTCTCCCAAGCGTGAACAGTCGCCCCCCATTCCGCCACAAGAATTCTAATAATAATAATAATAATAATAATAATAATAATAATAATAATAATAATAATAATAATAATAATAATAATAATAGTAATAATAATAGTAATAATAAGGCATTGATGAATAATGCGCACATATTTTGCCGTTACAGTGACAAATGAAACGAGATGGCAGGACATTTAAACGTATTTAGACACACACAAACACAACTACACGCACACACACACAAATACCCACACACACCCGCATACACACACATACACACACACACACACACACACACACACAAACTAAATAAAATAATTTTGAAAAGGGTTCAATTGCTAGGCGGTGTTGTGACTCGGTTTTATCGTAAGGAAGCAAAAGGAAAACGTGGAACAATAAGCCAATATCTGATCTATATGTAAGCAAAACATTATCAAGATAGCCTACAGCGCAAAGTGGTAAAGCACAATGACCTTGACCTTTGAGGAATTACAAGTACGAGTGATCTAACATGTTTAGCAGTAGTTGAAGTATCCGTACAGTAAAAAATAAAAGTATGAATTTAGTTAATCCTGAAATAAGGCAAAATGTGCGTTTTGAACCAAACAGTTAAATTCGGAGCAACGGACCGACTGACCGACCGACTGGCAGGCAGATTGATTGATTGACTGTTGCTTTAGGTCCAGCGGACTCTTCCGAGCCAAATCAGGACCGGACAACCCCCGATCCGCATAAAAGATCTGCTGAAACAATCCTAGTGGGAAAATTGAATGCCCTCCTCCTCCAGTCACTTTACAATAAAGACATCCCACGCAGGGGACGGCTGAGGCTTTACCCCAACTACTTGAACCCCCGGTTACAAAAACAAAATAGAACACAAACATCATTATAAACTATAAACAAAACATATACATATAAAATGCCTACACTGCCAAATAATAACATCATAGGAAGCCCCAGTGACCACCCGGCAGAAAGCGTCCAACACTCCCAAGCTGATCCAACAGACCTCATACACAAACAAGGAGTCTTGTCCAGGAAGAGTTTTCAAGAAAAAAGTAGGTCATTGATCTAGCGAAGAAGAAGATAGTATAGCAGTGTGATAGGACAGAGCAGGAATGGGAAAGAGTAAATGAGGAAGACAGCGACAGTGGGAATTTAAAGCACTAAATTTCCATAAAGTGGGGATACTATTTATACTGAAACCCCCGGCACTCCATCGGGGGTACTGTTGCCGCAGTGAATCTGTCATGCCTACAAAGGAAAGACAGGTTTTCAACTGGGGCTTTCACTTTTCCCTATATAGGTTAGAACAATCTACAGTGGCAAGATTGCTCATGACCCCAAGGGGTCTGGCAGGCAGACTGACTTCTACTGAAGGTAGGCCATGATTGGCATGCAGTACCAAAACTCAAGAAAATCGCTTCAGTGGTTTTTCAAATATTGAGCAAAACGCGTTTAGTAACAACATGATTCCAGTGACCTTGACCTTTGCGGTAGAGCAAATATGGTGGCCCGGGAGGCTGGTACCTACCTCACCTATCCGCCCCCTCCCCCACCCTTCCTTTATCTCCTTCCCCCCCCCCCTACCCCTCCGACTATTTTAAAGTATTTCCAGAAAAATCTGGAAATTTACAAAATTCCAGCTATCGTTTCGGAACTACAAATTTGATTAATAAAGCATGAGTACTGCAAGACATTCAAACCGTTTCAGTATGATCGTAGTCCGATGTATGGGTGAGGCATGATATGCCTAACCCCATACCCAAGTTTTTGCTGGCAGTAGTATCCAACCATTTCCTCTTGATAGACTGAGCAGGCAAGTGAGCAACGTCCCCAATATCAAACATGACAAACTGCCTGAAAACGAACAAAAATCAACTATGTGACAGAAATACTGGGTAGCGACGACCGTTTCACCGCACAGAGCATGTTATGATACCATAGAAATTTTGAATAGGACCTTAATTGAGCTAACAAAGACTGTACATTGCATGCTTGAAAATGAGCGAACGTTGTTCTGTAACTGATAAAGGGTAAAAAAAGGTTCTGCTGACAATAATTATGATACTACTCTACTACTACTGCTGACAATAATAATGATACTACTACTACTTATACTACTACTACTACCTATCCTACTAGTACTAATACTGCTAATAATAATGAAGACAATGACGGATGATTATGAAGGTGAAAATGAAGAAAATATTATTTAAATTTCATCAAACTGTCACAACAACGTTTCTGAGGCCTATAAAATCGCCACACCTGTTGGCAATAATAACAACAAAACCAAAGATAAAAGAAAGAGAGAGAAAGATAAACTTGACAATTTAAACTAGTGTTAGAAATATAATTATTGTAGATACGATATTTTTATCTTTGGACAAACATTATGAGAATGAAGATGACGATGATTGATGACGTCCAACCGCCGTTGTCAGTAAAGTACGTGTGAAGTATTCAAGCACTTCTTTATAATAATTATCCTACTGACTCTTGATTTTGATTCATACATAGTCCCCAAGAACACCGCAGCCAGCCTATTGTCAACAGCTACTATGAACTTCGGTATGTGGTCAATCTTTATCTGAAAACAAACAACATAATAGTTATCCTTACTATCAGAGCTCTTGTTTCACAAATATTTCTTGTGGTAAACTAAACACAAAATGTATCCAGCCAACATACATTGCATATGGACATTGCCCCGAGGTTGGTAACACACTCATCTACACCCCACACAACTCCTATTAAGACTTCAAACAATAGATCCTGCAGACACCTTTGCGACACTAAGCGTAATCACAATGGACATATTAAATATCAAATATGGACATGACTGTGTATATATACAATATCACAGACAAGCTATAATCACAAAATCTAATGCATACAAAGTGAAAGTGGCACAAGAATGGGTTAGCAAAATAATCACGATAAGAGTTGCAATACAAATTCAAACAAACATACAGTTTAAAGCACAGATTATGTTACATTTATTTTAGTCATTTACATATTGAATACTTTGAATTTCTTAAATAAGTACTTGTCCTTCAGTGTTTTGAGGAAAAAGAAAAAACACATTATATAGCCCCCACAAAGCATGATATAAAGTGAAATAAATATATAAGGGCAATAATGAAAGCTCAAAATAAAAGGTAAAAAGACACGAAAGCTGATCAAATAAACTAAACCTACCTTTAATAAGGGCCTAATAACAAGGAAAACGCCAAGGTTATCCCGAGCTTCTACTCCCAGCCTCCAAGCCTTAATGAAGAAATCCGACCCTGCAGAAAACAAGATCCTCTTTGTGCTAAAGATGGCCTCACTGCCTGGGGCCACCTCTGTCAGCATAGTCAAAAGCTCCACTCTGCCATGGTGCGCTTGTACAGGACTGCTCAGCTGAAACGTCTCTGCCTCTATCAGATCAATCTGAAGCAAATGATCAAATAAACGCAACGGATACGATAATCAATGTATAAGAAATTTACCATGAAAACATTTTTATCTCTCACAAAACTAGCAGTTAAATTGTGCAATGGTCACATGTTGTCGGGCAACAAGATTAATGTTCCCACAGCTTGTCCATGAAACATAGAGCTGTGCGTTTATAAAAGTATAGGCATTGGGCTGGATTGGGCTGAATGGCAGTCCTCAACAACAGCGCCATCGGGAACTGGCTCAGAAAAACAATCGGTGTGCGTCAAGGATGCCAACTCTCTTCAACACTCTTCAACGTCTTCCTAAAACGCATCACGTCAGATGCCCTTGCAGATCACGAAGGCACAGTCAGCATAGGGGGTAAAGCAATCTCCAACCTTCGTTTTGCGGATGACATTGATGGATTGGTTGTAGAGGAACAAGAACTTGAACAGCTGGTACAGAGGCTTGACACCAACTCCAGAGCCTAAGGAATGCAAATAAGTGCAGAGAATACCAAAATGATGAACAACAACACTAATGACATCAACATAAACATCAAAGTCAGGCAAATCCCTCAACACAGTGCATAGCTTCAAATATTTAGGAGCCATTGTATCAGACAATGGATCCGGACAGGAAGTCCTCTGCAGGATCACATAAACAACTTCGGCCATGACAAGGTTGAAGCCCATTTGGAAAGACAGCACCATCAGTCTACATTCCAATGTAAGGCTGCTGCACTCCCTTGTCATCTCCACCTTCCTAAATGCTTGCGAAACATGGACCCTCACAACAGATCTACAACGAAAAACAGCATGGAGATGAGGTGCTACAGAAGACTTCTGCGCATTTCCTATACCCAGCACATCACCAACGACGAACTCCGACAGACCATCACACAAGACATTGGACAACACGATGGCATGCTCACAGTGGTGAAGAAACGAAAACTCCGATGGTATTGCCACATAACCAGAGCGTCAGGTCTTGCAAAGACCATCCCGCAATGCACGGTGCAAGGAAGCAGAAGAAGATCGAGACAGAAGAAGAGGTGGGAGGACAACATTCGTGAATGGACTGGCTTGACACTGAGCGAAGCCTTGAGGGTTGCCGAAAACAGAGAAGGATGGAGTACGCTGGTTAAACGATCATCTGTGGTGGCCCAACGACTTTCGAGTCACGAGATAGGGTAGGATATGATAGGTAGGCAAATAAGTCCTTACCCAACAAGCTGATCAGCACTTCAATACTTTTAAGTGTGTTGAAAGGAGGAATTAAGGCGAAGTCATCAATAGTCTTACAAAATAGGACCGATGTGCAAGATCAAGAACAAATTTTGTTTAAAATCTTGTCTTGATCTAGTCATTTGCAGGACTGATGATAACATTGTTCACTCCACTCATGTTTGTCATGATCTGTCATCTGATCATTTTGCTGTAGAAAAACTAAAAAATCCCGTTAAGTTTGTGTCAGCTCGGTCCATTAGCAAAGTTGACCACATAAAGTTTCTTCTCCGTTCAGACCTGGAACTCGCTACCTCGGTCCGTCCGTCACAGTTCTTCACTAGCGTCTTTTAAAATGAACTTGAAGACGAATCTTTTTAGAGAGGCCTTTTCTTAGGCGCCATGAGTGAAAGTTGTTGGTTATTTTTTGGTGTTGGGATGTGTATGTGGTTGCGTGTTATTGACCAATGTACGCATGTTGTGTTTACATTTGTTTGTGTAAAGCGCTTTGTGATTTTGGAAAGCACATTATAAATTGCCTGTTATTATTATTATTATATTATTATTATTATTATTATTATTATTATTATTATTATTATTATTATTATTATTATTATTACTTCGGTGAATAGATGTTAATTAATTTTAAATGAAATAAACAAACACAACAATTTACAATAAATTAACCGAACGAACGAAAAACAAAGAAAGAAAAGAAAGAAAAGAACTTAGAAAGACAGAATATAAAATTAGAAAGACAGAACATAAGGAAAGAAAGAAAGAAAAGAATGTTTCAATATACAAGAAAGAAAAAAAAGAAAGAAAGAAAGAAAGAAAGAAAGAAAGAAAGAAAGAAAGAAAGAAAGAAAGAAAGAAAGAAAGAAAGAAAGAAACTAAAGTTTCAATGTACCTGGCCACTGGCAAGGCCCACCAACAGTACATGTTCTTCAAAGCCTGAAGCAGGAGTTTGTACAGACTAAAGAAAAAAAAACAAGGCAAATTCCAATGATTTCGATGTTTATAGTGGTGATATAAGTGAAGAATCTGAATGAATGATGAAGACAAAAATAATTATAGCGGAAGAATTGGAATACAACATGCTGTCAGGATGGAGTAAACTCACGGCGTCGGAGAGCAGCTTGCCGCAAAGACTGCGCCCCGAGGTCAATCCTGACTTTAGTATTTTGAGCAACTCTTGGAGCTAGTACATGTCCAAAGACTGCGTCCCTGGGTCAATCTTGACTTTATTATTTTGAGCAACTCTTTGATCTGGTACGTATCTGACACCAGAACAATGATTTGAATGAAAACCTTATAAAGGTAAAATTGCTTACCACAATAGCGCCAGTCAAGCAAACAATAATGTCCTCTTCTGAAGTTGGATCAGCCACTTGCTCTATGCCTCGAAATGGACTTTTACTGCTGTTCACAGAAAGCACTGCAAACAAAAAACAAAAAAACAAAAACATATAATTATATAGAATATAAAAAAAAAAACACATTTAAAAGCACCAAAAAATTCTGACAGATCTTCACAAAACGTCCAGACATATTTGCCCTAGTAGTTGAGCAATGTTTATTTATCATACCTGTACCATTTGGCAAAAGGCAATGCAGTCTCTGGGTTATCACATCGTATTCATAATGTTGTGGTACCTGCACAATGACATAAATAAAATATTGGGCATTAGGACTTATTTATTATTACTTAATAAACATCAGCAAGGTGGCAGTTTTCAGTGTTCAGAGGTCCATCTACTATCTAGTTACTGCATGCAACAATTATATAATCTTCAATATTTCTCTACTATTCATCAGTTATGTAGCCGGGTTGGCTACAAGAATTCCTGACCATACGATACGTAGGCCTCACTCTGTCCCTGTTAGGTTTAACCATTATGTATTACTTGAGATATACTTTTCAGATCGCTTAAAGAACATCACCATAAGACTTAGCATTAAATTCTCTATCAGAATACATAAACTTTACTTTTGATTTAAGTAGCAGCTTTGAAGGGAAGCGCGATGTTTAGAATAGCGCGATGCAGATCACGTTGTTGAAGACACAGCGCTATAATAGGCTAAGCCTCAACAGTAGCGTCTGTTTAAAAACCGACCGGGCCATGCCATTGTAACATGTGCCAAAACCTAACAAATAATAAGAAGAGAATTTTGAGTGACTATAGCAAAAATTCTACACTGTATCACCTTCAATGTAACATTAATATACATGCTTCAGTTCATTATCTACCAGCAGACGCCTAAATCAAACATTAGTTTATAGGGATGTACAAATCGGAATCGGACACACAAGCCATTGGACAACACGATGACATGCTCACAGAGGTGAAGAAACGGAAACCCCCCATGGTATGAGCATCAGACCTTGCAAAGACTGTCATGCAAGGCACGGTGCAAGGAGGCAGAAGAAGGGGTAGACAGAAAAGAGGTGGAAGGACAACATTCAAGAATGGACTGGCTTGACACTGAACGAACCATGAGAGTTGTTGAGAACAGAGACAGATGGTGTGCACTGGTTAAACGGTCATCTGTGTGGTGCCCCAACGACCTCCGAGTTATGGGATAGGATAGGATAGGACAAATCCGAATGGAAACATAAGGGCGAGTTTGGAAGAAGGTTCCACATTTAATTGTTGCTGGTAGGATGTTGTATATGTTTTATATTCTAGTCCGTCCTAGTCTAAGCCCATAATAGTAATCATGCCATATTATATGACGTTGGAAAGAGGAGACGTTGTTCTTTCTTTTTCATTATTAATATTTTTATAATTTTAATAAATGAAAGAGTTATTCTGAGTTTAGAGTCGTGACACCATTAGGAGTAACAACCAAATTAAATCACGTATTATTTTTAGTTCGTAAGCAGATAGGTCCTAATTGTTATATCAGTAGAAAGTTAATATTTCTGCCTTTACGCTGATTTATAATTTGTATATTATTCCTTATTTTTTTCACGCATTATGCTTAAGCTACAGATTAGCAACTAACACAAAATTGGCCATAAAGGTGAGATTCTAGCACCGCACGCATAATAACACTACTTTCGATATTGCTGGCATCCCGACATAAAAGCAGGGTCGCGGTATAACCGTTGCTACTGCGGACTGAGGAGATCCCGAGACGTTACTCCACTTTAACCTTCAAACTTAATTTTCTCTTCCCTTGGGACTCTTTGGACTGTTCCGGCGGATGATCGTCGAAAGGCGCCGTGCCGCTTTGTTGCTGGTTGCTCTAACCCTTGGTTGTTTCACCCTTTTACATCTAAATGGTGGCGCTGGCGTTCGCCTTCAACCTCTGCTACATCGCACATCCTACGAGTCTTCTTTGAGACAAACTCTTCTCCTCCTTCTGCGCGGTTGCATTTACAGTTCCTGCTGCCCCACGCGAACCTTCGAATGCCATCTTAAATCAAGAAAACTTCGTAATCACGTCTCCTATATGCTCATGTGTCTAGGGACATTAATAGAAACAACAAACAAACAAACAACGTCTCGAGAGTTATCTACAGAGAAGATCAGTGCGAGACGCTCCTCCTTTGAGGCTCAGAAAAATACAGTACCTAGATAGAAAACTTCTCCTCTATTTCTACTTACTTCTCAGGAATTGTCACGCGCAATGTAATTTAAAAAAAGAATATTGGTTAATATTTAATAATGAATATTTCACCTTGGCAATGAATGACAATCCCCTTTGATTTTTGTTTGTATTTTTAACTCCTAAGGTTTTAATGGTCCCGGAAAGGATAACTTACATGTCGCAGGTGCCTTGGGACAGAAATTTACTTAACAAACAGTTTCGGAAGGCATTCCAATGTTTACACCACTCGACCACTGCTAAGCTGTTCTCTTCTGCGGGGATTGCCTTAGCTGTCTTGCCTTAATATAATTTTCTTCAAATAGAAACAAACTTTTACCGGTCATCAAGGACTCTGGCATTCGGGAAAGAGAGAATGTGGGAATGAGACTACTTCACCCTGAGTCTACCTCCTCCACATTCTCTATCACACACCCCTCCCCCCTCTCCCCCCAACCATCCTAAAGTTAAAACATTAAATTTTATTTCTTTATATCAAATCAAAGACAATACATTTTTACGGGAATGCACTTACTCTGATGGAAACGATTGGATACATGAAAGATACAGTTTCGGTTGTCACAGGGTTCTTGAACCACACACCCCCGTCCTAAAAAAGACAAAATAAGATAAAATAACAACAAGAGGAAGATTCAAAATCACAAAATGAATTGTTCAAAATTAAATGCCAACCGATCGAGCTAGATCTAAATGTATCAAAGTGGAAACAAACGGACACACAACGATTCAATAGTCTAAAATTACACAAATGTACTATAGTAGCCTACTGACAAATAATACATTTTACCTTAATAATAATAATAATAATAATAATAATAATAATAATAATAATAATAATAATAATAATAATAATAATAATACAGGATGCTATACGCGCCTTTCCCCAAATCATTCAGGCTCAAAGCGCGGCGATCTATACCAACATATACGCTCACCTGTCTCATCCACCCTCACACACACCAAACACACATCCATCACTCACTCAAACAGGTGGTGTAAAGGCAGGGAGATCGCTATTAGAAGACGAAAAGAAAATCGAATTTTTATTTTTGAAATTTTTATATTGACTGCATCCTGTACCATTACTGAAGGGAGGGAGGAAACCGGAGTGCCCGGAGAAAACCCTCGGTGACCTCAATAGTCTCGTACCTAAGTCACATACGTTCGCCCCTTGCGGGAATCGAACCCGCGACCTTCGGCATAGGAAACCGGCGACTTATCCACTGCGCCACGAGGCCACCCCTTCCCGAAGACACTAGAAGATCCGGTGAAATAAGTATTGGAGTATCTAGGTTCTGATGAAGAAAACTTACAAGATGCATGACTTATTTTAGACCGTAACATTACGCATAGCCTCATTTGATTTTAGTCAAAAATCACTACAAGATATGATGATACCATTCTGAAGTCACTTTAGTATACACTATACACCAATAAATCGTTGGATATCATCGAGGACAGCAGTTTAAATCATGAAGCACTATGAACGGGATGATCTGTGCTCTTCAAGGGTTGATCAGCCACGATCAGTACGTTGATTAAATTGCTCCTATGTGTTATATCTATGCGAATTGCCGTGTTTTCCTTTGTGGTGTGGCGTCCAAAGAAAAGGCTCTTGATGGCTGACAATATTACACACCCCAGTAGCTACGAGAATCCTGTTTGGGCGGTCGCCATGCCCATGCAGTCGCTGAAGTTTAACAACTTTGGAGTCCATGCGACAATACATACGGTATGGCTAGAACAAAATAAAAAGACGTCATTAGTGCACTTAATGTCCCTTTCCCAAGAGGAGACTGACAACCTATTTCAAATGTTCAATAGGAGACTACCTATTCCAAATGTATTAACCAAATTGTTTGCTTTGTCGATCTTGCCATCAACCACTTTTGTGAATAAAAATGTAAAGGATAGTCATCTTATGCACCTCAATATGAACTACATGCAATATGTTCACTAGCATAAAAAGTAAAATAATGTGCTAATTACAATTCTGTTTATAATAAAAATCAAAACATTTTATACGACCAACGCTGCACCACAATGTGACGAAAGTAAAGAAATGATGCAGAAACACCATTAATGATAAAACATCTAAAGAAGTGATAATGGGTTATTCCTAAGGCGCTTTCCTGGCTGAAATTGCAAGACAAATTATTCATACTCACTTTCAACCGCACAAAGGAAATGGGAGAGAGTATAAACAGGATTATTGTTTATTCAAACATTCAGGTGATATTTAGACAGTAAGAAATCGCAATAAAATCACAATTAATAAACGTTATGACAACAATCAACCAATAGGCGACTTTGTGAGTATAAATTGGAGAAAGAAAAAAGAAATAAAAAGGGAGGAAGAACATGTTTAATAGAAAGAAAATAAATAAAACAAAGGAAATGGTAGCAGCAGATAGCTTACCTCCCCAAGTTCGTAGAAGTAAATTGTTCTGTGAGATTCACACCAAAACCCCACAGCATCAGGGTCAGGATGGGAAGTGACATTCATGCGACTTACAGGATTACCTGCTACTTTCACCTGCTTGAACTGACGAAAAAAACAACAACAACAAGAATACGTTATCGTTTACCATGTTGTTCATCAGCTTATAAATAGGCTATAGCACAATAAATGTTAAACTCACAATTATGCCTAGTTCATGCATTAATGTTCTTTCTGTCTTTCTTTCTGATGCTACTATCCCTAATGGTCTGTCTTATTTGAAAGGTTTGAAGAATTAAGACAGGACTTTACCCACCTTTTCAAACGTGTCCATTCTCCAAATGAAAACCCAACCATCCACTGAGCCTGAGAATAACCACGGCTCTTTCCCATGGCACGCCACAGCTGTAATAAATGTGCGCAACATTGCAAACGGACAAGCACCGCAATGAATAATTAGTTCTATTGAGCTACACGCATACTAGCCATATAAGGTAGAGCAACAACGTGAAACCTCAATCTTTTAGCTAAAACTTCTTTTTTTTAGTAACTCACCATTAATTAAAGCTTGAACACACGAACTGCACTCAAACTTGAAACCTTATTTAAAATGCGAGTTCTGATTAGTTCTTTGCAATTTATTATCTAAGAGTGTACTTTTATCTCGCCTTGCAGATTAAATCTTTATTCTATCACACACAAATAATAGGCATGCAATGTTTACCTTTGATACAGGATCGATGTCCAACAAACACGTGCATTTCTAGGTGGAGAGTTGTTGACCACACCTAAACATGCACACGCGTTCACACACACACACACACCAAACAAAACATAAAAAGATCACCCCTCATCTCATAGTTATACAACACTATTGTGAAAGATTCGAACTTTTCAGGATAATCATATGTTCCATAAAGCAGATGATGGTGATGATGATGATGACGACGATGATAATGATGATGATAATGATGATGATGATGATGATGATGATGATTGTTGTTCCTGCTATTATGCATAGAAAAGGTGTTTCGTTCTTTATTCATACAAGACTACGTACCAGGTACAGAACCTACCTTTACCAGACCGTACTCACTGCCAGTCACCAGGGCCGAATTTTTGCCATAAATACAGCAGCTGCAACCGACCACAATACTCCAAAAGAAACGTGTATGAATGTGTGGTTCACAAAATGAATAACAAAATTAATGTATTCTTTATTATTATTATTATTATTATTATTATTATTATTATTATTATTATTATTATTATTATTATTTATTTATTTATTTATTTATTAATACCCTGAAGCTCTTTAATACAATTATCAACAGTTTTACCAAAACATGTATCAAAAACGTGGGTAACAATGGATTATACTTAGTCTATCACTGGTAGCTAGCTACAAGTGCTTATAATTATCGATTGAGCTGCCATTATCTGCACCGTGGCGCTTGCTACATTACTGTCAATCTTTTGCAGGATTACCTCCCATCCAAACGTCGCTCAATATTGGTCGTCAGATGCAGTTCTCTCTCTCTCTCTCTCTCTCTCTCTCTCTCTCTCTCTCTCTCTCTCTCTCTCCACCCACCCTCACCCCACCCCTCACACAAACAGTAGCGATCACTACATCACTGTGATCTTTCACACGTTTACCTCCAGCCCATAATTATAATTGCTCATTAGGTATCAGTCGGTGCAAGGCAATAAAGACTAAAACATATCCTGTTGATTAAATTGTACTGAACTACTGAAATCTGATATTCATAAATAAATAAAACACTCAAATCAAGAAATCTTTATTCACAAAAAAAGAAAGTGAAAATAAAAGCTTAACCTGAATAACATCAAACAAGAGCCCAAATTATGGCTTAACCTGAATAACATGAAACTAAAGCTTGCCATGAATAGCATCAAACAATAGACCAAACTAAATCTTGCCATGAATAGCATCAAACAACAGACCAAACTACAGCTTGCCATAAATAACATCAAACAACAGAACAAACTAAATCTTGATATGAATAACATCAAACAGCTGAACAAACTAAAGCTTGACATGAATAACATCAAATAATAAAAAACGCTAAACTAGTGAAGAAAAGCGCCAGCAAACATAATACGGTGACCCAAAGACTTCAACCAAAACAAGGCCTATGTATCTAACTTGTTAATGAACCTCAAGACAAATTAAATACCACTGCCAAGTTAAAACACAATGCGTTTATTCTGTTAATGACATACCATTTAATTATTCCTCCACTGGTGTCAATGATTTTATACATCTCTCTCCACTTCTGATTACAAAACGAAAAAACAAAAGATATAGCATGTCTGTTACGATTGAGACGTGCACGATAGATCCGATCAGTTTGTTTTGCAAAGCATGCAATGATAGCGTGTATTTACCTTGGTTGGATTTTCAGCTGTTGCTAGAAGCTTTGTATTTTATAATTTTCGTCGGTCGATATTGCTAAAAATTTTATTGTCGGTCGAAGCTTCCCGATCTTAAGAGTAAAAGTTTGTCGAATCATCTAGATTCGAAAACGCGTATGTGAGGTAGGATAGTGCATAGTTCTGGTGACAAGTTTTATTTTGATTGGGTGTTATTGTGTCATGCTGGAATGTTCGAACTCTTTCTCGATTGCAGAGAGACTATATAAGCAATGCACGTCTGCTTTTTGGGATGATGATGATCTTTGTAATGATTTTGAAAAAGCGGTCTTGTATGAAGATGATGATGTTTGCTAAATAAAGTCGCATAACTTTATACGACAACTCCTGCCTTGTTGCTGAGTGAACAGGCTGCGTGGATAAACTAATTCGAGTTACACATATCAAGATTCAAGCATCGGGGCTGAACCCACTACTGATTAATAACCGTGTAACAAAGTCAATAGAGTGATCCATTTTGACAACGCCCACATGATAGATCCTGTTAACATTCACAGTAAGTACAGCCCCATAAAAAAAAAACAGCAAAAAAACAACACAAGATTACATTAACAACACAAAAACTCTTTCTAAAGTATAGTTATTTTTTACATGAATAAATTTCGTAGTTTTTGTGACTATTAATAACAGCCAACATTCTGGGGCTAAAAATAGCATAAGAGAAAAAGCCCCGTAAAAATAATTTCTCGTAAGGTTTTTCGTTTTAGATAAAATAGACACTACTCTACCCCAGACACCAAAGATGTATTATTTGAGCAGTGTGGTTTACTCAGAAATAGGCTCAAAGACCTCACAGTTGCACCGTTAAAACGGGGGAAATAACTGCTCGTCAGAACCGAAAGGTAAAATTCAAACTTTTGCGATTGCTTCGAGCAACGAAAGCACATTTTATCATTGTTCAATGTAATTCTATCCTATTGTATTATATTCAGTAACTCGAAAGTCGTTGGGGGTACCAAAGATGATTGTTTAACCAACGTATTCCATCTTCCTCTGTCTTCAGCAGCCCTCATGGCTCCACAATGCAATGTCAAGCCAGTTCAATCTCGAATGTTGTCTTCACACCTCTTTTCTTTTTCTGTCTCCCTCTTCTTCTGCCTCCTTGTGCCGTGCCTTGCAGGATGGTCTTTGCAAGGCCTGATACTCTGGTGACGTGGCTCTAACATCGGAGTTTCCGTTTCTTTACCACTGTGAGCATGTCATCGTGTTGTCCAATGGCTTGTGTGATGGTCTGTCGGACTTCGTCGTTGGTGTTGTGCTGGGTATAGGAAATGTTTAGAAGTCTTCTGTAGCACCTCATCTCCATGCTGTGTTCGTGGTAGGTCTGCTGCGAGGGTCCATGTTCCGCAAGAGACGTATAGAAAGAAGTAATGTAATAACAATGCGATTTTTAAGGCAAACCCGTTTCTGACAAGGGTAAACAACACCTTCGAATTGTGGGTCTTTTAAAATGTATTTTTGGACACTTAAACCCTTTTACACACCTTTAAAATAAATCAAAGTGCCATATGAAGTTTTAAACGAAATCTGTCCAGTTGTTCGTGAGATATACCATACGAACGGTTAACCTAACCTACTGACATTCTGATTCCTGACAATTTTACAATTTTAAAGTATTTGCAAATAAGTGAACACAGAAAAAAACAATAACAGAAAAACACAGAGTTATAAAATATTAAAGTATATCCGTCACGTCTTGTCAACAACGAAGTAACTATAGATGGCTTTCAATCAAACCGTCCCTTCAAACTAACACGATTCACCCGTACGCACCAGCAGCTTCCAATACGGGATTTAGCATTCTCTTTGTATTTGCATGTTTGTAACTGATATCTCTAGAGTCCACTTAATACGAAATGTTTCCTTTGAAAAACAAGTGAAGAAAAAAAGAGCAACGAATTATTAATTTTAAACAAAAAGAGTAAACTTTCATAAGACTCACATGCTCCTTACGGAACTCTACAATATTTAACATAAAAAAAACTAAATCAAATGGTGGCATTAAAATGCACATTAATACTGACTTTGATCTTTCTATGCTCTTGACCTTGAAATGACATTGACCTCTGGCTCCAAATAAGCGCATGAACTATCAAATAAAGTACACCAAAAGGTGTATTATGCGAAAAAGAAAACGGTGACCTTGGAATGACCTTAACCTTCAGTGACCTTGACCTTGGGATGTCTTTTACCCTCACGTGATATCTCATACATGTTTGATCAAATAACCCAATGTTGTTGCATACTATGGGTAAAATAACAGCCATTGCACTGTAACATGACCTATTTTTTGTATCTTTTTGCAAGGCCTAAAATGACCTGGACCTTAACGATCAACGCAAAAACGGAAAAAACTATGAAAGATCAAACTATCATCTCTAACTAAAACAAGTTTGGGCTTTATATCTCTCATAGTTTAGGGCCAAGGTCACTTCAAAGTACCAATACTAACCGACTTTGGACAGCTCCAGTGACCTTGTCCTTGGAGTGATGTTGACCAAATTTGCGAAGTATTTGTTTCTCATAGATTTCTATTACACATCAAAGAACCAGAAGTTAAAAATTAATAACCTACAAAATATACGAAATTGTGTGAAATATTTTTATTCTTTGACTAACATTTGAGTTCCCTGTGACCTTGACCTTGAAATAAAATCATTTATTCGCTAATCATTTATGATTTCTCATGGGTATACACCATTTTACCAAGTTTGGTTGAAATAGGCTCTGAGCACTTAGCCACTTTAAGTTTTTGCACAGACCCAAAGCGGATAGCAGACAGATAGACGGACGGACCGACGTGTTGTTTTTTTTAATACTATTTTGGGACTATTCAGAACTCATCTCGCACGCACACACACACACACACACACACACACACACACACACCTACACACACACACACACACACACATACATATATATATATATATATATATATATATATATATATATATATATATATATATATATATATATATATATATATATATATATATATATATATATATATAAATTTTTGGGGGGGAGGGAGGGAGTGAAGGGTGGGAAGGGGGAAGGGGGAGGGAGGTGGATACATAGATTCACATTGCTATCCATCCGAGTAAAAAATCCAGTGTAATACTTACGAAATAATTCAAGTTGATCAATCCAGACTCCGCAATAACAAATAGGGAATGAGAATACTCCTCCACAACAATGCTATGCACAATCTAGACACAAACCAGATCAATTATAAAATTATATGCGCAAACGCAGATGCACTCATGTTCACGCGAATACACACACCCACACACATGTTTGTAAAAACGACATTCTGATGACTGTTGTGAAAAAAACAGGAATTATTTTGACACACTTTTCATTTTCGTGACATTATTTTGACATTTTTAAATTTTTGACCCTATCCCTAACCCTAACCATAACCCAAACCCTAACCCAGCCCTAAGCCTAAAACAGCTGTAACTCTGAAATTTTTAAAACAGCTGAAATTTATGTATAGGCAACAACCATGGTAAGCGGAAAGGGGAAAGGCAAAAACTGCCGCCCAAACAATCACCAGACCAGGTCTGGAGAAGGAAACTATGGGGAAACCAGCGCAGCGCCGGAAAAAGTTTAAAATGTAAATGACGTGTGACGGCAGCAGTAGTTTGCATCTATTTATATACAAACTACAAGCCAGGGTTCACAGGTTGCTGTTTAAAATGTAGACAGAGAGACAACTGTTGTCTGCGAGTATCATTTGGACGATCATACCCCCCATATCCCCCTTGATACCTCACCATACCCCCCCCCCTGATATTTCCCCGTCCCCCCCATGATGCCTCACCATACCCCCTTGATACCTCCCCGAACCCACTTGATACCTCCCCATACCCCCTTGATACCTTGTAACCTACCTGTACCCTCCTTGATACTTCCCCGTTGATCGTTTCGCAGGTATGGATGAAAGGAATCGATCTTTTTTTTTTTTGCATTATTTAAATTAACGTCCCCGGACACAGAGCGTATAGGGGACGACCATCACCATACCCCCTTATATATACCCGTATCCCCGTTATGCCTACCCATGCCCCTTTAAACCTACCCGTTGCCCCCTTTTACCTACACGTACAACCCCATCCCGATCCTTGGTAATAATAAAAATAATAATAATAATAATAATAATAATAATAATAATAATAATAATAATAATAATAATAATAATAATAATATTGAATACAGAATAATACAAATAGAAATCATAAAAAACACCAAGGTTTTAAAAGAAAATTTGATATCAGATATTATAATTATTATTATAATTATTATAATTATTATTATTATTATTATTATTATTATTATTATTATTATTATTATTATTATTATTATTATTTTTATTATTATTATTAGTTTATAAATAATAATAATAATAATAATAATAATAATAATAATAATAATAATAATAATAATAATAATAATAAATAAGTTAAAAGTAAAAAGCCTAAATTAAAAAGAAAAATATCCATATTGTAGTGTAAAAAAAAATAACATAAAAAAAATATGGCCCGCGGCAGATTTGAACTTGGGTCGCCTGCACGGTATGCGAATGTCTTACTAAGTGAGATACCAAGGCTTCATATAAAGACCATCAATTTTTTGGTCTATATGGGAAACATGCTGAAACCTCGATTCGATTTTTAATTAATCAAATTTAATTAGTTAAACACAAAATTTTGTAAGATTTGTGACATGAGTGCAAAAGTGTTTTGAATGGAAATAAAACAAAATTTGCGGTTTTACGGAACGGCAGGTTCTTGACACGGGTTGAATCGAAACCGCGCGCAGAATGAGGCTATTGCAGTTTGTGGACATTTTGTTTATTTATTTATCTCAGAAACGGTTAAACGTTCGGTAAGGAAATGTCGGCTATAACGATTTCGCGGGTTTTGAGCGCACAGCAGCCAGATCCGCAGCGCCCAGCACCTGCCCAGATCAGCGTCCATACCGGACAAACTTTACAGTAGAGGCGAAGAAGGACTTCCGGCTAAGCAATTTATATGTATAGATGGCTGTGTATTATCTACCGCTGCGCTATAGACGATCCGTATCTCCCGCTGCTCTAGCGAAGATCCATCCAGTGGTATGAGTTCATGATCAAAATCACTATTGTGATGCAAGTATACTACTCAAAATAATTGAAGGGCCACTCTCATATTTCATTCAGTTTAATTATTTTTTGCTGCTATCAATAATATCGCTTATATTGCTTATTTCAAAACTTATCCTGTACAGTAACATTCAAGACAAGTAATCACATGTGTGAGTTTTGAACTTTCTGCACTGAGTTGAGAAACAAATCCCAATTTTTACAAAAAAATGATCCTAATTTACTGTTGTCCTGCTAATAAAGCAAAATTGTCAACATTAAAAAGTGATTAGCACGCGAAAGGCTTGCATTTTCTGAGTTCAGTTCAACAATCGGCGCTTTTTTCTGGGTATAAATGGCAGCGCTTTTGCTGCTTTTCTAACCATGCATCTGATTTAAAGAGAGACCCATATGTCCAAGTGACCCTTGTATTATTTTTAGTAGTATATTTCAGTTATAAAGAGTCGTGTATACTCAATAACCTCAATCGTGCTTCCAATACATTAATATATACAACAGTCTTTCTTTCATCTTATTCAAAATCACTCACAAATAATCATATACTAGATGGGCAAAGCCCATATGATTCACATGCTCCTTATGGAACTTGCAACATTTAACATGAAAATGACTGCCCAGAAAAAGAAAAACAAATAAACAGTGGCATTAAAATGCAAAGTAATACCAACTTTGGTCTTTCTATGCTCTTGGTCTTGAGATGATCTTGACCTCTGGCTCCAAATACACTCATGTACTATCAAATAAACTACAGCAAAAGTTGTGTTGTCCTTGACCTTGAAAGGAAGTAATCCATTCATTCAATGATTATTTATGAGGTCTCATCGACATACACTATCTTACCAAGTTTGGTTGTGATAGTTGAAATAGGTTCTGACATATTAATCCACTTGCAAGTTTTGCACGGACATAGAGAATTCATACATCGCATTGCTTTGCTTGCTGCAGTTTAGTATCCCTTTCTATCGGGAAACTCTGGGCCGCCTCCCCCGGGGAAGGCGTAGTCGCAGCCAGTGGCGTGCCCAAACCTTACCTACCTAACATTATTTGTAATTTTTTTTAATTTTTTTTTTTTTTGGGGGGGGGGGGGGGGGGGAGCAAACCGGAGTACCCGGAGAAAACCCCCGAGACGTTGCCCGAGTCGAAAGTAAATAATATTCGGAGAAACATAACGCCCAGATGCTGGCTCGAACCCACACCTGTCAGGCGCCATTGGTTTCTGGCTTGTGGACAAGGCAAGTTAGTCCCGCCTTAGCCCACTTGGCCACAACGCTGCGTCTCAGCGAATAAGAAAAGAAGAACAGAAAAAAAAAACTTTTAAAACAAACAGAATAATACATAAAATCATTATCACACGCAATCTTTTTTTAAAAAAAAACACAACAAATAGACTATTACATAAAACATTATCACACACAATCTTTTCCAGTTCTTTCTGATTACTAACGCTCAAACACCCACATACAAATTTAATTAGCTTTATTTGCACATACAATTGAAATAACTTTCCATTTATTATGATAGTTTGAGGGTATTAACATAATATATAATAGTATTAAATTACTCTGAGGAGAAGGTACGAACTACGAGCAATCACTACATAGGCCAGACGGACGGAGGGACACACATTTTTTTTAATGTAATTTTTTGACTATTTAGGATTCATCTCGAACAGGTTTTTAAAAATCTTTCTTTCTTTTTTCTTTTTTTTTTTGGGGTGGGGGGCGTGGTGGGGGGAAGTGTGAGAGTGAGGGGGAGGGGGAATACATAGACAGGGAAGCTTAAAAAAATCAAACATCTACTTGAGGATCAACAAAGCTATACTCACCTCAGTTTCTTTTAATGAAAGTGGTACATTCACTTTCTGCCCAAAAGTCCAGTTTAACTGCGGTAAACAACAACCATTCAGCATTAACCTGACTTAGTACCTATGCATTGATCCTATCTTATACTAAACAGAAGGGCACAGCCCATATGACTTCCATGCCCCAATGGGGAACTTATTCACAATATTCTATATGAAAATGAATGGCCACTGCAGATTGAGTTTAACAAAAAATGAAAGGAAAAAAGGTTGCATCAAAATATAGATGAATATAGACTTTGATGTTGAGATGATCTTGACCTCTGGCACCACATGAACTCTCACGTGTGATCAAATAAACAACAGCAGAAGCTCTGTTATGTCAAGAAACAACAGTGGCCTTGCAATGACTTAGTAGATCTTTCAGCCCACATACCTGCATGACCTTTTCCTCTCAATCATTCTTCGATATAGACTCAATAAAGCACAATTGTTTGTCTAAATACCTTGTGACCAACAAGTCTGAAGTAGCAGACGAAGCCAAGTCCTCCGACAACAATTGTATCTATTTCAGGTACTGGAGTAATGCTGCAGACAAAAGGAAAATGTTTAAATCTCAAGCAATAATGACATTTGTGCAGACAAGTTTCTAACAAAAATAAGTAGGCCCTATCCGGCGGTGTTATTTTGAAGAATCAGTGAAAGAAAAACAAAAAAAACAATTGAAGAAGATGCAACATTTCAGTTCTTCATGCACCCAATATCTTTCCTGGTAAAATGTGTTGTGACTTATTTTAAAAACATTATAATATCATCATATTCAAGTACTGATTAATTTCAACAGAATTTATAACATATCTGCCCAGCCAAACGTTTATATGGCATCATTCTACAGGAATACTAAAAAAAATGTAATTAATAGACTTTTAACATAACGATAGCTATCAAGTACAATTATTTTAATCGCTCCAAATAGCATGACCATAAAATCACATACACAAGTCTCAAAAGCAAAGCACGAGGAAGACAATAATGGATCACCTTCAAGAGGATACACATCTGGAAACTCACCAAATAGCATTGAACAACTGGTCACCGTGGATTATTGTCTTTGGAAGCCCGCGAATTATACGTATAAGCTTTAACACTTTATCTCCAGTCATCACCGTAAATGTCTGCAACAAAAAATGTTTTCAGAAGCCAGATTCGTTCTCTGTTGATGTCGATCTTATATAGCGTGTTCAGCCTATGCTGTACTGGCAAATGCTTGATCTATGAATTGAAACATCTTTCTCTAGCATACGTGTTGCCTTTTATACAAGTAAATCATACTGAAAATGTAGATGAAAACAAACTGCTTTACAAGCCACTGACGGATTGTAAGGTAAAATTCTGGTGTGGTAGAAAGAAAACCCCACTCCCTTTAAATTCTTCTCCTTTTAATCATCTTTAATTATTTCTGAATTAGATGTTAATACTTACCTGTCCATCGCAGACATGGTTGAGAAGAAGAAGCCAATCAGGAAAATTCAATCTGAGACAAACAATATATAATGTGCCATATACCAACAACAAAAGCTACATCTCTGAATCATGTCATTGTGTCAGAACATATTTCTTAAGGAGTACTCGAGTGCATTAAACCAGACTGTAAAACAAATCAACCTGACAGTTCCACAAAAGAAGAAGAAGAAGAAGAAGAAGAAGAAGAAGAAGAAGAAGAAGAAGAAGAAGAAGAAGAAGAACAACAACAACAACAACAACAACAACAACAACAACAACAACAACAACAACAACAACAACAACAATACCAACAACAAAAACAGCTCGAAAAAGAAGAAAAGAAGTTTCCAGGCCAGTATTGACACTAATTCAATGTAATCACTTAATCCAATCTTTCCCAGTTTCCTTACTCCACCCCTTTCCCATTCGGATGTCCTTCCTTCATTTCGTACCCAAACATCACAATTCGCCGCAGTAATCACCGACAACTCGTTAACAAACAGTGAATATTTTAAAAGTTAAATGCCTACATCAAGGAAGAAGAAGAAGATAGAGAACAAAAACATTAAACTGTGAATCTTTTATCATACTAAAAGTAAAAGGAAAAGAATTAATTACATTTCCTCTTCAGTAGCACGACCATTGTCGCTAACAGTGCACTTCGCTGAGGCAAATTTGTTCACCCCCACACAGTAGAAAACATCACGACCGTACCATGTCAGATGTTCCAGGTGTCGGTAAAACAAGGATGGCCTTAACTTGCTGATCAGCTGCAAATCAAAGTTAAACAAGATGGCACGCCATTTAAACGTATTTCCAGACTTTCGTACACGCCCCCCTCCCCCACCTCCCACCCACCCACCCACCCAAAAAAATTAAGCATTTTCAAAAGCGTTTATTATTTGGCGATATTGTGAAGAGGATCCATGTTTCTAAAGCGTATAGGAAGATGGAGATGACAAGGGAGCGCAGCAGCCTTATCTTGGAATGTAGACTGATAACCCCCGTCTTTCCAAATGGGTTTCAACCTTGCCAGGGCAGCAGTTGTTTGTGCGATCCTGGAGAGGACAGCAGATCTACAACGAATAATACAAAGCATGGAGAAGAGGTGCTACAGAAGACTTCTGGGCATTTCCTATACCCAGCAAATTACCAACGACGAAGTCCGACAGACCATCACACAAGCCATAGGACAACACGATGACCTGCTCACAGTGGTGAAGATACGGAAACTACGATGGTACGGCCACGTCACCAGATCATCAGGCCTTGCAAAGAGCATCCTGCAAGGCACTGTGCAAGGAGGTAGAAGAAGAGTGAAACCAAAAAACGATGTGGGAAGACAACATTCGAGAATGAACTGGCTTGACGCTGGGCGAAGCCATGAGGGTTGCTGAGGACAGAGAAAGATGGAGTACGCTGGTTAAACGATCATCTGTGGTGCCCCAACGACTTCCGAGTTACGGGACGGGATAGGATAGGATAGGATAGGATTGTGAAGAGGCTTTATCCCCCGAACCATGCGAAAGAAAACCATGGAAGCACTCTCTGAACTATCTGCAAGCGCAAAATTCTTAAAATCGGCCGAGCCAATGTTTATACCGACAGACCGACATTTGGCGCGTTCTGATCCCCCTCATCCTCTCCTCCGCCCATCCCCTCCTCTTCTCACCCCGGCCCCATCTAGTGACAAAATGCAACTTACTTGTTGCAAGCTTTGATGCTTATCTCCGCGATAACATATCGCTTCCCGGAAATATTATTGTCTTAACTCAACAACAATTTAATGAAGGATTTACAGCAGTTATATTCCTCATGAGCGGCAAATTATAATGTACATAATACTTCTAAAATTTCAGTGGTTTTTATGACGGCCTAGTAACGCCAAAACCCAGAGTTACCAGATACTGGTTTGTTGTTTGTTTTGAGTAAATTTACGTCCCCGGACACATTAAGCGTATAGGGGACGGGTGAAACACCACTTATGAACAGATACTGGAAATTAACATGTGTTCTGTGTAATTTACAGAGATTTTAATAACCCACAGTTTGAATTAATAAATATCAATTTTGATACGCCTTCATAGCGCCAAAACCTGATAGTTACAATTTTCGCGTAATAATAACACTTATCGTGAGATATTTACCATTATTATGAGATAATTACACGATCGCTAAAAATTACAAATATCTTTGTGTGATCATGTTTAATTTTTAGTTTTGGCTATAAACACGGTACCATGCGCGATGCGCATGCGCAGGCGCTAATCACAGCAAACCTTAGGTTTTGGCGCTACTAAAGCATGGGACAAACTAAAATTTAGTAATGAACACTGTGAATTACCGGTATCTCTGTGAATTGCACACTATCACAATATCACTGATAACTGTAACTGCAGGTTTTGATGCTAGAAAGCCGCCTTAGCCAGACTTAAGCATGATCACGTAAAAATTGTAATTATGAAGTGAAAATTTTCAGTTTTGGCGCATTTTCAGGCGGATTGCTAGAGCCAAACTAAAAATTAAACAAGATCACGCGAAGATATTTGTCATTTTTTTGAATTATAATTATACCTTGAAAATTATAACTATTTCAGATTACTTGTAATTATCCCATGATATTTATAATTATCAGATTTTGGCGCTAGTAGGCCGTCATAGGTTTTGCACCATTTTATTTTCCCATCATTATTAGACATCATTATTAGACCTGTAGTGATACCTTTGGTGTATCGGTGATGAAGACACTGTATTCCTCTTCCATGGTTGCTATATCTTTAGTCACCAGTCTTTGAACTTCATTCTTCCAGGATCGTATTACTCGTCTGCCTGTGTCGCATTTAGACCATGCAACAGGCTGCTGCTCGAACTCTGCACAAATGACAAATCTATACAATTGAGTATATAGCCTGTAATGAAACCGAGCAGTCATTCTTTATCTCCTCTCCCACTTCTCCCTCCTTATCTTGAAAAAACAAATAAACAACAATAAAAACAACAACAGGTCCAGATTATGAGGAGAGGGCGGAAAACGGAAGGCAAAATAAATAAATAAATAATAAAATAAACACACACACACACACACACACACACACACCCTCACACACACTCACACGCCCTTCTTCAAAGAGACAGACACACACGTTTCCCTTCTCCCCTAGCCCCACTCACTTCAAACCTTCAATGCCCTAATGGCATGCACCCATTTAATTAATGTTTTTATTTGCCGGAGTCCTCATGTTTTGAACAAGATTGCGATAAAACTTCAGGATATTAGGGTTCTGTCCTTTGACTGTAGACCAAGTAATCGTGTGTCCAGTTTTTAAAAGCCAATAGAAACAGAATGTAGAGTTGTTTTGATTTCACAATGCCTACATCTGTAAGCCCACCAGTATTTTATTTTATTATTATTTTTTTTAATATGAAGGTCTTCTGGCACTCCAGTAGAAGCAGGATAAGGCTAGTGTCACAAGAGCTAGTTTGGACACTGCAGTAAGGCTTCACGCCTCTAAAAGCCCATCCTTCTTTGGCCTTTGTAACTTAAATTCGAGGCCTAGCAGACGACAAAACTTAGGTTTGTTCTAAGTATGTGTTGGGAAAATTTTCGCTAGGTATGCCGTGACATAATCCAGCTGACCTATATTCTTCAGCCCACGCCAGGGCGCTAAGGTTAATGGGATGTAGCGAGCTTTAGCTTGCCACTCCATTAATGTACGTCAGTCTTTGTCTAAACCGCACCCGAGAGGGACGGACGCGCTGAAAATTCTCTCTCAGAAGACTACGCAGGTGACGGGTGAAATCCATTCATCCCAGTATAGCCATAGCCTGACATTGTCAAAAAGGTAAATGATCGATCTTTTGTTTCACCGCGATTTATTGATATTATTATTAGATTATGCTTGTGAAGTCTTGCCATGTTTTATAATTGTGAATGTTGGTAAAACTTTGCTTGACCACATGGCTGACCCACGCGACCGGTTTTCGAGACCAGGAGGCAGCCTCCTGCTGACCAACTGTTGTTTCTCCTATTGGTATTATTGCAGACCAGTGGCTGTACCGGAGAAGGTGTACATTATTAATTACTTCTCCCTGTGTTTATTTTAGCCATGATGTATATATATAGGAATTATGTTGAAGATTCCAGTGGACCACGGACTTTGAAGATTGTTCGTCTCTTATCTGTATAAGTGGAAGCGATCTCGCTGAGGGCTGTTTCTGCCAAAAGTGAGACGCTCTGCACTCCCTTTGTAAGCAAGGCGTTGAAAAAACTCGTCTTATATTTTGCAGACGAGCAGGCTTGGTCCGCGGCATGAGATAGACCCCACGGAGAGTCAACCCAGACACGCGGCCTGCAACTGAGCAGCGAGCACTGAGCTCCGATAGCTCGGTAGTCAACAAATGAGACGAGGAGAAAGCAGCACCGCACCTCGAGGTCCCAGTTAAGTGCCACAGAACAAGTGCATGAACACTGATCTATAGGGACTGTGCGCGCGGTAGTCCACTCTTCTGGAAAAAAAATTAGGTCAAAAAGTACAAAGCCCAGTGAGGACACAGTAGCAAGTATTGCGAACAGTGGCAGAATAGATCCATCAAAGATCGAACTACTCGAAGTGAATTTTGGACTGTTAAGTTAATCCTAGTTATATTACGTTTTGGACATTTAAGTTAATGTAGTGCTTAGATAATTGACTATAGAGTAGAGGAAATAAATATGTGATATTTACTGTTAACAAGTGGCTGGACTACCTATGATTCATAGCCGTGCGAGAGCTAGTGTGTTAGTGAATCTTTAACACTTTTCACCTTATTTCTGTAACCCCCATCCTCACACAGACCGGCCCAAAAATATACAAGTATTAAGATTAGTCATAGGGCGATCTAACTAGCCAATCTCCGCCGACGAACGACGAGTGGGTAATAGCAGTTCATTGTGCAGAGCCCAGCAACAATAGACCCCACTGTCACAGCTAAGTTGTAATAATAATAAGGATATTTATAAAGCGCTTTTTCATATTTGTCATGATAGGCAAGTTCAACCCAGCACTAAAGCTTCATGCCAACACGGTCAGTCTGCTTTGACCTGTGTACAGTAATTCGCTGACTAGCAGACGACAGAAGAAGGTTGTGTTAAGCATACGTAGGCAACAGCTTCATAAGATAAACCGTGACGTCACCCAGCTGACCAATCACCCGCCACCCCCGCAGTGGCGCTACTAGTCTTGTGATCTCGCGTGCTTGGGCTGACCACAGCATGACGATAGTTAGTCTTCGTCCGAACATCATCGTAGCAAGACGCACGTTGATAAATCTCTCTAGCGGAAGATTAAGCAGGTGACGGATGAAAATCATTCATCGACAGTATAGCCAGAGCCTGACATTGTCAAGAAGACGAGCAGGCATCTTGGTGCACGGCTGGGAACATACTCCACAGAGAGGCAACCCTGACACGTGGCCTGCAACCTTGAGCAGCGAGAGCAGTGTGCTCCACTGGCTCACTGGTCTATTACCCAGAAGAGGAGACCACAACACCGCTCAACGACGAGACAGTTAAGTCACTAGAAACCGTGCACCAAAACTGATCTAGAAGAACTGTGCGATAGTCCACTCTTCCAGAAAACCGAACAATAGGACAGAAAGCACTATTAGCCCAATGATGAGACAGTAGCTGCATAGACCTATCAAGGAGCGAACTACTCTAAGTGAAATCTGGACATTTAAATTAGTATAGTTATTAGAAGATTTTGTATAGAGTAGAGGAAATAAATGTGTGATATTTACTGTTAACAAGTGGTTGGACTACGCTGGTTAAACGATCATCTGTGGTGCCCCTACGACCTACGAGTTATGGGATAGGATAGGATAGGATAGGAAGTGGCTGGACTACCTATGTTTCATAGCCGTGTGAGAGCTAGTGTGTCAGTGAATCTTTACATTTTTCTCCCTATATCTGTAACCCCATCCTAACACAGACCGGGCCAAACTTATAAATTTATTAAGATTAGTCATAGTGTGATTTACTAGCCGATCCCCGCAGACGAACAACGAGTGGGTAATAGCAATCCTTTGTCAGAGCCCAGCAACAATAGACCCACTGTCACAATATTAAAAAAAATCTGTTCAAAGCGCAATTCTTACGCATTCACACACCAAAAAGAAAAATTTTTACGATGAAAAAAAAAAAGAAAAGGAAAAAAGGATACATTAAACAATTTAAAAAAAGATGGTTAATGAGCAAAGAAAGACGAGAAGAGAATGAGTTTTTAAGTTCTGTTTAAAGGAAATTGAGGGTTTGCTCCGGAGAGAAAGTGGGAGTTGATTCCAAACACACGGCCCAAAGGCAGGGAAAGAGCGGGATCCGGCAGAAACAAGGTTGGTTCGAGGGACTTGAAGAGTCAGAGGATCAGAAGCTGAGCGGTGGTTGCGTGATGGTGTGTAAAGATGGATGCTGTCTGAAAGGTAGGAGCACATCCGTTGATGCACTTGAGAAGGTTAACTTTGTAGAGTATTCCCCCCCCCCTCCCCTCGTGGGGATATCGGGGGATCTTTCAGTATTGAAGTTGAGTGCTTTAAACTTCCTTTTTATCTATCACTCTTTATATTTCGCTTTTCTTTTCTGTTGTCTACAGTATTCACTGTTTCAATGTGTCATTAACTTGTATTTTTTGCATCAATCCCTTTTCACTGTTTTCTGTGGCCTTCTTTAGGCCCCTTGCGTTTGCCGTGCAGGGCAACCGTGTCGGAGGAGAATGGAATACTGGAGGTTGAGATCACTGAAGGACTGCGGACCTTTAAACCAACATACCTCTTCGGCCCGGACACAAGCTTGTTTTTTCCAACCTAGTTAATAATAAATAATAATAATAATAACGGATTTTTATATAGCGGGTACTCCAGCCTATGACCAGACTCACCACGCTTTACATAGTCATTACATATAAGTACATGCACTCGATAAAACATCGCTTTCGCTACAATACACCAAAAGACAGAACAGTAAGGGTACAAATTATTTACACTTATGTACACAAATTACAATTTACAACTATGTACACAAATGACAGAAAAGACAAATAGAATAGCAAAATCATATTCACAGCTATTTATATGCCCGGTTAGGCCCAGGAGGAAAAAACAGTATAAATATGTACAGCCGTGTATACACTTACGGATCAGACAGAGACAAAGAGGAGAGAATGGCAGCGGGATACAGATCATTCTGAATAGTGAAGTTTGAAGAGGTGGGTTTTGAGGGCCTTTTTGAATGCTTGTGTTGATTGTATGTTGCGGATATGGGAGGGAAGGGAGTTCCACTGCTTAGGTGCGGAGTAAGCGAATGCACGTTGGCCGTATGTCTTAGTGCGGGTGACGGGAACCTTGAGTGTGCGAGTGTCGGCAGAAGATCTTAAAGTGCGTGAAGGGGAGTAGACAGACAGTAGATCAGCAAGGTAGGAGGGACAAGAATCTGTGAAGAAGTTGTGACAGAGAACAGAGAGTTTGTACTCTATGCGTGCTTGCACAGGAAGCCAGTGAAGGGAATGTAGTAGAGGTGTGATGTGATCGCGTTTCTTAGCTCGGAATACTAGTCTAGCTGCTGAGTTCTGAACCTTTTGTAGCTTATCAATGATGTGTTTTGGGGAGCCAGCGAGGAGAGAGTTGCAATAGTCAAGACGAGAAAGGACGAGAGCGCAGACTAGGGTTTTGGTGGCAGTGAGCGTAAGATAGTGGCGAAAGGAGCTGATTTGGCGTATGGCCGTGTATGCAGAGCGACAGATGTTGGAGATGTGGTTGTTGAGGGACAGGTCATCGGAGAGAATGTAGCCGAGATTTCTTGCTGAGGATGAGAACTGAATGTTTGTTGTCCCTACCGTAAGCGATGTTGGGAGAGGCGGGAGTGAGGAGGAGGTGTTGTGCTTGTGAATGAGGAGGGCTTCGGTTTTGTCGTCATTAAGCTTAAGCTTGTTGCGTGTCATCCATGACTTAATGTCTGTAATGCAGTTCTCCAAAGTCTGAACAGTGGAATTAATGAGAGAGG
The DNA here is from genome assembly GCA_036898135.1 of Oncomelania hupensis. Taxonomy (NCBI): domain Eukaryota; kingdom Metazoa; phylum Mollusca; class Gastropoda; order Littorinimorpha; family Pomatiopsidae; genus Oncomelania; species Oncomelania hupensis. The sequence continues at coordinate 112,119,702 of CM072512.1, forward strand.
GGGCTGTGGATTTATAAAGTTGTGTGTCGTCTGCAAATGACTGACTCTCAACAGCATGCTTTCTAAGCAGGAGAAGCAGTGGCTTGGTGTACAGAGTGAATAACACCGGCCCTAAAACGGAACCCTGAGGCACGCCGCACACCAAGTCTGCTGTGCTGGAGAAACAGCCATCGACAGTGACTGCTTGTGATCTGTCTGAAAGATATGAGTGGAACCAAGCCAGGACCGAGCCGGAGATTCCAAAGTAGTGTTGAATAGTGTTAAAGAGAATGTGGTGGTCGACTGTGTCAAAAGCGGCTGAGAGGTCTAGTAAGGTGAGAACGGAGACGTTACCATTATCTAAGGCCAGCAACAGATCGTTGGTTACCTTTAGGAGGGCTGTCTCAGTGCTGTGGAAGGGTCGGTAGGCAGACTGGTTGGGGCAAAGTAAAGCGTTATCATATAGGTAGGCAAACAGTTGTTTGAGAACAATTTTTTCTATGACTTTGGACAGGAAGGAGAGGTTTGAAACAGGTCTATAGTTCTTTAGATTATTTTTGTCTAAACTTGGCTTTTTAAGGAGGGGTTTGATGACAGCCGTTTTGAGCACAGACGGAACAACACCAGAGGACAGACTCTCGTTGATAATGTGGGTAATGGTCGGGAGTAGAGGGTCAAGATTCTCTATCAACATGGGGGTAGGAATGGGGTCAAGAGAGCAAGATGTTGGTTTTGAGCTTAAGATGACTTTCTTGACTTCTTGCTCTGTTACTGGTTGAAAAACTTCCATTTTTGCGGAAGTGAGGGAAGGTGAGAATGGGTTAATGATTGGGATCTCATGGCTGTCTAGAGCGTCCCTTATGTCAGCCACTTTCTGTGTGAAATAATTACAAAATACATCTGGTAGCTGACATGGTGGATGCGTGGATGGGAGTGATGTTGCATTGCTCTTACCCCTTAGCTGATTGCAAATGTTGAACAACTGTTTACAAGTTTCGCTGCTGCTAATTCTGTCGCTAAAGTACCGGGTTTTGGCAGTCTGGACTATTTTAGTGACCCGTTTTTTTGCAGCGGTGAAAATCTGCTTGCTGACTTCTAAACCCGATTTAAGCCACTTTTTCTCTGCTTTGCGTCGGTGTTTCTTCGCCTCGGAGAGCTCGTCCTTGATAGACTCGTACCAGGGTGCTGAGCGTGTTGCCTTGACCTTTTTCTGGGCCACGGGGGCGTGCCGATCAAGCACCGCATGAAGTGTACTATTCAGCTGATCCACAGTGGGGCAGAGTTCTGGGGTCACTTTAGCGGTAAGCTCTTGCATGAAAGCATCCCTATCCATGGTACGCAGGTTGCGAGCCTCCCTGAACATGGGGGGGAGGAGGGGGGGGGCTGCGACGTTTAGTTCGCACACGACACAGAAATGGTCAGATGTTAATTCCTGGGTGACTGAAGTTGATCTAACCACATTATCCTGAGGCCTATGCATAACCCAATCTATGATGTGACCACGGCTGTGGGTGGGTTCTGTGACTGACTGAGAAAGACTAAACTGATCTAAAAGTTCAATCATTTTTGCGGTGGAAGGTTGCTGGGGTTGGTCAAAGTGAAAGTTAATGTCTCCTAAAACTATGTATGTTCCTGACAGTGTGTTGCAATAATCGAGCAGGACTGGAAATTCTTGGTGAAAAATTGCATCAGTTAATTTATTCTTCTTGCTTGGAAAGGTGCGATATATGCATATGAAGTGAATGTTCTGCTGTGGGACGGACAAACTGAGGTGAACAACTTCAAAGGACGAGTGAGTGAATGCGAAGTCTGTGATGAAGCCAAGGTGACGGGACAGACTGTTTCTGTAAATGATAGCGAGGCCTCCACCACGATTTGAGCGAGGTAACGAACATACAGAATAGCCAGAAGGGGTTAAATCAGAGCATTTACCCTCGTCACCAGTCTGCCGAAACCAGGTTTCTTGTATGAACATGATGTCAGTCTGCGTGTCTGAGATGAATTCACGCAAAGCCGTACGTTTTTCGTTAGGACCCAATGACTGAGCGTTGAATGATGCAACACGTAAAGGGCTGTGGCTATCGAGGTGTGAAGATAGTGGTTGAGGGGAGAGGTTGATGTGAATGAGATTTTCTGTGTTACAGCGATGATTCTCAGGCCTAGTGGTACACTCATTGTGTGACGTAATATGTAGCGTGGGGTCAGTGTTGGAAAGCATAGGCGATCTGTTTGAAAGGACAACAGGGATAGACGAGATGTTTTGTTTACGTTTGCCTCCCCGACTAGTCCGTTTTCTGGGCAAATGACGGCCGATCGATAACTCTTTTAATCGGAACACAAGGTCGGGAGCAAGCTGTGAACATTTCGACTTCAATGACAATAGCTTATCGCGTGTGTAGCTTGTGGATGGAATTTCGGAACACAATGGCGGACTACGTGGGTGCGAGATCGCACAATGAACGAAGCGAAAAAACGATAGAGTAACCAAACGAACATAAAAAGAGAGGCAAAGCAACGCTACACTTACTTGAGGATCCATGAGACAACAATTACACAATACAAAACTCACAACAAGACACAGTAAACACCGCAAAATCACAAAATTCAGTAGAGCTCGGGTCGTACACAGCCTGTTAGCGTCAACCGGAAGTCTCAATTCGTCCAGTCCTAGTTCCAGTCATTCGCCCAAAAAGGCAATCACCGAAGTTGAACGAAGCTCTCCGATGTGTTACGAAATAATGCTTCAGTGGTGTTCCTAGAATTAGAGGGCAATAGGACAAAATGTCCTAAATCATAAAACTAATCGGACATCATGTCCTGACTACATAAAAGCAATAGGACATTCAGATTGTGAAGCGAACCGATTAATGGTGCTTCTTTTTTCTTCAAAAACGAGCTCAAAACAGACTGCCCTTTAGCAACACAAAGCTTTTTCTTCGGCGGCATTTTGAGCGTAGTAAGATCGTTGCAGAGGAAGTATGGTGTTGGTTATTTCCCTTTCAAAAGTGTCGAGAGTTGCGGCCCTTTTTGTTGTTCGACGGAATGTAGGCTACTAAAGAGTGATAATAGTCTAGCATTGTCCACTATTCAAACTCGTTTTAACGGCTTTGACACCCCAGTTTGTACAGATGTTTCTTGCAGTGACCGCTCTAGTCATAATACTATCGGACCATGACTGCTAATTTCGCAATAGAATCGGACATTTGATGGGACACAGGTGTTTGCATTCGGTCATTTTCCAAACGAATCGGACCATGACCGATGTCAGAGGCCTCGGGACATCATTGCTTGCATGACTACGACTAGCTGACATTAAAAATGATCGCTGCTGCTTCTAATTCTGTTCGATTTACACAGATTTAGCATTTCGCAACGGTATACTTTGTTAATATGAGCATAATATGAGGACAATTATTATCGACCATATTTAATAGTTGCGTTCCTTGATTTGAATTTTGTTAGTTCTCAGCAGTAAAGGCTAATAATAGCATTGCCCATTTCCTGCCTAGAACCAAGTAGACACTGTTATACAGTATACATAGGCTTAATCTACATTATTATATTATAAGTCAGTCTCCGCGCAGCGAAGAAGCTCACTAGCTGAATATAATTATTAGACCTGTATTGTTTGTTTTATACGTAAATAAATTTATAAACTATATCTATTCTAATTAATAATATTTAGGCCTATACTTTATAATATTCGAATCTTGAAATTTCCGGAGAAGGACGAGTAGGCTTTGCGAATTTTTTTTTTTTTTTATAACTCGAGATCAGAGTTAAATTAATAGTTAGTTATTCATTGCTTACAAGGTCCAGTGGACTGCAAGGAGTCGAATCAGAACCACAAAATCAAGACAACTCGAGATCAGAGTTAAATTAAAAGCTTATTAGTTATTCATTGCTTACAGAGTCCAGCGGACTGCAAAGAGCCGAATCAGGACCACAAAATCGAGACCACAACTTCGCAAGTAGTAGTAGTAGTAGTAGTAGTAGTAGTAGTAGTAGTAGTAGTAATAGTAGTAGTAGTAGTAGTAGAAGTAGTAGTAGTAGTATAGTTATTTAGTTAAATCTTTAATTTATTTATTTGTTTTGTTTGGGTGTTATTATTATTATTATTATTATTATTATTATTATTATTATTATTATTATTATTATTATTATTATTATTATTATTATTATTCCTACTTTAAAAAAAAAAGAAAGAATAGTGTGCTGCTGTGCGTGCTCAATGGTGTAAATATGGTCAGTGACGTTTTGTTCGTTTTTGCTGAAGTTGGGTGTAACCCGAAATATTCAGATGGTGTTACTGGTTATTTTTTCTTAAAGATTTACCAAAGTTTTCAGATGATTTATAGAAATTTCCGCCCGCCACGCAACATTTTTTTAATACCTGTTTCTCATTAAAATACATATAATTGAAATACATAAAACAAATGAAGGCCTCAACGACAGAACGATCAAAGTCACAAATTTGATTTTTTTGAGTTATTGCCCTTTCCTTGTAGCCCTGGGTTCATACTTTGTCTACCTGAAGTGACTAATGGAAAAACGATCTGAGTCCTGAGTTATGGGACTTTAAAATAACCACACTTTGACAGAACGATCAGAGTCCTATGTTTACACCGACAAAACGATCATTATTATTGTTTTTTTTTTTAGTTTCAATAATTCAACATAAACAGTAGTTTTTATTATTTTCCTCCCGCGCCCCCCTCCCCTACTATTCTTTGGTTTGGGTGGTACCTGCAATAAAGATGACACTCATGTAATAAATTTGATTGTAAAGCAATATTTTTAGTGTCTTTCGATTCTGTTGTGTTAGGTGTAAGTAGAAATCAATTAAGAAAACCTGTTATGACAATGAGTCTCTAGGACCTAAAATGTGGAATATTTTGGCTTGTATTGGAGCTATGCAACAGCAAAACGATCAAAGTCCGAACAGCGGTTCCCCTCTTAGAGTAGCAATATCAAATATATAAATCAGTATTTTCACATAAAATTTAGAATTGCTATATTGAGAAATAAATGTTTTCTTAAATAAAATGATTTTTGGGGTGATTTTAATTCATTGTACTACATGGTGGTGTTTTAAATCTTAAAAATCGATTTTCTCAAAACAGGAAATGTGTGACTCTGATCGTTCTTCCGTTGAGGCCTTCAAATGTACTGTATCAGTTAAAAAGAATAATATTAGTTAAATAAATAATTGCTTTGGTGCTTGCAATAAAAATGTCACTGTTTTTTGAAACCATTATAAACTTGCTTTGCCTTGTTGTGCTGAAGGGACATCAACGTATCCATAGCGCTTTGAAGTTTTGTCATGGTTTTATTGTTGATATAGATGTGAAATCGTTGTATGTGTGCTTTATGTGTTATGTATTACTTTTACTCCTTATTACTAATTGTGTCAGTATATTATTCATCATAAAATAATAATAATAATACTAACTGAAGTCTTTTCTTTTGTCTTTGTAAACTCCTAAATACGTACGTAGTATAGTATGTAATTGAGGCCTACGAAAGACGAGAATTCCCAGCCTGTGGTTTCACGTAGTCCTGCCAGCATTCGTTCGTAAAACATCGGATAGCTTCGCTCGACTCGGAGTGCTTCGTTCGACTTCGGTAATTGCCTTTTTCGGGAAAGTGACTGGAACTAGGTTGGAAAAAACAAGTTCGCGGCCCGGACTTCTTGTTGCCCAACGTCAGTGAAGCGGCTGGTCGTGTACTGCCCTAGCTCTGCTAGAAGTCTGCGCTTCATGGGTCAAACATGAGCAAGACCGTAGTGGCAGTGCGGAAATGTTTGAGTGTATATCCCCCCCCCCCCCCCCCCCCCCTGTAACACTGGTGCGTTTCCTTGCTGGATTTTACCACTTAAACGCATCTTCTTGTTGGACTCCGTGGTGGGTGGGACGCAGAAGGGACGAATAAACAATAAACAATGTAAAACATGGCATCCACCCAAAAAACGACTACACGAGGACGGAACGGATACGGACACGGACAGAGATATTAAAACTATAAAGAAGGCATGTGACGCTAAAGTTGATGGGGCATGACCCTGTTTCTTTGTTGTGGAGGAGGCAGATCCAGCTATGCCACTTGGTAAGCTGTCCTCGTTTACCATACACAAAGGTTTCCAGGTCATCTCGACTGTGGGGTATAAGGATGTGAAGAAACTGCGGTCTGGGTATCTGGTGGAGCGCTCGACCAGAAGGGTGTCGGATTGTCTTTTGAAGAGGAATTTGACCGTCTTTATCGATAGGCTAATAAACGTTTCTGTGCACGGACGATTGAATTTCTCCAAGGGAGTCATCCGATGCCAAGACCTGTCAGACATGCCGGAAACAGAAATCCGCGGCGAGTTCTCCAGCCAGAGGGTCACAGCAGAGCGGAGGGTGTTTGTCACCAAGGGACTCAAGCGTACGCCTACAAACACACTTTTGTTTTAACTTCTGTCTTGGCCAAGTTGCCGGAGTCACCCAAGGTGGGAAGTATACAGAGTGAAAAGAACTGGGCCAAGAACAGAGCCTTGAGGAACACCACAGGTAAGTATGACTGGAGAAGAATTGGCACTGTTCACGGAGACTTTCTGAAACCTGTCAGAAAGATGCGAAGAGAACCAGTTGAGTGAAGAGCCATAATTCCCCAAAAGTGTTTTCAAGACGTTGGAGGAGGATAGTGTGGTCGATGGCATCAAAGGCAGCAGAGAGATCAAGGAGTGAGAAGGGAAAGTGTCCCAGAGTAAGTGGCAAGCAAGAGGTCATTTAAAATATCGGCGAGGAGCAGTTTCAGTGGAATGGTAGACAGACTGAAATGAGCAGAGAAGGCTTTTGGAAAAAAGATGTTCATTTAACTGTTTCAGGACGATCTTTTCAAGGACTTTTAGTATAATAGGTTGTGACTTCAAACTTCGGCTGAACAATAACTAAGACTCTTTTTTTTAATAAAGAAATTAAAATACAAAAAAGATGGGAGAAAAAAGGAGAGAAAAGGGCAAACTAACGGCTGTCATATTTTGACGTTTAGTGGCCAATAAAAATCGGCTGTAGCAATACGCAATGGTACATAATTATTATTAAGCTAATTGTATCATATAATATAATAATCAGGAAACCCCTCCTCATGAAGAGCTTAACACGCCCTTGAATACCTATTAATCTCTCTCTCTCTCTCTCTCTCTCTCTCTCTCTCTCTCTCTCTCTCTCTCTCTCTCTCTCTCTCTCTCTCTGAAGTAATTCCTAAAGTGTGTACTTTCATGCTACTGTCAGGAACAAGTAAAAGCTTTCTTTTGAAAGTGTAGTGACTTTGTTCATATACCATCGCCACCTCCACCCATTGTAAACACATACTGACTGACCTTGAGTACTCTCTGGAAAGAAGTCACCAGTGTTTGCTGTAGGGGCAGACTCAGTATTACAAATCAATGAGCGTCTTCGTTTGATAGTCATGGCTGCAACGTTGCTTGTGCGTATAGATATATAGACTACAGGTTGAAAACGGCAAAGGTGGGTATTGCGGACCTAGTGCACGTGTCACACAAGTGCTGATCAGTTTCGGGAACAAGCGTTGTTGTTGCGGGAAGTCCCACTGTATGCGGGGCTCTGATGAAATCATACAGCGTGCAGGAAAGACGATTAACCTCTCGACCAAAACGAATCAACATTTTCCACCGAACCACCGTCAGCATAGACTCCGTGCGTTTTGTCCTTCTTGTCCTAGTATAGGCTAGTGGGTGGAGAAAAATGAAGTCAGAAAAGTGTGACGTCAGTAGGATAGATTTTTTTTTTTTGGTTGTTGTTGACCTCACATCCTGTTGAGTCTTATGATGGGGACAAGGGTTTTTTTTTGTCCTCGCTAGGTTTTACATCTCTTTCAGATTTTTGTCATGGCCTTTTTTTTCCCGAGTTCATTTTGACAGTGAAATAGTAAGCTTTTTAACTTGTGGTTTTTAGATCACAAATCAGTGTTGCTGGTTTTTGAACGTTATATAATTATCTAAGTGACTGAATCCCGACTACAGTTACCGAAATATTTTCTCCTCACTCAGCATTTGACCTAAAAAGCTGAACAAACTGAGAGATCCAGCAAATTATTCTTGTAGTTAACATATTTTTTAAAAGTAAATAATAATCATGACAGTAACGAGAAAAACCAAAATAGCGGCAAGAAATCGCTCTTCAAATGCCAGGAGAAAAAGCAGTACAAGTCCAAGCGATGACCTCAGCAACAAATTATCATGTACCTATGTCGCTGCTAACAAAAAAGTCCATGCCAAAAGAATCAAGGAGGGTGATAACCTATATCCACTCAAAGGAGTAAACGAAATGCGCAGATCTAGCGCCATCCAAGAGAGTCTGTACATTGATAAGTATGACCTCATCAGTCCGTGGAAATTGGTGGCGGACACGATCAAGAAGATGGACATGACTAACATGGAGGAAGACTTCACCATGTGTTTGGAATTCATGCCTCGTGTAAGAAGAAATTTCTGTTAACTTTTATATCTTATTTTTATGTTTGTTTTTTAAAATTTCATTTATACATAGGCTATAGTATAGGTATAATACAACACGAGTGTGTGTGCTATCTGTTTGGTCAGTTAAAGAATGTTGACTTCCTATAAATATATAACATACAATAATACACTTGATTTCAAATTAGTTATCCACTCAATTCGGTACACAGACCTTTCTCAGGACATTTAGCTGTGTGCTCTACAACGTTTCCATTGCTTATTACACACTATTGATAACAATAACTAAACAAACGTCACTCGTACACGACAACGACAACAACTTGAACAAGAACCAGGACACCAAAATAATAATAATAATAATAATAATAATAATAATAATAATAATAATAATAATAATAATAATATCCTTGGAAAGCACCGGCCAAAGAAGAAGCTGTGGATCACACCTGAACTTTTGGACCTGTATGATATACGAAGAGAGATGAAAAAGAAAAAGAACACTTCACAGGGAGCTGATGCCTACCGAAAAATCAACAATGAAATCCGAAAAGGCATGCGCACAGAACTGGATAGAAGATCAATGCCAGGAAATAGAGAACAGTCTGAACAAGAACAACAGCAAGAAGGCTTACCAGACTGTAAAGCGGCTGATAAGTGTTAAATAGCCCAAGGTCTCCACGATCCAAAGTAAGTCTGTCATATGCCTTACAGAAGAACAAGAAGTCTTGGGCAGATGGACAGAGTACTGCTCTGATCTTTACAACCACAAACCAAACGTAGACCCATCAGTTCTAGCATGTCCAGAGAACAGAGAAGAAGAAGAAATCTTCCCTTTTCTCAGAGAAGAAGATGAGGCAGCAGTGCAAACCGCTGAAGAAGGGGAAGTCAGCGGGAGTGGACAACATACCCGCGGAACTGCTTCAAGCAGGAGGAGAAGCGATGATCGACGCACTCACCATTATCTGTAACAAGATCTGGTATAGTGGGGAGTGGCCTTTACCATGGACCCAGTCGCTTGTCATCACTCTTCCCAAAAAAGGTAATCTTCAGGAATGTGAAAATTACCGCACCATCAGCCTCATCAGCCATCCCAGCAAGGTCCTCCAGAAAATAATGCTCAACAGGTTGAAACCACAAGCTGAACAAATCATAGCTGAAAAGCAAGCAGGATTTAGGGCAGGGCGAAGTACCACTGAACAGATTTTCAACCTCAGAATAATCTGTGAGAAATACCTACAGCACCAACAACATCTATTTCATGTGTTCGTAGACTTCAAAAAGGCGTTAGACCGAGTCTGGCATGCAGCTCTGTGGGCAACCATGAGAGTGTACAACATCAGCCCTAAAATTATTGAAGTCATCAAAAGCCTGTATGACAAGGCTACCAGTGCAGTCCTCCACAACAGCGCCATCGGAAACTGGTTCAGAACAACAATGGGTGTGCGTCAGTGATGCCTACTCTCTCCAACACTTTTCAACATCTTCTTAGAGCGCATCATTTCAGATGCCCATGCAGACCACGAAGGCACAGTCAGCATTGGGGGAAGAGCAATCTCCAACCTCCGTTTTGCGGATGACATTGATGGATTGGCTGGAGAGGAACAAGAACTTTAACAGCTGGTACAGAGGCGTGACACCACCTCCAGAGCCAATGGAATGGAAACAAGTGCAGACAAGACCAAAATGATGACCAACTACATAAATGGCATCTACATGGACATCAAAGTCCAAGGCCAATCTCTCAACACAGTGCATAGCTTCAAATATTTAGGAGCCTGTTACACTCGTTCGATGATGGTGTTTTTCTATCAGTATTTGATTCAGCCCCGAAATTTACTTAATTTCTTTCAACAACGTTGAGACGCAATGAACAAACAAAGTCCAAAATCAAAAAAAATTTTCAGTATGTCTGGATACTGTCAATGTTCACAGTTCATTCACATAGAGTCAATGTTCTTTCATTCGCAAGGAAACGACGCCCTCGTCAGTTGCGGTTGTCATCGGCCCAGGGTCAAAGACGATGATCACGTGGGCTTTCCTTGAGTCAGTGCATCCTCCGTTGATCGGCCCAGGGTCAAAGACGATGATCACGTGGGCTTTCCTGGAGTCAGTGCATCCTCCGTTGTCTGCTTCTTCCATCGAACGTCCGATGAAGTCGACGTTGTCAGCTCCCAGAATGCACTTGCTGGGTCTCACGGTCAGGTTGGTTTCTGTGAGTCGGTGAAACAGCTCCCTCAAGGTCTGCAGATGCTCCCTCCAGGTCTGGGTGTGGACTAGCAGGTCGTCCCAGTAACACACGACGTTGTCCATCCCTTTGAGCATCTCCCTCATTCCTCTTTTCAGGGTAGCTCCGCTGTTGACCATGCCAAAGGGCATCCTTAGGCATTCGTACGTCCCATCAGGAGTTATGAAAGCAGTCTTTGGTATGTCCTGTTGACGCACGGGGACTTGCCAATAACCCTTGCTGAGGTCAATCTTCGAGAATATTTTACTCCCCGATAGTTGGCGAAAGAGGTCTGCTGCAGTAGGCATCGGCTCGGGGTCGAAGACGGTGATCTTATTAACTTCCTGTAGTCGATGCATACTCTGTTGCTCCCGTCCTTCTTCTTCATGACCACGACAGGGGACGCGTAGGGGGAACTGGACTCCCTGATGATGCCCATCTTCAGCATCTCATCGATATCTTTCTTCAAGGATTCACGGGCCTTGAAAGGGATCGGGAAGGGTTTGGATCGAACAGGGATATTTGAAGTGAGGTGGACTTCATGTTCGACCAAAGCTGTAGAGCCTGGGACGTCACTGAAGTTTTGGGGAAACTCGCCCATAAGGTCCTTGAGCTCCATCTTTTGACCTTCCGTCAAGCTTGGTTCTAGCTTAACATCATCGATGCCTTCTTTGCTGTGGAAGTCTCCAAGTTCCAACAGTTCCTCGCTGTTGAAGCTGTCGTCGATCTCAGCTGCTGTTGCTACGTGTACAGCCTCTGATCGACCGACCTTTCAAGAGGGTGGCCTTAGACTTAATCGGCGAAATAAGACCTCCGAGTGAAGAAGGTCATCGATGGGTACTGACTTTAGTGGACTATGCGACTCGGTACCCAGAAGCAGTGCCACTAAAGAGGATTGACACTGAAACTGTAGCAGAGGCACTGGTGGACATGTTCAGCAGACTTGGAGTGCCTGAAGAGATTCTGACAGACCTCGGGACGCAGTTCGTTTCTGACTGCATGAAGGAGGTCAACAGACTACTGAGCATCCGGCATTTAACTACGACGCCTTACCATCCGATGTGCAACGGGCTCGTCGAGAAATTCAGTGCTACGCTGAAGTCCACCCTGAAGAAACTGTGCAGCGAGCAGCCCAGACAATGGCATCGCTACATCAACGCCCTACTTTTCGCCTACAGAGAAGTACCGCAGGAGTCCACCGGCTTCTCTCCGTTCGAGCTGCTGTACGGAAGAACCATCCGAGGGCCGATGCACATCCTGAAAGAACTGTGGACGAAAGAAGTAGAGACCCCAGAGGTGAAGAACAGCTACCAGTACGTGTTTGAGCTACGGGAGAAGCTGGAGCAGACTCTCGAGATAGCCAGAGAAAACCTGAATAAGTCCCAAGACTGTGGAAAGCACTACTACGATCGTAGGGCTGTAAACAGGAAGTTCAAACCTGGCAACAAAGTGCTGGTGCTGCTACCTACTGATCATAATAAGTTGCTGATGCAGTGGAAAGGCCCGTACGAAGTGGAGACCGTGGTGGGGATCAACGACTATAAGGTGAAGGTCGGCCAGCATTCCAAGATATACCACGCCAACCTCCTTGAGCTGTACGTGCTTAGTGTCATCATGTAGTGTGTCTTGGGCAAAAAAGACCTGGCGGTGCCCAATCATCTCCAGGCTGTTGGCCACAGCCGAAATCCACGAATACAGTGTGGCTCGCCTTGGCCCTGAGCACGTGGTCGTTGATCCTGTAGTAACGTGATGTTCCTCCGCCCTAACCGGTGACTTCTGTGTAGAAGACTTTCGCCCAGTGATGCCGTGCTAACATCACCCCTGTTAGTCGCCACTTACGACACCCCGGGAAACGTTGGGTCTATTCTATTTAATGCCCGAACCTACAGGGCATTTCAGGCCACAATTGGAGGGAAATTTGCACCACTGCTCATTTTGGGGGCTGGCGAAGTAGATGTCAACACCATGACCACCACCTTCAACTCAGCTGTGACAGATGCCGCCACTGAGATCCTTGGCAAGCACCGACCAAAGAAGAAGGCGTGGATCACACCTGAACTTTTGGATCTGTGTGATAAATGAAGAGAGATAAAAAAGAAAAAGAACACCTAACAGGGAGCTGATGTCTACCGAAAAATCAATAATGAAATCCGAAAAGGCATGCGCTCAGCAAAGGAGAACTGGATAGAAGATTGTCAAAGCCCCCCCTTACGGTCCTTCGTTTCTCTTACCATAAAGGGGAACTCTGAGCAGTGTATGCAACCATACGTGAACAACGGATGAATAGATAGAGACAAGTATTACGTTGGCAAAATAAAACAACAATTTATTCACATAAACATAACATGGAGTCGTAATTGAATAACTAAAATTTATAAAGGTGATAAAATCAAACGACAGAATGAAATGTTCTTTGTTTTAAATAAATTAAATGGTTCTACACAGTATTCTCGTTCAGTCTCTTTGTTTTCCTTTTCTACTGTTCACTCATTGTTCGCACACAACCTATGCACTGTTTACAAATTTGTTGCTACTACTGTTATAACGATTTCAGTTCACAAGTCCCGTTTTACAAATACATATCACACTCCTGCGATCAAACCTTTGCAATACGAAATTGCATAATAACAAAAACGTCCCGAAGACCCTAGAGCATGAACTCGCTCAACGCAGGAGTGAAATGTATATATGTCCCGGGAACACAGTAGGCAAATAAACTAAAAATTGTCAATGCACTAGATGTAATCGATAAGTGCATACACCTCGAATGTCACTGGGACTGTAGCTGCTACGATTAGATGCATCCGCCGTGGTCATCCAATATTTCAAAGTCTGTGGTGAAGAAGCGAAGGCAAAAGGTTCACTGGCAAAAAGTCTATTATAATACAATCGGTGAAAAGTGATGGTAAACCCAAAAACAAAGTCGAAGTTAAAGTTGAAGTTGAAGGTAAAATCGAAGTCGAAGATGAAACCAAAGGCAAAAAGCGAAAGGTACACTGCAACATAACCCATACAAAATCTTCTAAGAATTTGAGTAACAATTTATACATGCTTCCTGATGCAATTGAAAACTCAACCATTTTCCTTAATAATAATAATCGCTAACTCTTGTATTGTAACAATCACAAATGTAAATCTAACGCATGTATGAATGAATGACTGCAACCTTGAATGTGTTGTATGCTTGGAAGAATAATGATTGTGATAAATATGGTATCACTTATTCGAGTATAATACTTCCCCATAATATTTTAGCCCCACAACATAATGATAACCAACAATGACACGACAAAATACGGACCACAGAAATAAATGACAACAAAGAGACACCCGACTAGCCAGTGAAAACACCCAAGTCCACACTTACTCAACTACCCGTGGATACGGTGATGCGGCTAAGGTCGGATACGTCTCTTCATCCGCAGCATTCCTTTTGGTACAGGTAGGTCAACGGTCAGGTCTACTAGTCGTCTCGATCTTCATTGACTAAAACAAACAGTCGAACTTGCACCAGTTTCAAGGTCGAACTCTTTCTCCCTCATCGTTCTCAAACGACTTCTGGTGAAAACTCAAGTTCTTGTCGTAGGGCACCGCTACGTGAGGATATCACGTACGTATTTCCTTAAGCGTACAGTTGACGGATAAAGGATTAGCAGGGACGAAAAACGATTCAACACACTGCTCCTAGATTCACTGTTCCTGGGACCTCCATGTAACGACCAAATACCTGTCTTCTTTCTCTTTCGTCATTTCCTCTTTTCTACGACAATAAGTTACGTCACACTTTTCATTTACTTTTGTCCCGGCTTATTCAAAGGCACACAAAACGATGATTCATAGGCACTTGCGAGAAGACCACCTATCTACAAACAACAATATAAAGTTTAAACTGAGTGTGGGTCGTGACATACCCCCCCCTCAAGACAAAACCTTGGTTTTGTTCAAACTCAAAGTTCACGACTTACACGTTTCTGCTCAAAAAGTCTGCAGTGACGTTTTCCTTTCCAGGAATACTTTCAATAACCAGTGGAAACGACTGCATCAACAGCGCCCATCTCATCAACCTGCTGCTGGTAGTTTTCGATTTCTGAAGGTATTTCAGCGGTTGGTGATCAGTTTGTACGATGACTGTCCGATCGTACACATATTGCTGAAATCGTTGAAGTCCCCAAATCAACGCTAAACATTCCTTCTCAATCGTTGAGTAGTTCTTTTCTGCGGCAACTAACTTCCGGCTGACACAAGCCACTGGTTGGAGTCCGTGACCCTGATCTTGGCATAGTACTGCTCCAATACCTGTGTCTGACGCGTCTGTTTGCAAAACAAACGGTTTTTCGCCATCTGGCAGACAACATACAGGACTAGAGCACAACCTTTCTTTCAAAGTGTTGAAAGCTCTTTCGCATGCTTCCGTCCATGCGACTGGTCCTGTTTTTCCTCCCTTCGTCAGATCGGATAGAGGTGCGGCTATGGCTGCAAAGTTTGGTACAAACCTCCTGTAGTAGCTCGCTAACCCCAAAAACGACCTCACTTGTTTCTTTGTAGTTGGTTGTGACGTTTCTCCGATGCGATCCATTTTCTGACGGTCTGGTTGAATCTTACCTCGCCCTACCATGTGTCCCAGATACTCCAAACTCTGAAATCCTAGGAAACATTTTGACGGTCTTGCAGCTAACTGCACTTCGCGGAGTCTCTGACACAACGCTCTTAGACATTCCAAATGCCTTTCTTTTGTTTGAGTAGCTATCATCAAATCATCCATGAAGTTGTCTATTTCAGGCATGTGAAGGGGTGCCAATAACTTCCGCATCATTCGGGAAAATATAGCTCCGGCAGTCTTCAATCCAAAAGGCATCACGCACCACTGGAACTGACCTTCAGGAGTGGTGAACGCTGTCTTTTCTTTGTCCTCTTTTTTCATTGGGATTTGCCAATACCCTTTTGACAAATCTATTTTGCTCAGGTATTTCGCTTTTGCGAGCTTCGCGAACAAAAAATCGATATCAGGTAGAGGCTCAGCGTCGAAGACGATGTTACGATTCATTTTGCGAAAATCAACGCAAAATCGTATTTGTCCATCTTTTTTTTTCACTAGCACAATCGGTGAGCTATACGGTGACGTTGCTCTCTCAATGACCCGTAATTTCATCATCGTTTCTACTTCATCCTTCACCACCTGCATTTGCGAATGAGGTAAAGGGTATTGTCTTGTACGGACTGGCTCTTCATTGATCATCTTTATCTCGCACGTATCCAAGGTGCATCGTAAAGGGAAATCAGTGAAAATGTCTGCATAGTCTGACACTATGTTTAGGATGTCCTCATGAATTTCTGGACATTCTGGGTCAACGTGTACATCTTTCGGACCCTCGGTCGCCACTAACGGACACGTTGGAATGTCGTTGCCCACTTGTTCTTCTTTCCATTGATCGTCTTCTGTCACTACTGCATCGACTGTCACTCTTTCTCTGCATTCTTTCAGCAGATTGACGTGGAAGAGTTTAGTTTTCCGTCCTACTGATATGCGATAATCGCATTCGCCAACTTTTTCTATGACTTCATAGGGTCCTTGCCAAGCCATTTGGAGTTTATTATGTTTAGTGGGTAGCAACAGCAACACTCTGTCGCCTGCTTTGAAGACCCTGGGTTTCGCTTTTCGGTCAAAGTAGTGTTTCTGGCGCTCTGCAACACCTTTCATATGTTCTTTTGCTATCTGGCACGTCTCCTCGATGCGATTGCGTAGATCGACTACGTATTCACTGCTTACTTTCACTTCTTCAGCAGCAATCTCCTTCGACCATAGCTCTCTCAACACGGCCATCGGTCCTCTGACTGTTTTTTCCGTATAGTAGCTCAAACGGTGAAAATCCAGTAGCCTCTTGAGGTACCTCTCGGTAGGCGAAAAGAAGAGCTGGTATGTACCGGTCCCACATCCGTGGCTGTTCAGTAGTCAGTTTTCTCAGCATGGTCATCAGAGTGCCGTTAAACCGCTCAACCAGCCCGTTACACTGAGGGTGGTAGGGTGTGGTGGCTTTTCCATGGATGGCCAACAATCTGTTCATTTCATCCATGACTGCTGACATGAACTGCGTCCCCCTGTCGGTTAGTATTTCACGAGGGATGCCTACCCTCGACCATATGGTCCACAGAGCCTCTGCTACTTTTTCAGTGTCAATTCTTTTCAACGGAACTGCTTCTGGGTATCGTGTAGCGTAGTCGACAACTACCAAAATGTATTGGTTACCTTGTTCCGACTTTGGTGTCACTCTCTGGCATTCAATGCATGATGCACAGTACCTGCGAACATCTGCGCACATACCTGGCCAGAAAAACGTATTCCATATACGTTCGCGAGTTCGTTTTCCTCCTAGGTGTCCTGCCATGGGAGGATCATGAGCTAGCCTCATGACTTCTTTTCGTAGTTTCTTGGGAACTACTAGCTGCGATGTCTCCACTCCTCGCAACTGATGCAACCTGTATAGTAACCCTTTCTTTCGCGTGAATTTTACTGTAGCATTTCCTGACTTCAGTTCGCTCTGGGCATCAGCCAACGCTCGAACTTTTTTAAGACTATCGTCTTCTTCTTGCAATGCAGCCAACTCTGTCGGTGTGACTTCCACTCCTAGAGTTTTCGATACCTGCAAAGGTACTGTCGCTCGTTTTTCACGTTCTATTTGTCCTCTTGTTTCGACTGCTGCTGCCACGGCACATTCACTACCATCAATGGTAACTGGGCTTCGGTAACCAGATGAAAATGTAATCCAGTTACCCAGAAGAATGTCAGGTCCCATGTGGTCAAGGACGAACAGTTCAACAGTCCCTGTCACAAAGCCTGATTCAAGTTTCACCCATGCTGTAGGGTACTTTCCTGTTTTTGTCTGGTCTGCTAAGTACACTTCAACACTCCTCCCTGTGTAATCTTCAGGTTTGACCCATTTTGAAGCAACTGCTCCCATCTCTGCTCCAGTATCACGCATGATGCGTACTGTATTTTCGTTGATCCGACCCTCACTCCACGGGTTATAGGGTTTAATAGATCGGACGTCTATTGGCGGAGTATAGATCGGTAGGGTGTTGGTCGCAATTGTAACCTGACTGACTGCATGCGTTTTCATGCATTGCCTGGCGAAGTGCCCCTTACCCCCACACTTATAGCACTTGTCTGAATTCCTCCTGTCTCTTTCATTTCTACCGACAACTGGTCTCCTAATAGGTTCCCTCAATCTCGTTTGTGACTCGTTCGGTCTACGCTCGGGTTGACTGCTCGGTGTTCGTGGACTCGCTCTTTGGAAAACAGGTCCTCGGGATACGGCTCGTTTTACGTCCAAATGCAGTTGAGCATATTCGGCTGCTTGTGCGGCGTCTGTCGGCAATCGTTCACGCACGAACATCTCGAGCTCAGGATTCATTACTGAATATATCTGTTCAGCCAAAAACATGTCTAACACAGACTTCGCGTCATCTATGTCTTTGTCTGCCAAGGAAAACCATCTTTCTACAGATGTCTGCAACCGGATGAGAAATTGCGGAAAAGTTTCATTTTGTTCTTTCTTGGTCTCTCGGAACTGTCGGCGATACCATTCCGCATCGCGGCGAAAACGACGTAACAGCGCGTTGCGTACTTCTTCAAAATCTTGAGCCTGTTCGGGTGTCAGACGCAAATACGTATCGCGCGCTTCTCCTGACAATAGTGGAGACAACCTTGCTGCCCAGCAATCTCTATTCCATCCTTGTGATTCAGCTATGAGTTCAAAATGACGCAGATAAGCTTCGATGTCTTCTCTACCATCGAAAGGGTGAATTTTCAGTCGGTAACCATCATGATGTTCTCTACGAGTTGAACGGTCGGCGAAAACTTCGCGTTCTTCTCTGATCACCTCCATCTGCATTTTCATCCGTTCTTTCTCTGCCTCCATTCTGATTTCTAATGATCTTCGTTCTTCTTCTTTGTCTTCCTCGCGTCGGCGACGTTCTTCTTCTTTCTCTTCCTCTCGTCGGCGACGTTCTTCTTCCATTTTCCTCTCCATCAGACGTCTGTCTTCTTCTTTTTCCTCTTCTCGTCGGCGACGTTCTTCTTCCATTTTTCTCTCCATTAGACGTCTGTCTTCCTTTTCTTCTTCTCGTCGGCGACGTTCTTCTTCTTTTTCTTCTTCGCGTCGGCGACGTTCTTCTTCTTTTTCCTCTTCGCATCGGCGACGTTCTTCTTCTTTTTCCTCTTCGCGTCGGCGACGTTTTTCTTCTTTTTCCTCTTCGCGTCGGCGACGTTCTTCTTCTTTTTCCTTTCGCTCTTCTTCCATTTTCCTCTCCATTAGACGTCTGTCTTCTTCTATTTTTCTTTCCATTAGCCGTCTGTCTTCTTCGCGCTCTCTTCGCTCTTCTTCTTTTTGGATGCCATCCACGACAAATCTCGCTAGCGCCTCTTCTCGCAGGCCTAGGCTCATACCTAATTCTCTATACTTCACGGATACGTCAATCACTTCGGACGTCTCTTGGTTCCTTGACGGTTCTACGGCTACCGCCATGCGAGGGAAACCTAAGACAGACGTACTCAGAGTCTCTTCTCTCGTCAAACTGGACATAGTCGCTTCTCCCGATGCTCCCAGTACAATATCGGCTGAGTCGCTGCTAGGGGTGATCGATGTCCCTTCCCCACCAATCGTTTTCTTGGCTCCAGCACGTTTTGTACCTTTCCGGGTGGCGGACATTTTGCTAGCCGACCACCTTTTCTTGTATAATTGGTAAACAACAAATCTATTTACCAACTATATATCTCAGAGTTCAAATAACTCAACAGTTATACCACGGTTTGGCTCAGATGACACTAAGTTGTATTATAGTAAAGTGTGGGC
This sequence comes from Oncomelania hupensis, assembly GCA_036898135.1. Lineage (NCBI taxonomy): Eukaryota > Metazoa > Mollusca > Gastropoda > Littorinimorpha > Pomatiopsidae > Oncomelania > Oncomelania hupensis. The sequence continues at coordinate 112,139,233 of CM072512.1, forward strand.
TTGGTTGCTTACCTTATTACTGTCGGGTGCTCTAAGTGCGCCCACGCGATTCAAAACGCTCCAGCACCCGCCAACCACCCACGTCACTTACTCTGATTGTATGGTATAACACAACAATGTCAACGTAATTCTATCTCCTCCATTCATCCGTTCGATCCCACCGCTGCCACCAAATATGTCAAAGCCCCCCCTTACGGTCCTTCGTTTCTCTTACCATAAAGGGGAACTCTGAGCAGTGTATGCAACCATACGTGAACAACGGATGAATAGATAGAGACAAGTATTACGTTGGCAAAATAAAACAACAATTTATTCACATAAACATAACATGGAGTCGTAATTGAATAACTAAAATTTATAAAGGTGATAAAATCAAACGACAGAATGAAATGTTCTTTGTTTTAAATAAATTAAATGGTTCTACACAGTATTCTCGTTCAGTCTCTTTGTTTTCCTTTTCTACTGTTCACTCATTGTTCGCACACAACCTATGCACTGTTTACAAATTTGTTGCTACTACTGTTATAACGATTTCAGTTCACAAGTCCCGTTTTACAAATACATATCACACTCCTGCGATCAAACCTTTGCAATACGAAATTGCATAATAACAAAAACGTCCCGAAGACCCTAGAGCATGAACTCGCTCAACGCAGGAGTGAAATGTATATATGTCCCGGGAACACAGTAGGCAAATAAACTAAAAATTGTCAATGCACTAGATGTAATCGATAAGTGCATACACCTCGAATGTCACTGGGACTGTAGCTGCTACGATTAGATGCATCCGCCGTGGTCATCCAATATTTCAAAGTCTGTGGTGAAGAAGCGAAGGCAAAAGGTTCACTGGCAAAAAGTCTATTATAATACAATCGGTGAAAAGTGATGGTAAACCCAAAAACAAAGTCGAAGTTAAAGTTGAAGTTGAAGGTAAAATCGAAGTCGAAGATGAAACCAAAGGCAAAAAGCGAAAGGTACACTGCAACATAACCCATACAAAATCTTCTAAGAATTTGAGTAACAATTTATACATGCTTCCTGATGCAATTGAAAACTCAACCATTTTCCTTAATAATAATAATCGCTAACTCTTGTATTGTAACAATCACAAATGTAAATCTAACGCATGTATGAATGAATGACTGCAACCTTGAATGTGTTGTATGCTTGGAAGAATAATGATTGTGATAAATATGGTATCACTTATTCGAGTATAATACTTCCCCATAATATTTTAGCCCCACAACATAATGATAACCAACAATGACACGACAAAATACGGACCACAGAAATAAATGACAACAAAGAGACACCCGACTAGCCAGTGAAAACACCCAAGTCCACACTTACTCAACTACCCGTGGATACGGTGATGCGGCTAAGGTCGGATACGTCTCTTCATCCGCAGCATTCCTTTTGGTACAGGTAGGTCAACGGTCAGGTCTACTAGTCGTCTCGATCTTCATTGACTAAAACAAACAGTCGAACTTGCACCAGTTTCAAGGTCGAACTCTTTCTCCCTCATCGTTCTCAAACGACTTCTGGTGAAAACTCAAGTTCTTGTCGTAGGGCACCGCTACGTGAGGATATCACGTACGTATTTCCTTAAGCGTACAGTTGACGGATAAAGGATTAGCAGGGACGAAAAACGATTCAACACACTGCTCCTAGATTCACTGTTCCTGGGACCTCCATGTAACGACCAAATACCTGTCTTCTTTCTCTTTCGTCATTTCCTCTTTTCTACGACAATAAGTTACGTCACACTTTTCATTTACTTTTGTCCCGGCTTATTCAAAGGCACACAAAACGATGATTCATAGGCACTTGCGAGAAGACCACCTATCTACAAACAACAATATAAAGTTTAAACTGAGTGTGGGTCGTGACATAGATCAATGCCAGGAAATAGAGAACAATCTGAACAAGAACAACAGCAAGAAGGCCTACCAGACTGTGAAGCGGCTGACAAGTGTCAAACAGACCAAAGTCTCCACGATCCAAAGCAAGTCTGGCATATGCTTTACAGAAGAACAAGACGTCTTGGACAGATAGACAGAGTACTGCTCTGACCTTTACAACCATACACCAAATGGAGACCCATCAGTTCCAGCATGTCCCGAGAACAGAGAAGAAGAAGAAATCCTCCCAATTCTCCGGGAAGAAGTTGAGGCAGCAGTGCAATCGCTCAAGAAAGATAAGTCAGCGGGAGTGGACAACATACCCGCGGAACTGCTACATGCAGTAGGAGAAGCGATGATTAATGCCTTCAACATTATCTGTAACAAGATCTGGCTGAGTGGGGAGTGGCCTATACCATGGACCCAGTCGCTTGTCATCACTCTTCCCAAAAAAGGTAACCTTCAGGAGTGTGAAAATTACCGCACCATCAGCCTCATCAGCCATCCCAGCAAGGTCCTCCTGAAAATAATACTCAACAGTTTGAAACCCCAAGCTGAACAAATCATAGCTGAAGAACAAGCAGGCTTCAGGGCAGGGCCAAGTAACACTGAACAGATTTTCAACCTCAGAATAATCTGTGAGAAATACCTACAGCACCAGCAACATCTATATCATGTGTTCATAGACTTCAAGAAGGCGTTTGACCGAGTCTGGCATGCAGCTCTATGGGCAACCATGAGAGTGTACAACATCAGCCCTAAAATTATTGGTCATCAAAAGCCTGTATGACAAGGCTACCAGTGCAGTCCTCCACGACAGCGCCATCGGGAACTGGTTCAGAACAACAATCGGTGTGCGTCAAGGATGCCTACTCTCTCCAATACTCTTCAAAATCTTCATAGAGCGCATCATGTCAGATGTTCTTGCAGATCATGAAGGCACAGTCAGCATAGGGGGTGGAACAATCTCCAATCTTCGTTTTGCGGATGACATTGATGGATTGGCTGGAGAGGAACAAGAACTTGAACAGCTGGTACAGAGGCTTGACACCACCTCCAGAGCTTATGGAATGGAAATAAGTGCAGAGAAGACCAAAATGATGACCAACAACACGGACATCAAAGTCCAAGGCCAATACCTCAACACAGTGCATAGCTTCAAATATTTAAGAGCCATTGTATCAGACAATGGGTCCCGACGGGAAGTCTTCTCCAGGATCGCACAAACAACTGCTGCCCTGACGGGGTTGAAGCCCATTTGGAAAGACGGGACCATCAGTCTACATTCCAAAGTAAGACTGCTGCGCTCCCTTGTCGTCTCCATCTTCCTATATGCTTGCGAAGCATGGACCCTCCCAGCAGATCTCCAGCGAAGAATACAGGGCATGGAGATGAGGTGCTAAAGAAGACTTCTGGGCATTTCCTATACCCAACACATCACCAACGACGAAGTCCGAAAGACCATCACACAAGCTATTGGACAAGACGATGACCTGCTCACAGTGGTGAAGAACCGGAAACTCCGATGGTATGGCCACGTCACCAGATCATCAGGCCTTGCAAAGACTATTCTGCAAGGCACGGTGCGGGGAGGTAGAAGAAGAGGGAGACCGAAAATGAGGTGGGAGGACACCATTCGAGAATGGACTGGTTTGACATTGCGCGAAGCCATCAGGGCTGCTGAGGACACAGAAAGATGGAGTATGCTGGTTAAAAGATCGTCTGTGGTGCCCCTACGACCTCCGGGTTACGGGACAGGATAGGATAGGATAGCACATCACCAACGACGAAGTCCGACAGACCACAGCCATTGGACAACACGATGACCTGCTCCCAGTGGTGAAAAAACGTAAACTCCGATGGTATGGCCACGCCACCAGATCATCAGATCTTGCAAAGACCCCACGCAGGTTACGCAGAGGCTATACTCTAATTTTCGAACCCCCGTTTACAAAAGCAAAATAGAATACAAACATCATTATAAATTATCAACAAAGCACATACATATAAAATGCCTACATTGCTAACTAATAACATCATAGGAAGCCCTAGTGACCACCTGGCAGAAAGCGTCCAATATTCCCAAGCTGATCCAACAGACCTCACACACAAATAAGGAGTCTTGTCCCAGAAGAGTTTTCAAGAAAAAAGGTAGGTGACTGGTCTAGCGAAGAAGAAGATAGTTTAGCAGATTGATAGAACAGAGCAGGAATGAGAAAGAGCAAATGAGAAAGACAGCGACAGTTGGGAATTTAAAGCACTACATTTCCATAAAGTGGGGATACTATTTGTACTGAAACCCCCGGCACCCCAACGGGGGAGGCTGTTATATTAACCAGAATCAAGCATCCAGTAAGTTGTATGAGTCAGACAAAAAACCTTATGTCTAGCTGAATGTTTTCACCAGGGAAGACCAGTAATATGAGAGAGATAATTAAGAGAATTAATTAAGGATACTGATATTTTATGATTTACTGCAGATGCTTCACCTTTCAAGGTACAACTACCCGGTGAAGAATGTTGATCATGTACAGAGCGACGGTTGGGACATCCTGAACATTGTGACACACGCCCATGCTATGTTGCAATATCAGTTCAAGGACAATGGCAGAGAAGTTCATTTCAGGAGGTACAGGTGTATGGTATTTTTATAGCGCAGGTGGGCTGCTTTGCAATCCACTTGCATGGTATAAATGGATGTTGAAAGCAAAAGTCCGCTTACCAAATTGTATACGAGCGTAAAACAACAACAGCAACAGCAATAATAACAACAACGACAACAACAAAAACTCACTCCTGTGGATGTCTTGAAGCTTGCAGCTCATTTGCCCAGAGGGTGAACTTTTTTCTCACCCAGAGATCCCTTTTATTCGTAGCTGACGATATTTGTGTAACAATTCATTAACTTTTTGAAACTTTCACATCATTTCTGCAAATATTTCAGTTTCAGTTTGTGTGAATTGTGGCAGATTCTAATATTAATTTTCGACTTATGTCGCCTATGGCAATTTAAAAAAGTTAATTAGTGTATTGATTTTATATAATTTTGCAAATCTGTGCGAGTTGAGTCCTATCCTATCCTATGCCGTAGCTCGAGAGTCGGTAGGGCACCACAGATGATCGTTTAACCAGCGAACTCCATCTTTCTCTGTCCCAGCCACCCTCATGGCTTCGCTCATTGTCAAGCCAGTCCATTCTCGAATGTTGTCCTCCCACCTCTTTTTCTGTCTACCTCTTCATCTGCCTCCTTGCACCGTGCCTTGCAGGATGGTCTTTGCAAGGCCTGATGCTCTGATGACGTGGCCATACCATCGGAGTTTCCGTTTCTTCACCACCGTGAGCATGTCATCGTAATGATTAGGAAATCTGTTCACGCGCCTAGCAAGCGTTGTTGAAAGTATGGGGCGCCATGTGTCCATTTATTCTATGTGACTATTCTATACATAGAATAAATTCTATGCACATAGAAAGCATTCTATGCACACAAAAAGCATTCATTATTTGAAATTCCATTTATAAAAAAGAAACCAATATTGTAAGTCATAGAATAAAATTCTTTGTATAGAATAACATTCTATAATATAGTGTAAAATTCTATGTCCATAATACAATTCTATGTATAGAATAACATTTTATAATAGAGAATAAGATTCTATGTATGTAATACAATTCTATATTATAGAATGCACTTGTATGCATAGAATTGTATTCTATAACATAGAATGAATTCTATTACAAAGAATGAATTCTATAACATAGAATTTATTCTATGTGCATACAATTCATTCTATAACATAGAATGAATTCTTTAACATAAAATAAATTATATGACATAAAATGAATTCTATGTGCATAGAATAAATTGTATAACATAGAATGAATTCTATAATAAAGAATGAATTCTATATGCATAGAATGAATTTTATAGCATAGAATGAATTCTATGACATAGAATTCATTCTATGACATAGAATGAATTCTATAGGCATAGAATGAATAGTATAACATAGAATGAATAAGATGACATAGAATGAATTCTATGACATAGAATGAATTCTATAACATAGAATGAATTCTATAGCATAGAATGAATTCTATGACATAGAATTTATTCTATAGCATAGAATGAATTCTATAACATAGAATGAATTCTATAGCATAGAATGAATTCTATGACATAGAATTTATTCTATAGCATAGAATGAATTCTATGTTACAGAATGAATCCTATGTCATAGAATTCATTCTATGCTATAGAATTCATTCTATGCTATAGAATAAATTCTATGTCATAGAATTCATTCTTTGCTATAGAATTCATTCTATGTTATAGAATTCATTCTATGTCATAGAATTCATTCTATGTCATCTTATTCATTCTATGTTATACTATTCATTCTATGCTATAGAATTCATTATATGTCATAGAATTCATTCTATGTCATAGAATTCATTCTATGTCATAGAATTCATTCTATGTCATAGAATTCATTCTATGTTATAGAATGAAATCAATATATACACTTTTTTTAAAATAGTAAAAACTGGGGCACTGTCAAGGTATAGAGAACATTTTTTATGGCATGGGACTGTATTGCAGAGAGATATACACATTGCCACATCCCATTACCACACCACATCACTCTACATCACACTGCACCACAAATGTGATGGGTATGTGTGGTGGAGTGATTAGGTTATGTGACGATGTGGTCTGATTCACTGCTTTTAAGGCATAATAGAACTGTATTGCAGATACATACATACACATTACCACATCACATCACCACACTACATCACTCTAAATCACACCACACTGCACCACAAATGTGATGGGTGGGAGGGGTGGGGTGATTAGATTATGTGATGTGATTCACTGATGCCATGATATGTGCTGTCTGCTGCAATGTGAAGATGTGCTGCTGCTGTGATGTCGGCTGATGTGATGTGATGATTTGTTGATAAGATGTGATTTTATGTGGTGGTGCGTTTTCACGATGATGGTGATGAAGCAATGTGATGCAGTGATGTGATGTGATGATGTGATCGATGTGGTGATGATGCGATGTGGTGATGTGTCATACAATATCTTTTTTTAAATTCTAAATTTTGTTACAATTTATTAGTTGTGTTTTTTAATTTTATGTGAATGAAATGAATTATATGTATATAGAATTAATTGTATAACACAGCAAGAATTGTATGACATAAAATTCATTTTTTTAACATAAAATGGATTTTATTCGCAACACTGAATACATTCTATTTTCATAGAATTGTTTTTTAACATTTGGTGCACATAGAATGCATTCTATGTTATAGAATGTTCATTCTATAACATAGAATGTTCATTCTATAACATAGGATCCATTCTATAACATAGAATGTTCATTCTATAACATAGAATGGTCATTCTATAACATAGAATTCATTCTATAACATAGAATGTTCATTCTATAACATAGAATCCATTGTATAACTTAGAATGTTCATTCTATAACATGGAATCCATTCTATAACATAGAATGTTCATTCTATAACATAGAATGCTCATTCTATGCGCAACTAGGTCATTCTATGTGAAGCGAGGCTGTGACGTATAAAGGGACACGTGGAGCCTTGCACGCGCGCGTGAACTGAAGAAATGGCTGACGTACCAAGCGCTCTGCGGCTTTATCAGACATCATAATTTCGTGAACAAGCATTTAGGTTTCTTGATGCGGACGACTTCGACGGTATAATTAGTGTGAAAAGATCGATTAGCAATAAAAATAATTGACGTCACACCCTCCCTTCCCCCCCCCTCCGCCCCTGCGTGCTTGCTTTTTTCATTACAATGTGCTGAGGTTCTGTAAGGGTTTATAGTGACAAAATCTAATTAAATAATCAGTTCTTTTCGCTCAATACCGAAGAAATAACCGTACTGTACACTCATAAAAAGCAATAATTAATATATTTAAAGGTCGAATATTGCTATACAACTCTAAGACATAATAAATGAAATGTTCATAAAGCTGAATATTGCAAAAAATCTATGTCACCCCAAGCGGCCCCTCAGGGCGCTATGCACAAAGGCGTGGCGGCCACGTGCTGCGGGAATAACACAGCGTGATCGAGTTTGAAAATGGTGATGTACTGTGCTGCGTTTGGATGCTCTAACTCCGACGTAAAACCTTTCTGCAAAGAAAAGATCATTTCCTTTCATCGATTTCCACTTCGAGCGCAAATGATGAAGCACTGCATGTCGTCAACTCTAAACTGAATGTCAGTGACAAATCGCTCTGTAATCATTATTGCACGAGTGTGCTATGTTCAAAACATCACAATATCCCAAAATGTTCTCTATACCTTGACAGTGCCCCAGTTTTTACTATTTAAAAAAAAGTGTATATATTGATTTCATTCTATAACATAGAATGAATTCTATGACATAGAATGAATTCTATGACATAGAATGAATTCTATAGCATAGAATGAATAGTATAACATAGAATGAATAAGATGACATAAAATGATTTCTATGACATAGAATGAATTCTATAATATAGAATGAATTCTATGACATAGAATGAATAATATGAGATAGAATTTATTCTATAGCATAGAATGAATTCTATAACATAGAATGAATTATATAGCATAGAATGAATTCTATGACATAGAATTCATTCTGTAACATAGAATTCATTCTATGCTATAGAATAAATTCTATGTCATAGAATTCATTCTATGCTATAGAATTCATTCTATGTTATAGAATTCATTCTATGTCATAGAATTCATTCTATGTCATAGAATTCATTCTATGTCATCTTATTCATTCTATGTTATACTATTCATTCTATACCTATAGAATTCATTCTATGTCATAGAATGAATTCTATGTCATAGAAATCATTCTATGCTATAAAATTCATTCTATGCATATAGAATTCATTCTTTATTATAGAATTCATTCTATGTTATACAATTTATTCTATGCACATAGAATTCATTTTATGTCATATAATTTATTTTATGTTAAGGAAATTATTCTATGTTATAGAATGAATTCTATGCGTATAGAAATAATTCTATGTCATGCAATTTATTTTATTTTAAAGAATTCATTCTATGTTATAGAATTCATTCTTTGTAATAGAATCCATTCTATGTTATAGAATATAATTCTATGCATACAAGTGCATTCTATAATATAGAATTGTATTACATACATAGAATATTATTCTCTATTATAAAATGTTATTCTATACATAGAATTGTATTATGGACATAGAATTTTACACTATATTATAGAATGTTATTCTATACAAAGAATTTTATTCTATGACTTACAATATTGGTTTCTTTTTTATAAATGGAATTTCAACTAATGAATGCTTTTTGTGTGTATAGAATGCTTTCTATGTGCATAGAATTTATTCTATGTATAGAATGGTCACATAGAATAAATGGACACATGGCGCCCCATAGAAAGTGCTCCTGAAAGATAGTGTGTCTGTTCTGGTAAGAAAGGGTTGTTTCGAACATTTTTGGTACCTGCTTGTTGGTGAGAATGTGGTGCAACCGGCTGAACAGGTTCTGGCTCCAGCTTTTCCTGGAATTCTTCGCAATCTGGAAGACTCTGTTTATATTATCTTCACTTCATCATGTCCCACTTGAGTCACTACTCACACAGCAACTCCACCGTGCAGAAAACTACAGTGATCACTGCTCCGACTGTGAATCCTCCACCCCTTGCTATCTGCCTCGTACACAGCGTTTATCTCCAGGACATGCGAACTCTAGAGTGCAAATGTACTCTAGAGCGCTTGTGTACTCAAGAGAAAGTCTACTTCTCCTTAATAATAACATACGCCCTCCTGATGTTTGAACAACCGCTACTTTGGCTGACTTTGGCATTCTCAAACGCACCAAACCACGGAGATCAAAAGCCGAAGGCAGAAGAAAAATAAGAAAGATTGCAGTGCTGGCGCTGTCACCTGCCGCTGTTGCCATGACACCTGACAGTCTTCATCCCGACTGCTGGCCGCCCGGCGACTTTTCTCCTCCACCTTCACCACCACCATCGTGTGCTAACACAAGCAGTCTGGTTCGCATTGCCACCGCCAACATCGACCACAGTCGTCGCTCCCCTCATCTCTCTCTTGCTGTTTTCAACGCCCAAGCTCTCGGCAGCAGAAGTGATAAGCGCTCCGCCATTAACTTTTTCATCGTTGACCACAACGTCGACATTTTTGCCGTTTGTGAGACCTGGTTCCAGCCCGCTGGCGATGAAGCTAAATGCCGCGACGTTGCTCCTCCTGGCTACCGCACTCTCTCTTTCCCTCGCTCGACACGTGGGGGTGGTATCGCCTTTATTGTGTCTGAGCATCTCATGTCCTTTGCCACCACCAAGACACTTTCCTTTTCAGCACCAGTCCTTTGAACTCGCCCAACTCACACTCACCCTCCCTCAGCACACCTTCTACCTCCTTACCCTGTATCGGCCACCTCCCAGCCCGAAAAATCGCCCTAATGATTCCACGTTTTTTGACGAATTTTGTGATCTTGCGGCGTACTGTAACAATCTGAATGGTTTTTACATTATCACAGGTGATTACAAATTTCACTTCGATCAACCTTCTCATCCGTCTACTGCCAAGATCGTTGATATACTTGACACTTTCGGCCTAGTCCAAGCAGTCCACGGCCCTACACATATACGGGGCCACACGCTCGACTGGCTCGTTTATCGTGCAGACCAACAATTGCAACAGTCTATATCCATCGATCAAACTCTGCCCTCTGATCACTACTGTATTTTAGCTCAGCTCCACCTCACTCGACCGTCTCCTCGACGAGTCTTCGTCCAAGCTAGGAACTTAAAAGCCGTAGACTTATGCGCCTTCGATTCAGATCTTCAGGCTAGACTTGCCGCGTCTCCCCCTACGTCTGCTGACGGACTGCATAACTTGCTTGTCGCTCTCCTAGACCAGTATGCTCCTGCCTGCAGTCGACGCGTCTCTCACCGCTCTCCATCTCCTTGGTTCTCTGCTGTTGCACCCCAGCTGCACGACGCCAAACGTGAAAGACGCCGAGCCGAGAGACAGTGGTTGAAGTCTGGCTTGACAGTTCATAAACAAATTTTTCAGGCCGCCGCCAATAACAAAGCCGTTACAAACATAGGTCATGCGGCTAAGGTCGCATATTACAACTCCAAAATACTCGCATGTTCATCCTCAAAAGAACTGCATTGCATCACTAATACCCTTCTAGGGAAATCAAATTCACCCTCACTTCCCTCTGACATTTCTCCCTCCAGCCTTCCACAAGCTTTTTCAGAATTTTTCGACAGCAAGATCGCTACACTTCGTCAGTCCCTAGACTCACTGCCTCATAATGAGCTATCACCCTCCGACCCTCCCTACTCCGGCCCTTCATTTTCTTCTTTTCACCCCGTCACTGAAGTCACAGTCAGGCTAGCCATTTTGCAGTCAGGCATCAAAACCTGCGAACTTGATCCCCTCCCTTCCTCCTTTCTCTTTCACTGTCTTGACACTCTTCTCCCACACTTCACTGCTGTTATCAATGCCTCACTCTCTTCTGGATCCTTTCCCACCTCCTTCAAATCCGCTATCCTTAGACCTCTTCTTAAAAAACCTTCCCTAGACCCCGATAATCTGAAGAATTATAGGCCCGTCTCTAATCTCTCCTTTCTCTCCAAAGTCACTGAAAAAGTTGTACTCTCGCAGCTCTTGAGCCACCTTGTCGCTAACAACCTACTTTACTGCAATCAGTCTGCTTACCGCTCTGGTCACTCGACTGAAACTGCCCTGCTAAAAATTACAAACGACGTACTGACCGCTCTAGACAATAATAACATCTGTCTTCTCTCCCTACTCGACTTGAGTGCTGCGTTTGATACCATCGATCACAGCTTGCTCTTGTCTCGTCTTCGAAACTGTTTTGGTCTCGCTGATTCTGTTCTGTCTTGGTTCGAGTCATATCTCTCGGATCGCTCCCAGGTCGTCACCGTCAGTGGTGTTTCATCAGCTGCTTCACATCTACAGTATGGCGCAGGGCTCTGTCCTCGGACCCATCCTTTTTGTTCTGTACACCTATCCCATCTCACATATTGCCGCCCACCATTCTCTTTCTCACCATAGCTTCTCTGACGACAATCAGCTATATCTGGACCGATTTCCGACCTCCACTTCCTCATAGCCTCAACCCAGTCTTGCATCTCTGACATTAAGGCATGGATGGATCTTAACAAGCGGAATCTTAATGAAGACAAAACCGAACTCATTCTGTTCTCTCCAATGAAATACATAAATCACACTGCCCTTCTTTCGTCTGTCGATCTGAACGGCTCTTCCATCACTCCTTCTCCCACCGTCCGTAACTTAGGCGTCACTCTTGACCAATCCCTCTCCTTTCATCAGCATGTTGCAAACGTCTGTCGTACCTGCTTCCTCGAAATCCGTCGCATTGCTTCCATTCGCCATCTCCTCACTGATGAGGCAACCAAAACTCTGCTATGCGCCTTTGTTCTTTCCCATCTTGACTATTGTAATTCCCTTCTCTCTGGCTCTTCCAACTATATCATCGATAGGCTTCAGCCTGTTCAGAATCATGCTGACCGCCTCATTTTTCGCTCCTCTAAATACAACCACATAACTCCTCTTCTTCAAACCCTGCACTGGCTGCCAGTACAGCACAGAATTCAGCGCAAAATTTCTACACTCTGCTTCAGAAATGTTGACCTGACTTCTCCCAGCTATCTCTCCGACCTTCTCGAAACCTATTCCCCCAATCGCTCTCTTAGATCTTCTGCAGATACCCGTCTTTTTAAAATCCCAACCGTACGCACCAAAACCTATGGCCAGCGCACCTTTTCCTACCAGGCCCCATCTATCTGGAATAAACTCCCTCATTCACTCCGTCACTCCACTTCTATGCTGTCATTCAAAACCTCTTTAAAAACTCATCTATTCCATCTTCCTCACTAAACGTTCCTCTTCATATTACACAACTACTTTGTTTGGTCAGATTGTATTGTATAATAATAATAATAATAATTTATTTTGTATAGCGCAATTCAAACATAAAATGCTTCACAAAGCGCTTGATCACACGCAGCCACACACAGATACACACGCATAATAAATCTATTCTGCATTTAAAAACAAGACAACATGTAAACCTAGTAAAGGTAACAAACCAACAAATAAAAGTATAAAATCAGTCAATCAATCAATAAACTTATATAAAATAAATGAATAATTTCACAGAAAAAATTTAAGAGAGGGACGTTAATACCAAAAGAGGCAGATCAACAATGCCTCATCTAAGATGTAAAGTGTAAATGGTGGTGAAATACAGCAGTTTTAAAAGTAGAATAATCGTTTAATAACTAAACATCGTTACAACGTATGACAGGCCAGATGAAGAGAATAAAAGCTTGTGTAATGGCATTAATCTGGTTTAAAAAGAAAACATATTTGTGATTCACATAATAATAGTAACAACACCAATAACAATAATAATAATAATAATAATAATAATAATAATAATAATAATAATAATAATAATAATAATAATAATAATAATAATAATAATAATAACAGTTTCTAATTTCATTTACAGTGAAAACAAGTTAAGAGGGATCAAATGTCATTTAAAAAAGCAAAACAATTTTAAGACAAGTACACGCATACGCACATGCCTCCACGTACACACGCATTCACCCACACATTCACACACACACACACACATTCACACCCATATTCACACACACACACACACACACACACACACACACACACACACACACACACACACACACACACACACACCCCTACACACACATTTCAGGTATCAGCGCAACAGGGTGTCCGCAAGGGAGGATGTTCTACAGGTGTAAGAGGAAGAGATAGGTTTTCATTTGGGCTTTGAAAGAGTCAAGAGATGGAGATTGGCGAAGGCTGCATGGGAGTTTGTTCCACAGGGTAGGAGCATAGACGGAAAAAGCTCTTTTGCCAAATGTTCCAAGAGAGTAGCGAGGAACTGTTTGCCAAATGTTCCAAGAGAGTAGCGAGGAACTGTGTATGTCTGAACGTGTTAATGCTTGCCATTGTAAACGCCTAGGGCTTGTAAAAGGTTAGGCGTATACATTTACATTTCATTTATTTCATTCATTGTCCAATGGTTGGTGTGATGGTCTGTCGGACTTCGTCGTTGGTGATGTGCTGATTGGCTTCAAACTCGCCAGGGCAGCAGTTGTTTGTGCGATCCTGGAGAGGACTTCCTGTCGGGACCCATTGTCAGATACAATGGCTCCTAAATATTTGAAGCTATGCACTGTGTTGAGGGATTGGCCTTGGACTTTGATGTCCGAGTTGATGCCATTTCCGTTTCTTCACCACCGTGAACATGTCATCGTGTTGTCCAATGGTTGGTGTGATGGTCTGTCGGACTTCGCCGTTGGTGATTTGCTGGGTATAGGAAATGCCCAGAAGTATTATGTAGCACCACGTCTCCATGCTTTGTATTCTTCGTTGTAGATCTGCGGTGAGGGTCCATGTTTCGCAAGCGTACAGGAAGATGGAGATGATAAGGGAGCGCAGCAGCCTTACCTTGGAGATTAGACTGATGGTCCTGTCTTTCCAAATGGGCTTCATCATTTTCAGGGCAGCAGTTATTTGTGCGATCCTGGAGAGGACTTCCTGTTGGGACCCATTTTCTGATACGATGGGTCCTAAATATTTGAAGCTATGCACTGTGTTGGGGAGATTGGCCTTAGACTTTGATGTTCGAGTTGATGCCATTGGGATTGTTGGTCATCAGTTTGGTTTTCTCTGCGCTTATTGTCATGTTAAAAGCTCTGGAGGTGGTGTCATGACTCTGTACCAACTGTTCAAGTTTTTGTTCCTCTCCAGCCAATCCATCAATGTCATCCGCAAAACGGAGGTTGGAGATTGCTACCCCACATACTGACCGTGCCTTCGTGATCTTCAAGTGCATCTGACATGATGCGCTCTAGGAAGATGTTGAAGAGTGTTAGAGAGATTAGGCATCCTTGGCGCACGCCGATTGTTGTTCTGAACCAGCTCCCGATGGCTCTGTTGTGTAGGACTGCACTGGTAGCCTTGTCATACAGGCTTTTGGTGACTTGAATAATGTTAGGGCTGATGCTGTGCCAGGACAATCGTATGGATTTTTTGTGGAGACCAAGCGTGTTTGCCAGAATCAGATTATTATATCTGGCAAACTCCAAGAGTCTCAGACCTCTGTCATTTGTCTAGTTGTTGCAATGGGGTCCACATGTGTTTCCCCAATTGTGGTACGCCTCTTGGACAACCTTGGCATTCCGATCGCCTTGCATTGTGACTATGTCCTTCTTCGGCACTTGTTCAAGGACAGCCTGCAGATTTTCATAGAAATCCTCGACTTCGCTGTCGTCATAGTCTAATTGTTGGGGCATAGGCCTGGATGATGGTCATGTTGAAATGGGGCTGGTCTCAGACGGATAGTAATGAATCTACTGGAAACTGGGCGACAACCCATGACACTGACTAATATGTCATCTCTTCCGCTGAAATAAAGCTTGTGGCCTTTGTCGGTCGTTGTTTCACCTAGTCCTTTCCAGCGCAGTTCGCTGATACTTAAAATGTTCCAGCGATAGTTGTCCAGCTCATGGGCCAGTTCTTCTAATTGTCCTTCCGTAGTTAGGGTTCTGACATTCTAGGTTCCTTTGACGATGTTGTCTCTCGTGCGGATCATGCTAAGTTGTCCATTAGTAGCACACTTATCATCTCCGTCCTGGTGGCCAACAGAAGGCGCGGTCCTTGATGACACGGTCGACGACCGATCCGGTATTGAGTGAGTGGTTCTTTTAATTATATACGGTGTTTCTTGGGCAAGAAAGACCTGGCGGGGCCCGGTCCTCTCAAGGCTGTCGGCCACATCTGAAATCCACGAGTACAGCGTGGCTCTGAGCACGTTTAACCTATAGTTAGTCGCCTCTTAAGACACGCCAGGAAACGTTGGCTCTATTCTATTCAGTGCCCGAACCCACAAATGAGTCCTAAATAGTCCAAAAATGATATCAAAGGAAAAGTCCGTCCGTCCGTCTGTCTACCGTCAGCCGTCTGTCTGTGCAAAAACTTTAAATGGCTAAGTACTCAGAACCTATTTCAACTATCACAACCAAACTTGGTAAGGTGGTGTAAACCCATGAGACCTCATAAATGATCAGTGAATGAATGACTTTACTTCAAGGGCAAGGTCACAGGTTAATTTTAAAATAATGACAGTTTTCCAAATTTCACTTTTTTTAAGGTTATTAATATTGAACTTATGATTTTTATGATGCATGATAAATATCAATGAAATACACATACTGTTCTAATTTGGTCATCCTCACTCCAAGGTCAAGATCGCTGCAGCTGTCCAAAATCGGTTAGTATAGGTACTTTGAAGTGACCTTGAGAATAAACTATGAGAGATATCAAAGAATATGGGTATACTACAAAGAAGAATCATCCGAGGCTTTCCCTATATAAAAAGTGAAGACGTTTTAAGAGCAGCGCCGTCAAGCGGCTGCGTGGCGAAGTAGGTCAAGGGAGGTAAACAGACCACATAGCAACATGTAATTTTATACAGACGATATTGCTTGACTGTATCAGCGTGTTTCTGATGAATCCCGAACATATTTGTCAACAAAATTACTGTGTAATGTGTAGGAAAATGACTCCCTGCAAAAATGCTGGTATTTTTGCACATTTGGTTTTCGTCAACATTGTGATATAGAGCTTACAATTTACATGGAAATGATGAATGAAAACAGTTCGAATTCTACTTATTTTTATTTTTATTTTTTTAAATTCATACAAACATGAGGCCTTTTTATGATATTCAAGTTTGTGCTGTTGGTGACTGAATCATAAAACAAAACTATTGCAGCATGCCAGAGTGCTAAATTGTATTCATAAATTAATATCCCCCATTGAATAGTGATTAGTGGTCTAAGGAGCGTTGGTTGTTAATTGAGCAAAAGGGAACTTGTGAAAATTTAACAATGCTTTGCATAATCATAATTGTCAAATTCAGTTCAATTTGTAAATATGTTATTGTTTCCTTTGGTTTGGTGTTCTTTGTTCTTTTTGTATGATTACTTTTTTTATTTTCTTTAACGCTTGATGTTATCTTATAGTCCGCCCCACAGTTTGTTTGTTTGTTTGTGTATTGCTTAAAGTCCAGTTAATTCTGTAGAGTTGTATCAGGACCGTTGGACAGGGCAGAGCAATGCAATACAGATGACATCAGCTTCATGACACCTTACACGGAGCATGTTTACAAGGTCATACAATTAGGAGGCGGTGGAGACTCAGAGTATTCACCTCAATTTTCCAGGTTTTAAAAACAAAATATAAAATGAAATATAAATATATTAAATAATAAACATAAGAAATTAACAGGCAGGCAAAGGCAATTACTAGTGCCATATGGCAGAATAAAGCCACCATCACGTTCACCACCACACCTATCCCGTAGTCTTGTGAACCGTGGGGGCACCACTGATGATTTGGCAATCAATTCTCTCCAATTCTCTGTTTTCTGCCTCTCTTAGGGCATCACTCATTCTCAGGCCAGTCCACTCTACAATGTTATCTTCACACCTCTTCTTCTGTCTGTCTCTCTTCCTCCCACCTTGTACTGTCCCCTGTAAGATTATTTTGGATAGTCCATTTGATCTTGTGACATGGCCACATCAAAGCCACCATACCACCAACTAAAATACATTCTGCCTGTTAATTATGTTTAGTTTTTAAGATTTTTTTATATTTCCTTTTATACTGTTTTTTAAACCTTGAGTTCGAAAAATTGAGGTGAATACTCTGCGTCTCCAGCGCCTCCTAATTTTATGACCTTGTAAACATGATCCGTGTGAGGTGCCATGAAGCTGATGTCTTCTGTGTTGTATTGCTCTGTCCTGTCCAATGGTCCTGATACAACTCTAAAGAATTAACTGGACCTTAAGCAATGTACAAACAAACAAACTGTGGGGCGGACTGTTTTCATTCACCATTTCCATGTAAATTGTAAGCTCTATATCACAATGTTGACGAAAACCAAAATGAGCAAAAATACCAGCATTATTGCAGGGAGTCATTTTCCTACACATTACACAGTAATTTTGTTGACAAATATGTTCGGGATTCATCAGAAACACGCCGATATAGTCAAGCAATATCGTCTGCATTTACATGTTGCTATGTGGTCTGTTTACCTCCCTTGACGTTTGGTGTCGCCGCTTGGTGTCGCCCTGGTGTCGCTGACGTCACTCGTTTCGCATAGAATCGTGTTATGATTCTTCTTTGTGATATACCCATATTCTTTGGGGATATTAAGTCCAAACTTGTATTTAGAGATGATATATTGACTTTTTTAAAATAAATGTTCCGATTTTGCGTTGATGCTGAAGGTCAAGGTCACTTTAAACCTTGCAAAACATACTAAAGATAGGTCATCATACAGTGGAATGGCTGTTTATTTAACTCATAGGATGCAACAACATTGGGTTATTTGATCAGACCAGCATGAGAGATTACGTGAGTGTCTAAGTCATCCCAAGGTCAAAGTCACGGAATGTCAAGGTTATCCCATGGTCACCGTTTTTTTTTCTTTTTTCCTAATAAAACTTTTGCTGTACTTTTATTTGATAGTATATGAGTGTATTTGGAGCCGGAGGTAAATGTCATCTCAAGGCCAAGAGCATAGAAAGATCAAAATTGATGTTACTTTGCATTTTAATGCCACCATTTCGGTGCTTTTTTCTCTTCTGGGCACTCATTTTCATTTTAAAAATTGCGAGTTTTATAAGGAGCATGTGAGTCATATGGGCTTTGCCCTTCAAGTTGTTATTTGTTTTAGTTAGCACTCCAACTTTTCACCCCTACATCTGGGGTATCATCAGAGTAACAATCATCCTGCTGATGAAGCCCCCCCTTCCCCCTCCCCCATATGAGGGGTGTGAATTTGGAGTGTTTTCTCTCTCTCTCTCTCTCTCTCTCTCTCTCTCTCTCTCTCTCTCTCTCTCTCTCTCTCTCTCTCTCTCTCTCTCTCTCTCTCTCTCTCTCTCTCTCTCTCTTAACATTTCTTGTTTTCATTTCAGATACTCTGTTCCTGTTTGTCTGCAACGTATTATGTATCTGCACGAGAAGCGGGTACTGTATTCAATTGCTCTATCCACCTAGATGTCCATATTTATGCCAATTATTACGATGAACGTGATATTTAGTTAAACAATTTACTACCAGGAAGTCACCAGATCATCAGGCCTTGCAAAGACCATTCTGCAAGGCACAGTGCAAGGAGATAGAAGAATAGGGAGACCGAAAAAGAGGTGGGAGGACAACATTCGAGAATGGACTGGTTTGGCACTGAGCGAAGCCATCAGGGCTGCTGTGGACAGAGAAAGATGGAGTATGCTGGTTAAACGATCATCTGTGGTGCCCCTACGACCTCCGGGTTACGGGACAGGATAGGATAGGATAGGACCAGGAAGTACTACATATACAGAGTTTACGTGCAGTTGAAAACAACCATAACATGCTTTTAAGTGCTGCTCGCCAATGCCAGACCTCTGGTGTGGCTCGGGTTCATCCACTTCTGGATGACCTCAGAAGTGGATGGGTCCGGACGACTAGTGATACTTTGGTGCCGAGTGCGTGATGGTTATGGCTGCCGGTTTAAAAACAAAAAGCGCGGTGGTCATGATCGATGTCGTTCACACAAAATGTTATGCTGTCTGATTAGTCTTGAATGCTTTTATAACTTTCCATCCTTCACTTCTCTTCTTCCATTGTTTTCTTCTTTTATTTTTCTTTTAGTTCTTCCTCCTTCCCTCCCTCTCTCTCTCACTCCTTGTCCAATTTTAACGGCTCCTCTTCCCTTCCTTCTCTCTCTCTCTCTCTCTCTCTCTCTCTCTCTCTCTCTCTCTCTCTCTCTCTCTCTCTCTCTCTCTCTCTCTCTCTCTCTCTCTCTCTCTCTCTCTCTCTCTCTCTCTCAGTGCGTTCGAGTTCGTGTGCCCGTCTAAAATGTTAGCTATGCGATGTGTCACTTTGTTTAAAATCTTTTTAATTAGAAATTGCTTTATACATTATATTTAACTACTGTTTCTTTTAAACTCATATTCATTTTTTTAAAATCTGCAAATGTATACGTTTGCGTGAGAGGACAGTAGTGTTTAGATGTACAAATAGGTAAGAATGCGTGGTCATTGTTATTGTATACTATATTCTTTTCACTGGCTTCCTATTTCATTCCTATTCTATACTGTCCCGTAACTCTGAGGTCGCAGGGGCACCACAGATGATCGTTTAACCAGCATACTCCATCTTTCTCTGTCCTCAGCAACCCTCATGGCTTCGCTCAGTGTCAAACCAGTCCATTCTCGAATGTTGTCCTCCCACCTCATTTTCGGTCTCCCTCTTCTTCCACCTCCTTGCACTGTGCCTTGCAGAATGGTCTTTGCAAGGCCTGATGATCTGCTGACGTGGCCATACCATCGGAGTTTCCGTTTCTTCACCACTGTGAGCAGGTCATCGTGTTGTCCAATGGCTTGTGTGATGGTCTGTCGGACTTCGTCGTTGGTGATGTGTTGGGTATAGGAAATGCCCAGAAGTCTTCTGTAACACCTCATCTCCATGCTTTGTATTCTTCGTTGTAGATCTGCTGTGAGGGTCCTTGCTTCGCAAGCATATAGGAAGATGGAGATGACAAGGTAGCGCAGCAGTCTTACTTTGGAATGTAGACTGATGGTCCTGTCTTTCCAAATGGGCTTCAACCTTGTCAGGGCAGCAGTTGTTTGTGCGATCCTGGAGAGGACTTCCTGTCGGGACCCATGGTCTGATACAATGGCTCTTAAATATTTGAAGCTATGCACTGTGTTGAGGGATTGGCCTTGGACTTTGATGTCCGTGTTGATGCCATTGGTGTTGTTGGTCATCATTTTGGTCTTCTCTGCACTTATTTCTATTCCATAAGCTCTGGGGGTGTTGTCAAGCCTCTGTACCAGCTTTTCAAGTTCTTGTTCCTCTCCAGCCAATCCATCAATTTCATCCGCAAAACGAAGATTGGAGATTGCTCTACCCCCTATGCTTACTATGTCTTTATGATCTGCAAGGGCATCTGACATGATGCGCTCTAGGAAAATGTTGAAGAGAGTAGGCTTCCTTGACGCACTCCGATTGTTGTTCTGAACCAGTTCCCGATGGCCTGTTATAGAGGACTGCACTGGTAGCCTTGCCATACAGGCTTTTGATGTTTTCAATAATTTTAGGGCTGATGTTGTACACTTTCATTGTTGCCCATAGAGCTGCATGCCAGACTCGGTCAAACGCCTTCTTGAAGTCTGTGAACACATGATATAGATGTTGTTGGTGCTGTAGGTATTTCTCACAGATTATTCCGAGGTTGAAAATCTGTTCAGTGGTACTTCGCCCTGCCCTGAATCCTGCTTGTTCTTCAGCTATGATTTGTTCAGCTTGGTGTTTCAACCTGTTGAGTATTATTTTCAGTAGGACCTTGCTGGGATGGCTGATGAGGCTGATGGTGCGGTAATTTTCACACTCCTGAAGGTTACCTGTTTTTGTGAAGAGTGATGACAAGCGACTGGGTCCATGGTGTAGGCCACTCCCCACTATGCCAGATCTTGTTACAGATAATGGTGAGGGCACCAATCAGCGCTTCTCCTCCTGCTTGAAGCAGTTCCGCGGGTATGTTGTCCACCCCTGCTGACTTCCCTTTCTTCAGCGATTGCACTGCTGCCTCAACTTCTTCCCGGAGAATTGGGAGGATTTCTTCTTCTTCTCTGTTCTTGGGACATGCTAGAACTGATGGGTCTCCATTTGGTGTATGGTTGTAAAGGTCAGAGCAGTACTACTCTGTCCATCTGTCCAAGACTTCTTGTTCTTCTGTAAGGCATATGCCAGACTTGCTTTGGATCGTGGAGACTTTGGGCTGTTTATCACTTGCCAGCCGCTTCACAATCTGGTAGGCCTTCTTGCTGTTGTTCTTGTTCAGACTGTTTCAGACTATTTCATTACAAATTGAATACAAAGTCTGCCTCCTATGTCATAAGTGTCTCTCTGATTCTGCTCCATCATACCTATCTGACACAGGCGCTTGTATCTGGACACGCGAGCGCCTATGCCTGTGACGCGTCTCCCTTTGGTTATCTATAATATAACCAAAGGGAGACGCGTCACAGGCATAATATATCATATATATGATCATATTATATATCATATTATGAGCTCGCGTTTCCAGATACAAGCGCCTGTGCTATCTGACTGCTTTGAGCTTTACATGCCATCTGGTAATATAATCTCCGGTCTTCCGACACTCTCACCCTCCGCATTCCTCGCTCAAAACTTGTGTCTGCAGGTTCACGCTCCTTCTCTGTTTTTGGTCCAAGAACCTGGAACAAATTGCTTCTCTGTCTTCGCAGCAAGCTTACGCTCTCTGCTTTCAAATCTGCTCTAAAAAATCATCGATTTACGCCTGAGTAATCCATCAAGTTTGACCACCCACTTCAACTGACTGTTGTTTTGTTTGTTTGTTTTTTTTTTTAAATTATTTACTTCTTTTCTTCCTTGGAATTTTACGTTCTTACATGTGAAGGATATGTGTATGTGTGTGTGTGCATGTTGCGAAAGTGTTGGTATGCGTCTATGTTAGACTATTTTTGTCTAGATGTGGCGGGATACAAATGTTCGTATTATTATTATTATTATTATTATTATTATTATTATTATTATTATTATTATTATTATTATTATTATTATTATCATCATCATCATCATCATCATCATCATCATCATCATCATCATCATCATCATCATCATCATCATCATCATCATCATCATCGTCGTCGTCGTCATCATCATCATCATCATCATTGTTATTATTATTATTATTATTATTATTATTATTATTATTATTATTATTATTATTATTATTATTATTATTATTATAAATAAATAAATAACCATGTGGCTGTACTTTTATGTTTTAATGTTCATTGTAAATATGCGTAAGCATCCAGCACTTACATGGAATAAAACAGAACCAACTAGAAAGTAGACTGTCTGAAGTTCTTTATTATTATTATTATTATTATTATTATTATTATTATTATTATTATTATTATTATTATTATTATTATTATTATTATTATTTTCATCATCATCATCATCATCATTATCATCATCATCATCATCATCATCATCATCATCATCATCATCATCATCATCATTATCGTTATTATTATTATTATTATTATTATTATTATTATTATTATTATTATTATTATTATAAATAAATAACCCTGTGGTTGTACTTTTATGTTTTAATGTTCATTGTAAATATGCGTAAGAATCCAGCACTTACATGGAATAAAACAGAACCAACTAGAAAGTAGACTGTCTTAAGTTCTTTTTTTTTTTTTTTTTTTTTTTTTTTATCTCGAAAGACCTCAGATGCATTATTTGATATCATTAACTTTTGAGACTTTTTTGGACCGTTCTATCAATTCAAATTGTCATTTGTTTGGTTATCAATCCAGGTTTTTGTCGCTCTTGACTACGACTCGAACCTTTCCTTATTTGTATACAACGACTTCAGCATGGAAAAGATTATACCGCTCAAAAAGGAATGGAGCAGCTACGGTGCCAACATGTAAGTTTAAAGAACACCAAATGATTCATAATTGTACTTTCAGACTTTACCTGGGAATACAGTGATGTCGTTTTCGTCGGCAAATCGGCCATTCTGGCATTCACCGATAAAATTCCAAAATGTCCTAAAGAGTCATGTTTTGATCGGCCCGCTAGGTTTTACGCCTCAATCGCCACCCTTTGTCCGTTTTTTGTTTGCTTGTCTCATGTCTGTATAACCTTTTAGTGAGGGTCACACAGGGGAAAGTGATGATAGAGGTGGGTTATAGAATTTGCTGAGCTTAGCACAGCTACAGCAGTTAGTAAGTGGGAGGATAATAGAATTGTTTAGTGCTAGGTTGGCACGTGCTGTGCAAAATCGCTGGGTCAGCTACTTCTGGCCAGGTGAAGTTAGGAATGTGCATGGTGTCGTAAGAGGACTAGTTTTACTCTGCTTATTTTAATATTTAACTTGGTTAGTCTAGGTAATCTTAGAATTTCATTGTTAGCCAGCAGCAGACGACGGAAGTAATCAAGCGTAGCAATAGCATACTGCCGGCTACACACAGTGGTAGTTGACGCTGGCTAAGGCAATGACATCATCGTAATTACGATAGGCGAGAAAGTTTAACCAATGAGACGCAGGCAGAGCGGTTAGAGCCAGTTCGGACTGTGTCAAAACCTAGCATAGCTTAATTCAGTCGTGTTAAAACCGCGGAAGAGTACACATCTACACCGCTACTCAGCTAGTAGTACTATCTCTCCAGAAAAGACTAGGACGCAGTACTTGTGAAAATCCGAATTCACTCAAGTAGCCACTGGCCTGATATTGTCACGAAGGTAAATGAACATATTTCTGTTTCATCGTGATGTATTATATTATTGTTGAATTATGTTTGTGGGATTTGATATGCATAGAATTGAATTGTTAGCCCGACTTTTCCTGACACGTGGCGTAGCTGACCACGAGGCAAAAAGACGACCGGCCGACGCCATCTGGAATTATGTACGGAACCACTGTTGTTTAACTTATATGTGTGCTTACAGACCAGTGGCTGTACAAAGGAATGTGTATAACATTATTAATTCTTGATGTGTATAACATTTTAATTTTTGATGTGTATAAGTAGCCACGTTTTACATTTATGAATGTATAGGAAATTAGAGTGGAGATTCCAGTGGACCACGGACTTAGCAGAATGTTCGTCGCTTATATATGTAGATGTGGAGCTAATCACTGAGGGCTATTACGACCTTCAGTGAGACGCTCTGCACACACCTATCATTCAAGGTTGTGCAGAATTTCGTCTCATATGTTACAGACGAACAGGCGTTCTGTAGTGCGCCCAACACTGCCTCAGACGAAACCACGTCGACGCATTAGTTGGCTGCAGCGGTATCCCCAGCATTGTGTGAGGAAAGCCAACCAGTCTACCCACAGGGAAGAACCAGAAGAAGACAACACAAGTTGTCAACAAACCGACCACAGCACAGCACACCAGACGGACAGTTAAGTCTATAACCGTGTGTGCACAAAAAACTGAGAGCTACAGGACCACAGTAGTCCACTTCTAATGAACATTAACCTCCAGTGCCCAAGGATGAACTATTAGCTGCATAGACTATCAGCGATCGAATTATTCACAGTGACTATTTAACATTTCAGGTAGATTAGTACTTAGAAAATCTTGTATAGAGTAGAAGAAATAAATGTGTGATGTTTAACTGTTATCAAGTGGCTGGACTACATATGATTCATAGCCGTGTGAAAGCTAGTGTGACAGTAATCTTTTACCATTTTTCTATCTATCTCTGTAACCCAGCATTAACACAGACCGAGCTAAATAAATAAATTTATTATAGTAATCCACAGGGTGACTAACTAGCAGTTCCCATCGGATAAAGCGTGAGGTTTACATCATTCCATTGTGCAGAGCCCTAAAACCCATAAACCCACATGACACATGGTAAGTGCGTGATATTTGTGGGTGGCTGCCATCGGCTCTTTTTCGTATAAGGAGCAGACTGACGCTTCCTGGCTCGTTGTTGGTTGTGGGTTCCGGGGAATGATCTGTTCGATGACGTAGGTTGGTGCAATGCCTTTTGTAGAGAGGATGGTGATTTCTGGAGGGTAAAAGTATAAAAGGCTCGAACAAAGGGTCTGCAGGTTCTCTCTTTGCTTAGTGTATATAGTGCATAGTGGCTGAGTTGCCTTGTTTCTCTCTTTGCTTAGTGTATATAGTGCATAGTGGCTGAGTTGCCTTGTGCTCTGCAGAGAGTGCAGAATGTATGGTGCATAATGCTTAGAGCTTAGTGTGGTGTGCATAATGTATAGTGCTTAGTGTGGATAGGGCAGAATGTATAGTGCAAAGCTTGGTTGCTTTTGCTTAGTAGTTGTTTAGTTGGTCAATTAGTTGGTCAGTTAGTTTTGGTTGGTTTTTAGTGTGTATGCACAACCTAGCTTGCTGTCTCAGTTCTATGTTGTTAGTTTAGGGTGAAAGTAGGTATTTTCAAGGGAGGAAAGAGTGGCGAAAGACATTGAAGATTAGGTAAGGACCAACAAATTTATTAACTATTCTTTGTATTGTTAGTTATAATATATGTGCATGCGAGTTTTATGTTTCTTGATTGTGGTGTATTAAGTTAGATTATTAAAATGTACATAAAGTGGAAACAAGCTGTAGTTCAGTGTCATATTTGTGAGCTCATGACGATACCTTTGGACGGCAGTGAGATTTGCTCTGTTTTGTGTGTCGTACATGCTGTGATTTTATGAGTTAAGGCCCGGTCCCCGTACAAATAGAAAAGTAGGTTAGTTAGGTTACCTCTCACAAGATAACGCAAACAGGGACGCGTTACATCTGTTTCGTTGTTATTGCTTCTGGCCATATTAACTTCCTATCGGATAAATAAAGGTGTTATGAGTTATTGTCGAACATCAAGTATTGGAAGCGCCAAGCAGACGACACATGCATCAGCAGAAATAGTTAGAGTAACGTTCCTTGTTGCGAACGGCGTGCTTCCTGCAATAAAACTTCTCGTTTGGTGTTGGAAAGAAGACTTAGTCAAAATGATGGCCAAAAGATTTTCAAAATGTCCTAAAGGTTTGTGACTAAATCGGCCAAATGACCTATGCTGAAAATTTCTAGCAACATCACTGGAATACTTCGACTTCGATGCGAAACAGGACACGCATTATATTGGTTGGTAATCAGTTTGTTGCATATCTCAAGAACCATTAGACAGATGTTCTCCAAATTTCAATGGGGCATTGCCAGGTTTAGTGGTCACCTTTGCATTGACTCTGTGTCATAAATCAAGGTTGATGGGGTCAATTATTTATTTAAATAATCGAACTTATTATGCGCTCTGTTTTGAACCTATTTTGATGATTTCTGGTGTACAGGTATTTCAACAAATTGCACATGTGGCTTCTGGTATTTCTATATTCTTATATAATGATGGGTTTCCTTTCCACAGAATGTGTTACATAGCTGAACATAAGAAAGTCGTCATCGGAGGACCAGGTATCATGACTAGCTATACATTCCAAGAGGGCAAAGAGGTTTGTATGATCAGAGATAATGCGGCAGTTTAGGCTAGCTGTTTGGTATAATATCACAAAACAAGAAAACAAAGTTTAATTTTTTATATAGTTTATTTTATAATTATGTACTTGCTGTTTGCTATCGTTTGATAGCTTTCTCTATCTATATTTAATTTAAAAGATTTAATCGATATCATGGAACGTTCGACGAAAAGTTTCGATTAATATGTAATTTTAGTACAAAAACTTCTTCGATGCCATCTTTTGTTTCTTGCTGCATACTTGCTTTGACGTTGCAGTCCAAAGTCCTGTTCATTGGTCCATAGAGCAAAATCCAAAACTATGTTCTTGTGAAGTCCTGTTTATTGATCCATTGAACAAAATCCAAGACTCGTGTTCTACTGCTCGGGGTCGACCTCTAGAGAAACTAAGTCTTGTGTAAATTGTAATAAAACAACCCTTGGTCGCACATTTATGTACATAGTAGTATATTGACAAGGCACTTTTCATCATTCCAGTTATATTATACTTTGTCCCACCGCCGTAGCTCGGCGGTAGAGCGTTCGCCTGGCACACCGATGAACACATTTTCGAAACTCGTTGTGGGCAAATTAAATAGTGGCCATTTTCACTGTCAATATGTGATCGCTCTAATTGTTCAGTGTTGATTTAAGTCCCTGCCCCACTCCCCCACCCCCTTTCCTGGGATGGTTATCCCCGTCTGCCATATCGCCAATGTTGTAGACGTTAAACTTCAATGTTTTATTTATTATACTTTAGCTCATACATGATGGCAAACAACTTTCTCAGTTTGTATAGGGTCAGAACTTTAACACTAACAGAGTTTCACTTGAACAGAATGTTGGGTTGATCAAAAGTAATATGATCAAAAGTAATATGATGAATATTAATTGATGATAAGTAATTTACGTCGCTTGGTTTTTTTTTTTGTTTTTTTTTTACAGTCCAGTTCAACATTTTCTAAGTCAAAGAGTATCAAAACATCTCTTGGTAAGAGAGAAGTAAGTAAAAAAATGTTTTATTTGCTTGCGGTTTTAAAAATTATTATTATTATTATTATTATTATTATTATTATTATTATTATTATTATTATTATTATTATTTTTTTTTTTTTTTTATTTTTTTTTTATTTTTTTTTTTTTAGTCTTCTTGTTTAATCTGTAGTTTCTTGTAAAAGTGGTTCCCATATCCATGAAATGTCACGATTAGTCATAGCAAAACATGAACAAGTTGAATATTTTACCCCACAATTTTTTTTTGGTAGCTACTGCAATATATTCCTTCCATTTGTGGTTTACTGCTTTTATGTTTAATCCCTTGATTTTCCCCAAGCCCTGCAATACACTGACGAGCTGAGAACACAGCGAAATGGCCATCTGTATCTATGGCACTAATCCACACATAGGCCTACCAACTAGAGGGTGGAACCGGTACGATTTCTCAAACCGGTTTTTAACCGGTTTTTCCAATAGAAACCCGCGGTTTAAAACCGGTTAACCGGCTAGAAGTTACAACTGGTTACCCCGGGTAAAGGCGCATAATAAGCAAGAGAAATAACCTCTGTATTGAATTTTTTTTTGGATTTTATGTCGCTAGCTACTTAACTCAGAGGCTATTTCCCACTGTGGGTAGATTTGGGAGTTTGCTTTTCAATTTTGAGTTTGTGAAACCGTTGGTGGAATCTGAAGTTGCGAATGTCATATTGGTTAGAAAAACAATGCGCATTGAAAGATTAAAAGCCTGTTCCAAGTTTGTGTTCTGTGAAATTCGTTTGTAAAAAGTCCTTGCTGTCACACTGGATTTTACATGTATAGTTACACACACACACACACTCACACACACACACACACACCCACACACACACCTACACACACACACACACACACCAACAACCACACACACACACTGCTCTTGCTGAGAGAGATAGAGAGAGAGAGAGAGAAAGAGAGAGAGAGAAAGAGAGAGAGAGAGAGAGCATTCAGATTTGAAGTGCCACCGCCAAGTTTAATACTTGCCTTACACTCTTTACAGTAACCGGTATTATGGTCAACCTTTCCTGCTTCTGTCTCTCGCAGGAGAAAGAATCTCCAAATGTCAGCTTTCCCACGCGTGTTCGCTACGAATTTCTCTGTTTCTGCCATTTTGCTAGTGCTTTACGGGACGAGTGATGTCCCTTAGAAAAACCGCGGTTTTCCGTTTTTTTAAGGCCAAACCGGTTTACCGAACCGTGAGAAAGTCGAACCGATTTTAACCGGAAAACCGGTAAAACCGAACACCCCTACTACCAACCATTGGCAGCAGAGAAGGATAGATAGTTCTTTTATATCATTCCCTCATTCCACCGAGTATAGCATTTAGTAAGGATTCTATGCAAGATGCTATCAATATACTCCAGTCTCATCAAACTCTTTAAGCGAGGCACCTTTATCACCTGCGCTTTACACAGATTTTTTGACTCCCTTATTCCACTCGTCAGCAGTCACTTTCTAAACATAATCCTGTTGAAAACTACTAAGGAAACAACCCTGGACTTTAGACGGGTCCTAAATAGTCCAAAATTGACATTTAACACACACCCCCCCCCCCCCCACCACCACCACAAAAAAAAAAAAAAAAATAAAATTTCCCGCTCTCCGTCTGTCTGTCCGCCGTCTGTGCAAAACTTGCAAGTGGATTAATATATCAGAACCTATTTCCACTATTACAACCAAACTCGGTAAGATGGTGTTCAGATTCATGAGACCTCATAAATGATCTGTGAATGAATGACTTCACTTCAAGGCCAAGGTCACAGGATCAACAAATGTTGGTTTAAAAAAATCGTTTTTAACATTTCCCTGTTTTCTAAATTATTAATATTGAACTTATGATTCTTTGATGCACGATGGATATCAATGAGACACACATACACTGCGAATTTGGTCAACCTTATTCCAAAGTCAAGGTCACTGGAGCTGTCCAGTCTTTTAGTGTAGATACTTTGAAGTGACCTTAACCCTAAACTATGAGAGGTATAAAGACCAATCTTGTTGTATTTAGAGATAACAGATCGACCTTTCATATATATTTAGTTTTTGCGTTGATCTTGAAGGTCAAGATTATTTTAGGCTTTGCAAAACATACAAAATTAAGTCGTCCTACTGTAGAATGGCTCTATGTAACTCATAATATGCAGCAACATTGGGTTATTTGATCATACATGAGCATGAGAGGCTACGTGAATCTCAAGGTCATCCCAAGGTCAAGGTCACTAAAAGTCAAGGTCATCCCAAGGTCATTGTTTTTTTTGTTGTTTTTTTTTGCATAATACAACTTTTGCTATAGTTTATTTGATCGTACATGAGTGTATTTGGAGCCAGAGATCAAGGTCATCTCAAGGTCATATCAAGGTCAAGAGCATTAAAAGATCAAAGTCGGTATTACTTTGCATTTTAAAGTCGCCGTGTTATTTTGTTTTTTATTCTGGCCACTCATTTTCATATTAAATATTGCAAGTTCCATATAAAGGAGCATATGAATCATACGCGCTTTGCCCTTTTAGTTATTCTGAATATTTTATTATTTGCCGAGCGATAGCCGGTGATCTGTTGTTTTTGTTATTTATTACATTTTAAAAATATGTAAATTTCAGTTCATAAGAATGATGGTTCGGTGTGAAAAACTGAAAACATTGGCAGTACTTACAGACATTGCACTTCTCTTCTTTGACACCGACGTAAGTATAAATGTCTTTTCTGTCATACGAATCAGTAAAATGTCCTCATTGTGATTTCCATTGAGAATAAAATCACCAGCCTTGTTGCTTTGGAATTTGAAAGACTTTTATGTGACACATGTGAATTTTGTTCTGTTTGTCATAGACAATGACTGAGACAAAGAGGTTGAACGAGAAAGATCCCCAGCATGGAAGCATCACCTGGTAAGTTCTTTATTTTATTTTTTACATTGAATGCTTACCAATAGTATTGAATGGAGTCAGTATAAATTTCAAAACTAAATATTGATTTTCTTTCAGACTTCTAATAATGTGATCTCGTTATTGTCTCACTTTCAATCCGATCGATAAAGTCGAACGTATACATGTAAAACCTTGTATACTATTATTACTTATTACTAAAATCTAACAAGACAGGTGTTTGACATATGCAGTTTGAGTCCTTTGGTTCATTTAATATATTATATAGATTGGAAATTACAGTTGATGACACAGTAATTTTGAACAGCGACTAAACCCAGTCGTCATACTTGGTCTTAAGGTTTTGCATCCCGCATATATATATATATATATATATATATATATATATATATATATATATATATATATATATATATATATATATATATATATATATATATATATATATATATATATATATATATATATATATATATATATATATATATATATATATATATATATATATATATATATATATATATATACACGAAAATGGATTGCACCCACAGTTCCAAAACCTTGCATTACACCTCAACAGAATCTGAATAAAAGCAAAACGGTGCAATAGAGCATCTGACAGTTTGGTTCAGGCACAAAACAGAATGCCACGGGCTTGTAAAACCAGTCAGCTCACCATGCTAAAATTCGACGCTGGGCCCCAATTTACGCATGCATGATAGATCTTAAACACTCGGTGGAACCAAGGGATTGGAAAAGCTGACTCTAGTGGAAGTAGCATAGTCGCACAATCCATGGAATCTAACAAAAATTATCATCGATCTAAGTCCGACATAACAAAAATAAAAAAAACTGTTTTATTTTGGTATTATTTGTCTATACGTTTAATGTGACTGTTAATGTGTTACTGTTCATTGCTACTGTTACTGTTTAACTGCACAATTTATGTTTCTACGATTTCGTTTTCCAGCATCGTCTATTACATGGACAAATATTTGGTCGTTGGATACATTTCAGGACTTATCAAGGTATACACTCCATATTAATGTTTTGATTTATGTAGTGTGCTTTAAGCAGGGGTCTTACACCCGTGACCGTGTTGTCGTATACATGCCAAAGTAATGTCTTTATTTAGAAGGACATGTACATGATTTATGTACCCACATTTTGCAATCAATAATGGCCAGTCTATATTAACTGTAGTCAAGTTACAAATATTATATTGGAATTTTCTAACTTTTCTCTCCCTTCTCAATTATGTGCAAAACTCCACACAGAAAAGACAGTTATGAAGTTAACCTTGAGGTGAGTCGGTCAAAAAACAACAACAACAACAATAATAATAATAATAATAATAATAATAATAATAATAATAATAATAATAATAATAATAATAATTATAATAATAATTATAATAATATTAATAATAATAATAATAATATTGGATGTTATACGCGCCCTATTCCTAAATCAAACTCAAAACGTGGCGGTCTGTAGCCATTATACTCGCTCACATTATTGCCGATGAATAGGACTTTGAGTATCGATAAGTGGCAGGAGAGTTTGACTCTTCCTAAATGGCACTCTCCTCCCTTGAACTAGATACTTTTATTGTTTGTTCAAGCTACTTTAGTACCTTGCGTATTATTTCATTTGCAGCTTCTGGACATGAAGTTGATGGAGTTTTGTACACTGGTGGGCCATCGACACGTTGTGAAAGGTGAATATAGCAGTGATTTTGTGTACAGGTGACCAGATTAATTGGCCAATTTCCACTACAGTGTCGACAGTTGATAAAAATGAATAAGCCAGATTCTCCGGGACTCCAGTTTGCATCCTCACATCAATAATAATGTAGTCAATTTAAAATTTCCAAAAAAAAAAAAAAAAAGGAAAACAATAATTCCTTTCCTTTTCGTCTTTATATAGCGATCGATCTCCATGCCTTTACACATAGATCTATGTGTGTGCTTGCTGTGTTTGTGAAAGTGTGTGAAACATGTGACTCGACGTTTTTGTTGAAGTTGTTGGTACAGATTGCCGTGCTTTGAGCCTTATTTTTGATTTGGTAACGTAGCGCATTGATAGTGTCAATTATTATTATTATTATTATTATTATTATTATTATTATTATTATTATTATCATCATCATCATCATTATCATCATCATCATCATCATCATCATCATCATCATCATCATCATCATCATTATTCCAGCACCTGAGTTGACTGTGCTCTTGGCTCCACCGCAGGGTCCTTAACCAAGTAGAATGGATCCGCGGTAGAAGCAAGAAAGTGGATTCTCGATCTCGCAGCCGTAGATAGCACACTGCATTGGTATTATGAATAGGAAGGGTGGGATCAGACTGTGACTTTGGCGAAACGAATCGCTCGCTCAAAAGATTTATTCTGAAACAGCGTAAGAGCAAACATGTAGTCTTCCCTTAAATCAAAATGACATAGATCTAAATGATAGGCGAAAGGTAAAAAAAAAACCGAATCTTCCGAAGCTGTTTATAAGCCACTTTACGTAGAACAGTATTCATTGTATAAAGGATACGAAAAACTTTACTGACGGGTCAAAGAAAGGAGACGCAGTTGCTATTGCGTCGGTCTCTGGCACATCGATGACCCAGTTCGAATCCCGTGCTGGGCGAAATAAAAAGTGGCCATTTCACCGTCCATTTTAGCAGTATGGTTGCTCTGGTGGTTCAGTGTTGGTTTAGGTTCCCACCCCTCTTTCCCTGGGATGGTTATCCCCGTCTGCCGTATCGCCAATGGTGGGTGTAGACGTTAAACCTCAATTCATTCAATTCTCTGGGAGATACCTCGACCAGTTTTCACATCAGCTCAATGCCTATGTGAGCAGCACTGTTTAGTGCCTACACATTTTGCTTGCTGCGAGCTATTTATATCTTGCCTGCACTCTCCATTCCAGTGAAAGGAATGGAAAAGTAGCATCGGCGAAGCTATTTATAGCTAGCCTGGCTGACCTAACCTCAAAACTAAAAAGCTTTGGTTCAGTCGGTGTGTTTTTTGCAACAGCGTAAACCTGATTTTTGTTCAGTTTATACAGCTGAGCTCAATTAGCTCTAAAAGAGTCCAAAAGATCGTCATTTTTAATCATATCCGATTCACTGTCTGCACTTCAGGCTCTTTCCACGAAAAAGATACCGCGCCCTTTTCTGGCAGAGATCCATGAACTCCACACACAACTTGTTTCTGAGGGTAAAAATATAATTTTTATGTTTGTACCTAGTCACCTGGGCATCCTAGGCAGTATTGCAGTGGACAAAGCGGCTAAAGAAGCTCTTCATCTTGATTTTCCTTTAGAGGTTTTTCAGTTTGTTCCATACTCTGACCTGCGTTGTAAGACTGGATCTTGTTGTAAACAACGGTGCCAGACCGAATGGTCTAATCAAATCAACGAATTATCTCAAATTCTTCCAGATTTGTCAATTTCTTTGCCTAACTTTGCGCCCACTCATAAAGAAGAAACTGTTTTGACTCGCCGTCATATTGGGCATACTTATGTCACCCATAGTTTCCTTTTAAAAGAAGAAGAATCACCGTGGTGCTTTGCATATGACAAATCCTTTTTCCGTCCGCCATTTTATGTCTGAATGTGCTGATCTGGTTGATGGGAGAGAACGATATTTTAATTCGATATCTTTGTTAGATCTGAGTGCTGCGTTTGACACGCTGGATCACCACATACTTCTAGAGAGATTGCGCACTACATTTGGTTTAAGAGGGACTGTTCTTGAGTGGTTTTCCTCGTACCTCACTGATCGTTACCAGTCTGTTGTCATTGATTGCCATACCTCTACTCCTAGTCCACTGTTATGCGGAGTCCCTCAAGGCTCTGTACTCGGTCCTGTTTTGTTTTTTGTTGTACTCCCAACCACTATCTAATGTAGTCACAGCCTGCAACTGTGTTTTATAATAATAATAATAATAACGGATTTTTATATAGCGGGTACTCCAGCCTATGATTAGACTCACCACGCTTTACATAGTCATTACATAAAAATGCATGCACTCGATCAAACATCACTTTTGCTCCGATACACCAAAAGACGGAACAGTAAAGGTAAAAACTATTTACAACTATGTACACAAATGACAAAAAAGACAGAAATAGACTATTTACAGCTATGTACATAAATGACAGAAAATACAGAAATAGAACAGCAAAAACCTATTCACAGCTATTTATATGCCCGGTTAGACCCAGGAAGAAAAACAGTATAAATATTTACAGCCATGTTTACACTTAAGGATCAGACAGAGACAAAAGAGGAGAGAATGGCAGCTGGATACAAATCAGTCTGAATAGTGCAGTTTGAAGAGGTGTGTTTTGAGGGCTTTTTTGAATGCTTGTGCAGTGATGTCCCGAGTCCTCGGACATCGGTCATGGTCCGATTCGTTTGGAAAATGACCGAATGCAAACACCTGTGTCCCGTCAAATGTCCGATTCTATTGCGAAATTAGCGGTCATTGTCCGATAGTATTATGACTAGAGCGGTCACTGCAAGAAACATCTGTACAAACTGGAGTGTCAAAGCCGTTAAAACGAGTTTGAATAGTGGACAATGCTAGACTAACTGTTTACACAACAGAGTTTTTGTTTTACTTTATTCATATTTATTCTCAGTCACTGTCTTCTGAAGAAGCACCATTAATCGGTTCGCTTCACAATCTGAATGTCCTATTGCTTTTATGTAGTCAGGACATGATGTCCGATTAGTTTTATGATTTAGGACATTTTGTCCTATTGCCCTCTAATCCTAGGAACACAACTGCTTGTGTTGATTGTATGTTGCGAATATGGGAGGGAAGGGAATTCCACTGCTTGGGTGCGGAGTAAGCGAATGCACGTTGGCCGTATGTCTTAGTGCGGGTGACGGGAACCTTGAGTGTGCGAGTGTCAGCAGAAGATCTTAAAGTGCGTGAAGGGGAGTAGACAGACAGTAGATCAGCAAGGTAGGAAGGACAAGAATCTGTGAAGAAGTTGTGACAGAGAACAGAGAGTTTGTACTCTACGCGTGCTTGCAGATTAGAACCTTTTAAACAGACAGTGTACCCATTGCCTACATCTGGGCAAACGGACTGTTAAAACCGCTAGGTACAGCAGCAAGAAGACCAGCTGAAGTGTAAATATGACTGTTATTGTTAAAGAATCTTTTTTTTTTTAGATGCGCACACCCTAAAACGTCACGTTGATAGTCGTCATCGGCTTCTGTGGCGCACCCGCCAATCTACATCCACAGGCGGGAAATCCAGATCCAGATCCAGAGCCAATGAAGGGAATGTAGTAGAGGTGTGATGTGATCACGTTTCTTTGCTCGGAATACTAGTCTAGCTGTTGAGTTCTGAATCTTTTGTAGTTTGTCAATGATGTGTTTTGGGGAGCCAGCGAGGAGAGAGTTGCAATAGTCAAGACGAGAAAGGACGAGAGCGCAGACTAGGGTTTTGGTGGCAGTGACAGTAAGATAGTGGCGAAAGGAGCTGATTTGGCAGATGGCCGTGTATGCAGAGCGACAGACGTTGGAGATGTGGTTGTTGAGGGACAGGTCATCGGAGAGAATGTAGCAGAATTCCACAAATACGCAGATGATACAGAACTGTCAAAGAGTGGTCAGGCAAATGATTTCCCTTTTGGTGTGTCTGAAGTAGAAACATGTATTGACACAATGACAGTGTCCAGGCTTGGAGGAACAGCAACAGGTTGATGCTTAACCCTGACAAGACCGAGGTTATACCTTTAGGCTCATCTTCCCGTCTTAAACTGGTCGGCAGCGATTCTGCAAACTTCAGCGGCAGCACCATCCCATTTAGTAATATTGCTCGTTATTGGGTGTCAAGCTAGATACCTTTGGCTGATTCCGGTTGACGCCAACAGGCTGTAACGACTCGAGCTCAGCTGAATTTTGTGATTTTGTGGTGTTTATAGTGTTTTGTTGTGAATTTTGTGTAGTGTAATTGTTGTCTCATGGATTGTCAAGTAAGTGTGGCGTTGCTTTGCTTCTCTTTTTATGTTTGCTCTGTCATTTTTTCACTTCATTCATTGTGCTGTCTCTCACTCACGTGGTCCGCCATTTTTTTCCAACAATAACATTTCATCCACAAGCTACACACGCGATGAGCTGTTGTCATTGAAGTCTAAATGTACACAGATAGCTCCCGACCTTGTGTTCCGATTAAAGGAGCTCTCGATCGGCCGTCATTTGCCCAGAAAACGGACTAGTCGTGGAGGCAAACGGAAACAAAACATCTCGTCTACCCCTGCTGTACTTTTACAGAGATCGTCTATGCTTTTCAACTCTGACCCCACGCTTCACATTGCATCACACCCAGTGTGTATCACTAGACCTAAGCCATCGCAGTAACACAGACAATCTCATTCACATCAACCTCTCCCCTCCACCTCTGTCTTCACACCTCGATAGTCACAGCCCTCTACGCATTGCATCACTCAACGCTCAATCACTAGGTCCCAACGAAAAACGTACCGCTCTGCATGAATTCATCTCAGACAGCAGGACTGACATTATGTTCATTCAAGAAACTTGGTTTCGGCAGACTGGTGACGAGGGTAAATGCTCTGATTTAACCCCATCTGGCTATTCTGTATGTTCGCGGCCTTGCTCAAATCGCGATGGTGGCCTTGCTATCATTTACAGAAACAGTCTGTCCCGTCACCTTGGCTTCATTACAGACTTCGCATTCACTCACTCGTCCTTTGAAGTTGTTCACCTCAGTTTGTCCGTTCCACAGCAGAACATTCACTTCATATGCATATACCGCACCTTTCCAAGCAAGAAAAATAAATTAACTGATGCAATTTTCCACCAAGAATTTCCAGTCCTGCTCGATTATTGCAACACACTGTCAGCACGACCGTTCATAGCAGTACTCTCAGTCGCAGGCTGAACTGCTTATAACCAGCTCTGAACCGCCAGCCACGCACTGCACAGCCTATGCAATTGGCACACGCCTAGCAGTTTTCTGGAAGCTTATAACTACTTTACCCAAAGGTATAGCTCATGCAAGCTGCGCTAGCAATAACATATCAGTCATCCATATACAGCGCATGTACAATGTGTAATGTGTTTTGCGATAATCTAGTGCGTGCAAATAAAAGTCACAGGAAGTCAATACAGACAAAGAGCAATGTAACTTAACACCATGCAAATAAAATTAATGTTACTCACCAAAATACTGCAATTTACAGTGAAAAAACACAAATAAGAAAGCAATGCATAGCTGGAAAAGTCGGGTAATATTAAATGGAGTGTATTAGGAAACGAGACCTTCCAGGGAAATCTTATTTTTTATATATATATATATATATATATATATATATATATATATATATATATATATATATATATATATATATATATATATATATATATATATATATATATATATATATATATATATATAATTACACTTCGTTTCATATTACCCGACTTTCCCCTACAATAATTTACAAAACAGCACACAAACACATGCTTACACAAAAGACCTGTGTTCTATCTTTCAATGGAGACAGAAGAGGGGGGAGGGGAAGAGATATGCAACATTTAATACCATATCTTATTTTTTTATTTAATCGTTCTTATATAGCGCTTTTCCAGCTCCAGAGCTGCTCAAGGCGCTGGCCGATACAGGATCTAACTCAAGCCGTGGGGACGCCCACCCGCAGCCTTTGGGCGCATGGTCTGACGCCCGAACAACTGAGCACAATCCTGGGCAGCCAGGGATGGGGGAGAAGGACCTAGGTGCATGCTGGGTGTTTTCTTGTCACCGGCACTCACCCGTCTAGGACATGAGCGTCAGGATCTTTAAAGTCCGTTATGATGGAATGTATGCGACACAGACTAGACCTCAGTTTATACTCTCATCCGAAGGAGTAGGAAAACAGGAGTAAAGTGTCTTTCCCAGGGACACAACACAATGGCCCGGCCAGGGCTCGAACCCGGGACCTTCCGATCCGCAAGCCGAAGCACTACCATTAGACCACAGTGCCTCCTATGATAGAGCGATTAATTCGACTTAGTTTGTGTATCTTAGGCATGCCTATGCAGTGCGTGTACAATGGTTGTGTGTTTTTCGATATAACCTCGTGCGTGTGGGAAACGTCACAGAAAAAATAATAATGGGGGAAAAATGTATTGTACTCACCTATAAGAGGTAATTCCATGGCCCCATAGAATAGAAAGAACAACAAAACCAACTAAGACAAAACCAAAACACAATAAAGAACGAAAAACTAGCACGCCGCGAAATTCCCTGAAAGCACAGTGAAGATCTTTGTGAAATCGCTGAAATTACAGAGGCCAGCAACCAAACACAAAAAAAGATTTTGTAAATACCGATCACAGCACCAGAAAGTTCCAACTTTGTACTAACTGACTTCAAATGATGAACACTGTCACTTGTTTAAATGGTCAGCACGTGTAATTAGAAAACTACACACACACCGAGAAACCGGCGCAATCCAAGTCATCTTATTGTGCAGAGAGTATAACTACACACTGTCAAATCCAGTTAAATATAACACAAACTAAGTTGAATGAATCGCTCTATTTTACGCTAACACCAAGCTTAGATATGAAAGTAACTAAATGCAAACCATGAACCCAATGACTAGATCATTCCACATAAAATGATCACTTATACAGCGCAAATCAGAGAGCACAAGCGCAGCTGAACATTCCATGAACTCTTTGTCTCTGCAGAAAACTGATAGGGTGGGTACCAGTCTCCGCAGCAGCATACAGCTGGCTGGCCTACAGGCTAGGCCTACCGTGGATAAAAATAGATTGCTGCTGTGACTGATAAGTCAAATTCTGTAAAGGAAAAGGCAGCCGTGTCAGGAACATACATAGTTTTAGGAGACATTAACTTTCACTTTGACCAACCCCAGCAACCTTCCACCGCAAAAATGATTGAACTTTTAGATCAGTTTAGTCTTTCTCAGTCAGTCACAGAGCCCACCCACAGCCGTGGTCACATCATAGATTGGGTTATGCATAGGCCTCAGGATAATGTTGTTAGATCAACTTCAGTCACCCAGGAATTAACATCTGACCATTTCTGTGTCATGTGCGAACTAAACGTCGCAGCCCCCCCCCCCCCCTCCTCCTCCCATGTTCAGGGATGCTCGCAGCCTACGTACCATGGATAGGGATGCTTTCAAGCAAGAGCTTACCGCTAAAGTCACCCCAGAACTGTGCCCCACTGTGGATCAGCTGAATAGTACACTTCATGCGGTGCTTGATCGGCACGCTCCCGTGACCCAGAAAAAGGTCAAGGCAACACGCTCAGCACCCTGGTACGAGTCTATTAAGGATGAGCTCTCCGAGGCGAAGAAACCCCGACGCAAAGCAGAGAAAAAGTGGCTTAAATCAGGTTTAGAAGTCAGCAAGCAGATTTTCACCGCTGCAAAAAAAACGGGTCACTAAAATAGTCCAGACTGCCAAAACCCGGTACTTTACCGACAGAATTAGCAGCAGCGAAACTTGTAAACAGTTGTTCGACATTTGCAATCAGCTAAGGGGTAAGAGCAATGCAACATCACTCCCATCCACGCATCCACCATGTCAGCTCCCAGATGTATTTTGTAATTATTTCACACAGAAAGTGGCTGACATAAGGGCCGCTCTTGATAGCCATGAGATCCCACTCATTAACCCATTCTCACCTTCCCTCACTACCGCAAAGTTGGAAGTTTTTCAACCAATAACAGAGCAAGAAGTCAAGAAAGTCATCTTAAGCTCAAAACCAGCATCTTGTTCTCTGGACCCCATTCCTATCCCCATGTTGATAGAGAATCTTGACCCTCTACTCCCGACCATTACCCACATTAACAACGAGAGTCTGTCCTCTGGTGTTGTTCCATCTGTGCTCAAAGCGGCTGTCATCAAACCCCTCCTTAAAAAAACAAGTTTAGACAAAAATAATCTAAGGAACTATAGACCTGTTTTAAACCTCTCCTTCCTGTCCAAAGTCATAGAAAAAATTGTTCTCAAACAACTGTTTGCCTACCTATATGACAACGCTTTACTTTGCCCCAAACAGTCTGCCTACCGACCCTTCCACAGCACTGAGACAGCCCTCCTAAAGGTAACCAATGATCTGTTGCTTGCCTTAGATAATGGTAACGTCTCCATTCTCACCTTATTAGACCTCTCAGCCGCCTTTGACACAGCCGACCACCACATTCTCTTTAACACTCTTCAACACTACTTTGGAATCTCTGGCTCGGTCCTGGCTTGGTTCCACTCATATCTTTCTGACAGATCACAAGTAGTCACTGTCGATGGCTGTTTCTCCAGCATAGCAGACTTGGTGTGCGGCGTGCCTCAGCGTTCCGTTTTAGGGCCGGTGTTATTCACTCTGTACACCAAGCCACTGCTTCTCCTGCTCGGAAGGCAAGCTGTTGAGAGTCAGTCATTTGCAGATGATACACAACTTTATAAATCCACTGCCCCCTATCTCATTAATTCCACTGTTCAGACTTTGGAGAACTGCATCACAGACATTAAGTCATGGATGACACTCAACAAGATTAAGCTTAATGACGATAAAACCGAAGCCATCCTCATTCACAAGCACAACACCTCCTCCTCACTCTCACCTCTCCCAACATCGCTTATGGTAGGGACAACAAACATTCAGTTCTCATCCTCAGCGAGAAATCTCGGCTACATTCTCTCCGATGACCTGTCCCTCAACAACCACATCTCCAACGTCTGTCGCTCTGCCAAATCAGCTCCTTTCGCCACTATCTTACAGTCACTGCCACCAAAACCCTAGTCTGCGCTCTCGTCCTTTCTCTTCTTGACTACTGCAACTCTCTCCTCGCTGGCTCCCCAAAACACATCATTGACAAACTACAAAAGATTCAGAACTCAGCAGCTAGACTAGTATTCCGAGCAAAGAAACGCGATCACATCACACCCCTACTACATTCCCTTCACTGGCTTCCTGTGCAAGCACGCGCAGAGTACAAACTCTCTGTTCTCTGTCACAACTTCTTCACAGATTCTTGTTCTGCCTACCTTGCTGATCTACTGTCTGTCTACTCCCCTTCACGCACTTTAAGATCTTCTGCTGACACTCGCACACTCAAGGTTCCCGTCACCCGCACTAAGACATACGGCCAACGTGCATTCGCTTACTCCGCACCCAAGCAGTGGAATTCCCTTCCCTCCCATATGTTCGCAACATACAATCAACACAAGCATTCAAAAAGGCTCTCAAAACCCACGTCTCCAAACTGCATTATTCAGACTGATTTGTATCCCGCTGCCTTTCTTCTCCTCTTTTGTCTCTGTCTGATCCTTAAGTGTATACACGGCTGTAAATATTTATACTGGTTTTCTTCCTGGGTTTTAGTTTTACCGGGCATATAAATAGCTGTGAATAGGTTTTTGCTATTCTATTTCTGTCTTTTGTGTCATTTATGTACATAGTTGTAAATAGTCTATTTCTGTCTTTTTTGTCATTTGTGTACATAGTTGTAAATAGTTTTTACCTTTACTGTTCCGTCTTTTGGCGTATCGTAGCAAAAGTGATGTTTGATCGAGTGCATGTATTTTTTATGTAATGACTATGTAAAGCGTGGTGAGTCTGGTCATAGGCTGGAGTACCCGCTATATAAAAATCCGTTATTATTATTAGATAGTTCTTTGTCCATGCATGA
Organism: Oncomelania hupensis; assembly: GCA_036898135.1. Classification (NCBI taxonomy): domain Eukaryota; kingdom Metazoa; phylum Mollusca; class Gastropoda; order Littorinimorpha; family Pomatiopsidae; genus Oncomelania; species Oncomelania hupensis. Next base: position 112,182,044 of record CM072512.1, read on the forward strand.
CCACATCAGTACCATCTGTCATGCGTCCTTTCTTGAGCTTCGGCTTATTGCGTCCTTCAGGCAGTTTCTTTCGAGGGATGCATGCACACAGTTGGTCAGCGCTTTTGTGACATCCAGACTTGATTATTGTAATTCCGTTCTAGCTGGTCTCTCCATTGATGAAGTTAGCCGACTGCAGCGTGTACAGATCTGTGCTGCTCGGCTTGTGCTTAAAAAAACGGAAGCGTGATCATGTCACGCCTCTCTTAATGCAGCTCCACTGGCTCCCTGTCAAGTTCCGCATTGAATACAAAATTGCTGTCCTAGCCTTTCGTCACTTCGACCAGTCACTTCCACCATATGTGTCTGAGGTACTCACTACCTACACTACAACCCGTTCTTTGCGCTCATCAGATGGAAAACTGTTGAAAACGCCCAAGCGTCGGCTTAAAACAGTTGGCGAGCGGTCTTTTAGTTTTCAAGCACCCAAGGTTTTGAATGCGCTGCCTGCCGGTTTAAGACATTGTACGCACCGATAGCGCGATCGGTATATACGGATCCGCGATAGCGCAGCGGGAGATACGGATCATCGATAGCGCAGCGGTAGATACGGATCATCGATAGCGCCGCCGTATATACGGATCCGTGATAGCGCAGCGGTAGATACTGAGTCTCGATAGCGCAGCGGTAGATATACGGGTCCTCGATAGCGGAGCGGTAGATAGTACGCAGCATACTACTGGTACCGCTATGCTATCGAAGAATCACTTTCTTTTTTTTCTTTTTGCTCTTGAGGATCCAATCTTCTCGGTCAATGTCCCTGTGTTTAGATTCAAATTCGCCACTACCAGAAACAAAAAAGAATTGTATGAATATGTAAGTAAATAATCATAACATTTCATTGTAATTGCTCCGTGTGAGACAAATTAAGTCGTGTTGGATTGTATTGTGTTGTACTGTATTGTATTGTATTGTATTGTATTGCATTGTATTGCGTTGTATCGATTAGAGTGAATTAATCTCCCACCCCACCCCCCAAACAAAATTACAATATTTTAGCAAATCTGTGCAAGATGAGTCCTAAACATGGCATAATATGATATTGAAAAAATAGTCCATCCGAGTTTGGAGTTTGCCAGATGCAACAATCTGATACTGGCAAACACACTTCGTCTCCATAAAAACTCCATATGATGGACATGGCACAGTCCCGGTGGGGAGCATCACAACCAGATCGACTACATCATGGTCAAGAAACACTTCAGATCAAGCATCAACATTGGCAGGACACGCACTTTTCCAGGACCAGACATTGGAAGTGACCACGATCTCGTGATGAAGTCTTTCCGGCTTCACTTGAAGAGAGTAAACACAGGAAAGTGCACTAGACTGAAGTTCGACCTGGACAAACTGCAAGACCCGGAGATGGCAGAAATATTTTAGGCCACAATTGGAGGGAAATTTGCACCACTGCTCATTTTGGGAGCTGGTGAAGTAGATGTCAACACCATGACAACCACATTCAACTTAGCTGTGACAGATCCGCCACTGAAATCCTTGGAAAGCACCGGCCAAAGAAAAAGCTGTGGATCACACCTGAACTTTTGGACCTGTATGATAAACAAAGAGAGATGAAAAAGAAAAAGAACACCTCTCAGGGAGCTGATGCCTACCAAAAAATCAACAATGACATCCGAAAAGGCATGCGCACAGCAAAGTAGAACTGGATAGAAGATCAATGCCATGAAATAGAGAACAGTCTGAACAAGAACAACAGCAGGAAGGCCCACCAGACTGTGAAGCGGCTGACAAGTGTTAAACAGCCCAAGGTCTCCATGATCCAAAGCACGTCTGGCATATGCCTTACAGAAGAACAAGAAGTCCTGGACAGATGGACAGAGTACTGCTCTGACCTTTACAACCACACACCAAACGGAGACCCATCAGGTCTAGCATGTCTCCAGGACAGAGAAGAAATCCTCCCAATTCTCCGAGAAGAAGTTGAGGCAGCAGTGCAATAGCTTAAGAAGGGGAAGTCAACGGGAGTGGACAACATACCCGCGGAACTGCTTCAAGCAGGAGGAGAAGCGATGATTGACGCACTCACCATTACTTGTAACAAGATCCGGCAGAGTGGTGAGTGGCCTACACCATGGACCCAGTCGCTTGTCATCACTCTTCCCAAAAAAGGTAACCTTCAGGAATGTGAAAATTACCGAACCATCAGCCTCATCAGCCATCCCAGCAAGGTCCTCCTGAAAATAATACGCAACAGATTGAAACCCCAAGCTGAACAAATCATAGCTGAAGAACAAGCAGGATTAATGGCAGGGCGGAGTACCACTTAACAGATTTTAAAGATTTGACCGAGTCTGGCATGAAGCTCTGTGGGCAACCATGAGAGTGTACAACATCATCCCTAAAATTATTGAAGTCATCAAAATCCTTTATGACAAGCTAGTAGTGTAGTCCTCCACAACAGCGCCATTGGAAACTGGTTCAGAACAACAACCGGTGTGCGTCAGAGATGCCTACTCTCTCCAACACTCTTCAACATCTTCCTAGAGCGCATCATGTCAGATGCCCTTGCAGATCACGAAGGCACAGTCAGCGTAGGGTGTAGAGCAATCTCCAACCTTCGTCGTTTTGCGGATGAAATTGATGGATTAGCTGGAGAGGAACAAGAACTTTAACAGCTGGTACATGGGCTTGACACCACCTCCAGAGCCCATGGAATGGAAATAAGTGCAGAGAAGACCAAAATGATGACCAACAACACCAGTGGCATCAACAGGGACATCAAAGTCCAAGGCCAATCCCTCAACAGTGCAAAGCTTCAAATATTTAGGAGCCATTGTATCTGACAATGGTTTACGACAAGAAGTCCTCTCCAGGATCGCACAAACATCTGCTGCCCTGGCAAGATTGAAGCCAATTTGGAAAGACAGGACCATCAGTCTACATTCCAAGGTAAGACTGCTGCGCTCCCTTGTCATCTCCATCTTCCTATATGCTTGCGAAGCATGGACCCTCACAGCAGACCTACAACGAAGAATACAAAGCATGGAGATGAGGTGCTACAGAAGACTTCTGGGCATGGTATGGGCACGTCACCAGATCATCAGGCCTTGCAAAGACCATCCTGTAAGGCACAGTGCAAGGAGGTAGAAGAAGAGGGAGACCGAAAATGAGGTGGGAGGATAACATTCGAGAATGGACTGGTTTTACCCTGAGCGAAACTATCAGGGTTGCTGAAGACAGGGAAAGATGGAGTACGCTGGTTAAACGATGCTCTGTGGTGCCCCTACGAGCTCCGAGTTACGGGATAGGATAGGATAGGATAGTCCATCCGTCCGTCTGTCTGTTCGCCATCTGTCTGTGCAAAAACTTTAAAGTGGCTAAGACCCTATTTCAACTATCACAACCAAACTTGTTAAGATGGTGTATACCCATGAGATCTCATACATGATCAGTGAATGAATGACTTCACTTCAAGGTCAAGGCCACAGGGTCATCAGATGTTTTTCACAATATTTCACTTTTTTTTTTCTAGATTATTAATATTGAACTTATGATTCTTTGATGCATGGTAGATATCAATGAGACACACATACTCTGCAAATTTGGTCAACCTCACTAGCACTCCAAGGTCAAGGCCACTGGAGCTGTATAAAGTCAGTTTGTGTAGATACTTTAAAGTGACCTTGAGCCTAAACTATGAGAAATATAAAGTCCAAACTTGTTGTATTTAGAGATGATAGATTGATCTTTGATATTTTTTCAGTTTTTTTGTTCAAGATGATTTTAGGCCTTGCAAAAAAAAGGAATTTCATCGTACAGTGGAATGGCTGTTTATTTAACCCTAGGTATGAACAACATTGGGGTTATTTAATCAGACATGCATGATCACGTGAGGTTCAAGGTCATCCCAAGGTCAAGGTCACTGAAGGTCGTCATCCCAAGGTCACCATTTTTTTTAGCATGATACAATTTTTTCTGTTCTTTATTTGATAGTACATGAGTGTATTTGGTGCCCGAGGTCAATGTCAACTAAAGGTCAAGTGCATAAAAAGATCAAAGTCGGTATTTGAACTTTAATGCCTCCATTTCCTTTTTTTCGGGAGGAGAGAAGGGGAGGAGAGAGGGCACTCTATTTTTATATTTTTTTATAGTGCGCGTTTCATAATGAGTAAACGAGTCATATGGGCTTTGCCCTTCTAGTATACCATTTTCTTCTTCGTAACAATGTTGATGTCCCCTCATACGCGGTTTAATAATAATGATGCACTGCATAATCTACTATCCAAGTTCTGTCCACATGTGCTGTATTTATTATGCTGGGTGAATCAAATGGGGTATTTTCGGACTTAAATGTGTAGTGGTGACACCAAACGTTGCAACCCGTCATCTCCTCTCTTGCGGAGAAGATGGCTGCATACTTCTCTGGAATATGGATGCCATAGTTGCGGTTAGTGAATTTTTTGCAGATTCCATTTCCTTTTTTTTTTCTTCTTTTTTTCCTGTGTATTTTGTTTGTTGAATTTCCAGACATATTTATATCTGTTTTTTAAATGTCAATTACCTTTTTAAAAATATTTATCATTGCGAGTGTACTTCTGTGTGTGTGCGTGCGGGTGTGGGTGTGTGTGTGTGTGTGTGTGTGTGTGTGTATCTGTGTGAATGCGAACGAGCGCTTAGAGCACTTAGAGCAAGCTTTAGGTTTGGTGTTGTTCTTTATAATAAACTATTATATAGATAGAGCTATATATATATATGAGGTAAAATTGTGAGTTATATCAGTATTATTTCAGGGTGGCGAACTATGGTTAATGTTTTGCACCATCGTGTTCTACAGTTGGTACCCCAGTACCCTATAGAGAAGATTCAAGTTGGAGAAATCATCAATCACATGGGTTTGACCAGAGATATGAAAGGAAGAATGGGGATCTGGTGCCTCACCGCCAACATGTTCTACGTTTATGAATACCACCTGGTAAGCCACACTGAACATGTTTTTGTAGAATCAAACCTAACATTTTCATTTATCTGTTGGTTCAGGACACTCAATGTGAAGAGCAGACACTCTTTGTCTGGAATTGTCAATGTGTGCAGCAAGATAATTGGCAAGAAGTAGGTGCCTCTGGAACAGCTGTTCAAAAACAGAGCGCTTAGCAAGCCAGTGCCCAACCCACCCCCTCTCCTGTCTGTCTGCACTTCTTCCTTCTAAACGAAGATTCCGCTGTGTTCGCTCCAGGACTCAGAGGTACAAAAACACTTTAATTCCTCCCTCCATCTCCTTGCTAAGTGAAAACAATGAAAACTATGCCAGCCAACTAATAACGGGATGGAAGCGGCCAATCATTGTACGTTTTGTTCAGAACTAACATTTGTGATGATGATGACATTATTGAATTAACAGATTTGGTTTAATTGATTGGCTGTGGGTACAATCTAATTCTTTTTATTTTTAAATCTGTGTAAGTGTAATATGCACAAGTTTGTGCCTTTTGTTATTGTTATTGTTTTTGTTGTTGTCTTCATTTCCAGATTTATTTGAAATAAACGCGGGGAATCGGACAGTCGGTCGGTTGGCCCGTTAGACGCCATATCTCAAGAACCACTGAGCACATTTTGACCCGACTTTATAGGAACATCACCTAAGCATTGGTCTGCTTTCCGTGCCACCCACGGTCACTGAAGTCAATTTGTGTCTGTACAAAACGGCTGAAGCGATTTTGTCGAGTTTTGGTATACAGGTACTTCCAATCATGGGCCATCCTTCATGAGCAGTCCGGTTGGGGGTCAGTCGATCGGTCCGTCGCTCCGAATTTCACTTTTTTTTGTTCCAAACGCACTTTTGGCCTTATTTCAAGAATAACTACACTCAAATTCATCTTTTTTTTTACTTTGCGGATTCTTTAACTGCCGCTAAGCGTGGGATCATTCGTATTTGTACTTTCTCAAAGGCTAAGGTCATTGTGCTTCACCATTGTTTGAACACATTTTGTGCTATATCTACAACATTTGCTAGGCTGATTTTTGATAATTCTTCTTCTTTTTTTTTTTTTGGCTTGTGTATAGTTCAGATAGTGGATTAACCCGGGCCACAACACCGCAAAGAAAACTTAACCCTTTTGAAAATGCTTATTTTTCGGCTAAGTGTTTGAGTGTCTGGAAATACATTTGAACGTCTTGCCATCTTGTTCTAATTTCAAATCGCAATTTGTCTACTTTTGAGTTGATTGAACTGCTGTGTGTGCACATACCAGCATTTAAATGCAAACCATCAGACCTTGGTATTCAGATAATTATGAAGACTG